>CM031374.1:32657591-33247766 GCA_018208015.1 Medicago ruthenica | reverse complement strand
AAACAAAAAGGAGAGCCCAATCGTCATTGGCACAACCACAACCAAGACCGACTTTGCTCGGCACCCAACCAGCATCCCACACATCATGCATAACATAATTCATGCATCATTTCATTCATGCATGCATATACAAATCATTCATACACATGCATTTCATTTCGTAAATCATGCATCCTCAACATGGATTCTCCAGTGAGTATCACATATTCACCAACATCCATCAACAGTCAAGTAAGCGTTCCCCAGTGAACCTCCTTCACTAACTGTCCCCAATTCCCCAGACAGAATCTTTGTTTGAGTCCATCTCATATCATATTGCATTGCATATCACTGCATATCATACTGCATAACATGCATCATACAATCATGTTTTCCAGTTCAACCAGGGGCACCTATTTAGGGTAAGACCACAGCTCGTTAGGAATCGACATTCAGTGAAAGTGCCTGAATAAGATTACCTAGCTTAGGTATCGACCTCTAGTGACAGTGCCTAGAGTAGATCACCTCCCTCAATGTTCGACCTCTAGTGACAGTGCCTAGAGTAGATCACCTCCCTCAATGTTCGACCTCTAGTGACAGTGCCTAGAGTAGATCCCCTCCCTCGATGTTCGACCTCTAGTGACAGTGCCTAGAGTAGATCGCCTCCCTCAATGTTCGACCTCTAGTGACAGTGCCTAGAGTAGATCGCCTCCCTCAATGTTCGACCTCTAGTGACAGTGCCTAGAGTAGATCGCCTCCCTCAATGTTCGACCTCTAGTGACAGTGCCTAGAGTAGATCACCTCCCTCAATGTTCGACCTCTAGTGACAGTGCCTAGAGTAGATCACCTCCCTCAATGTTCGACCTCTAGTGACAGTGCCTAGAGTAGATCACCTCCCTCAATGTTCGACCTCTAGTGACAGTGCCTAGAGAAGATCACCTCCCTCAATGTTCGACCTCTAGTGACAGTGCCTAGAGTAGATCACCTCCCTCAATGTTCGACCTCTAGTGACAGTGCCTAGAGAAGATCACCATCCTCAGGAATCGACCTCTAGTGACAGTGCCTAGATAAGATTACCTTCATCCCCCAGTGGATCTACCTCCAGTGTTAGCGGCTGGATACGATCAACCTTTTCCAACCATTGCATTTGCATTTCGCGAAGGACAAAATTCGGGTCCTTCTTTTTACTTAATTGATCTTCGCAAAGAGTTCATGAGATGCCCTCGGCACTCACGCACTCTATGCGAAGACACAATTAAGTAGGGGCAGCTGTAGTACCCTAATTTTGTCCTAAGCATTTTAAAACAAAAAATCAAAAAAATCATCAAAGAGGGGAAAAAAAGTCAAAAGTCAACAAAAGTCAACAGAAAAGTCAACATTTTAAAAATGCTGACTTCGCACTGCGAAGCTCACTTCGCACTGCGAAGTCTGCGATTTTTCTGCAGATTTTTGGTTTCTTTGATTAATTCCAGAATTTGTTGCATATCATTTCCATAATTATTTTAAGTAGCATTCATGGCTAATTGGGCCAAGCAAAACCAGAATTGAAGGACTTGCCATTAATGCCAAGGTTGGAAGCTTTTTCTTCCAACCTAGCATGTGACAAGCAAGTCGGCTTGCCCTTGGGCAGCTCTAGTCCCTCCCATGTGACCTGCTAACCACCACAAGGTTGCCAGCCACCTGCTTGAGGACTTTCCTCCTGCTTGCTTCCCCAAAAACCAGTCAAACTAGCTGGATTTTCTCACTTGAAAAGCCATGAGTGCCTACCCTGTTTTTTGCAGCAGCTTTTCACCCCTCACACCAGCCATAAGTAGCCTTTTTCATCCCTCAATCTCTGCACATTACAGTGCACGTTTTCATTGATCAACCATTGAGATTGCAAGGATTGATCCCCAAGCATTAGCCAATTGCAATTCATCTTTGTTCTTCATCATTACCTTCTAGAATTGGTTGAATTTGTGGCTGAAATCAGGCTGAATCTTGCCCCTTGGTACAAGGCAAGGTTGCCTCTATCCATTAGCATTTAATGCAAAGGGATTCAGCTTGATCTTAGCCACAAATCAGCTGAATTTTGGGATTTGGTAATGATGAAATAGATTTGGTTTTGGCCTATAAATAGAAGGCAATGCCCAAGGTTTCAAACACAACTGATAACAGCATTTCAAGAGCAGAAACTCTACTCATTTTAGCTTACAAACCCTCACAAACAACCAGAAAAAATCAATCCAACACAAAGCTTTACCAAAGTTCAAGTTCATCACCAATATCAAAAAAAACCTTTGTGAAAGCCTTCAACCAATTCAAATCCATTGCAGCTGGAGCTTTGCTAAGGAGTTCTGTAAGTTTCTAAGCACTCATCTTGCATTTACAATTGTGTTTGCATAGCTATTTTGGTTCAAAACCATTTGATTCTAAAAAACCCCTTTTGAATTTCAAAGAAATCCCAAGGTTTTCAAAACATCAAAACTGGTTTGTCCAGCCTTTTTCACCCCAAAAACTCAAAGCTTTTCACTCACCTAAAAGGTCCTGAGTGTGTTCAGAAGTTGTTTCTGAACAAAAGTTCAGAAACAGCTTCTGAACTCAAAATTTCGCATGCTTCGCAGTGCGAAGTCATGGTCGCAGTGCGACCATGACAGAACTCAGAATCTGAGTTTTTGTGTCAAAATGACCATTTTTTGAGGTTCTAGCCCCAGAGCTCAGAACCTAAGAGTTTTTAAACCCATGTCTTTCAAACCATAACAAGGGTTTTGCATAATCTTGACAAAATCACAAGTTCGTATGACATTATGTGGATAACTTGCAAAACAAGTTATGTTCCCAAACTTTCAAACAAGTATGAACAAACAAGCTATGTTCATCATTCCAATCTAAACTTGAACAATAAATATTGTTCATGATTTTCAAAACTCAAATATGAACATACGCCAAATACGTTCGCTTTTTGCAAAATGAGCCGAACTTGTGCGTTTTCTAGCAAAATTGCTAAACCTTCCCATTTTGGGTTTTCAAGCCAAATGTTTTGACATACCTTGGGATTTCTAAAGGATTCAACCCAAAAACATGAATGAAAAAGGGATGGTGTGACGTATGTCTCTCCATCGCCCCGATTGTACGAATGCGTGACGTATGTCTCGTCGTTCGGACAATCGTCATTCCATTTTCAATATGTACAACCCTAACCAAACCAAAACTTGGCCCCTTGTGGTCAATCCAAACCTTTTGGTCCCCCGTGGCCATTAGACTCGACCCCTCGACTCGTTTGAGTCACTCGGTCAATGTTCGACTCGTCCGAGTCCATTGTACCTGTTCTTGATCTCAGTGGATCAATCGAACAATCGCCCGACTCTTCGGAGTCCACTCGGTCAATGATTGACTTGTATGAGTCCATTGCACCTCCCTTGGTCCCATAGCGACCAATTAACCCTTTACTCTAACGGACGTACCTTTTAACAATTCTAATGCGATTCACGAACAAACGCTTAATAAGTCTCCCAAGCGCGAGCATACAAGCTACGTTTAAATCGCAAGAATTCGGTTAAAACATCGTCCATTTAAAATTAACCAACATATGTACGTTTTTCTACCAAAGAACTACGTACGCTTTGAATTCTCCGACTACCGGGAGATACGTAGGAGCAAGATCGACATCTTGTCAAGCGCAATAATAAAAAACTTTTTTCTTTCTTTTCTTTCGTTTGTTTTTATCTCTTTCCCCCCTTTTATTATATTTTTGACATAAATGAACATGCGCGCAAAATATTAAAAAACAATTCAAGCTTTGACCAAATAGAAGGTTCCCGTTGAGTACAACGGACGTGAGGGGTGCTAATACCTTCCCCTTGCGTAACCGACTCCCGAACCCGACAATGGTTACGATGACCAATCCTTATCCTCATCGTCAAAGGGTTTTATTATCGTTTCCCTTTAAACAAAAAAAAAACTTAAGGGTTTATCAACGTTCCCTTTACACAAAAACTTTGGTGGCGGCTTCACAAAGGCCCTCCGAGCGTTTGCGAACGACCTCGGAGGATTTGCGCGTCTTTTTCCCAAGGAAAAAAACGAGGTGCGCACAGGGTACATTAGGGAAGTCCCCGCAACTGAGGATAATTTCCGGGTCCTCTAAATTTGGAGAAAACCAATGGATGTCCTTCGCGGTGAGGGTCGTCATCCGTTGTGACCATTTGAGCTTGGCCCGGTTTTCCACAAAGTCTCGGTTTCTCGGCATGTGGGACATCATCCAAATTTGCACTAAAGGAGTGCAACAAGAAATCTTGCGTCCCCTTGCTTGTTCATGCCTAGAGTAGAGGGAGTGATAAAAATCCGCCAAAATTGTGGGAACCGGATTTTTAATCATGAATACCTCTAAAGCCGGAAAGTCTACGAAATCATCCATGTTGGGGAATAAGACAATCCCATAGACTAAGAGGGCTAAGATGGCGTTGAATGCTCTTCCCTCTTTGTTGGCTAGCAAATCCCGAGCTTTGGCTTCCAAAGACTTTCTGGTGAACCCCCTAATGTTTCCTCTAACTTCCAAGTTAGACGCTACTTCTTGGACATCAAGGTATAAGGATTCGGCGATGGCCTCTAATGTGGGGTATTTTCCGGGACCGAGATATAGTTCATGACCTTTCATGCTACAACCCAAGATCTTCTCGAATTCATCCAATGTTGGAGCTAGTTGGAAATCTTGAAATGTAAAGCACCGGAGCGGTAGGTCGAAGAATTATGCCAAAGTGGTTAAGGCCGTTGAATCTATCCTCACGGGTAGGAGATCAAGTATTAACCCATAGCTTGCTTCAAAAATACTCTTGTTGACCGGGGAGAGCTTCTTACTTAAGGCTAACAAACTTTCCACCCTAGGAGCTTTAATCTTGAAAGCGAGCGTACTTTTATTTCCGGAATCCATATTTTCTTTTTGCTAATATTTGATTGTACTTTTTAAATTCCTATAAAGCAAACTGATATGCGAAAATTATTTTCCATGAATGTAAATGTATGATATGCATGGGTGTGATATGTATGTTCAAAATTTCCCCCCATCCTCACGTGTAGGCTCTAAAGGTAAGATTTCCTAAGAAGAGGTCCCTAGAGTCATCGATCTCACATGGAATTAGGGTTGTCTATGGACATACGTCGACATGACTTCAATTAATTCCACATGAAAATCTCCTCTAAGCGGGGTTGGGCATCCTTCCTCACGGACATACGTCAACGCGGGCTTCCGCTCACAACCACCATTCTAACTTAGTTTTCTCTCGAGCTCGGGTAGAGAGCCTCACACGTCCGGCATTAACCCGAACAATGTGGAGTAACATCGCTCAAGTAACCCCGCAATTGATGTATATAAAGATATGAAGCAAAATGATATGTATAAATGTAGAGCAAAAGAATAAACAAATAAATGATAAGAAAATATAAACACGCAAGTAAAATGAAACAAATTAGCCTAAAAGCCGACTGAGATAGGCTTGACTCGCTTATGCACAAACAAAGTGTTTTATGCATGGTCCCCAGTGAAGTCGCCATCTTTGTCGCGTCGAATTTCGGATGTCAAGCTATTGGGAAGCTTTGAATCACTAATGTTAAACCACGACTGAACTTTTTGAAGGTTAGAAAAACACACAAGAAGGGGGGGGTTGAATTGTGTGACTCTAAAAACTTGTTCTTTTCTTTTTCAAAGACTTAGCACATGTTCAGAACCAGGTTCTGAACTGTTATCAAAATATATGCAGCGGATTAAACAAGTTAAGGAGGTAAGGGAAGAGAGGCACACAGAAATTATACAGGTTCCTTCTCAATGTGAGAAGTAGTCCTGTCCCCTTGTGTCCAACAAGAGAGTTCACTATAATCTGAAGATTACACAATGCTCAACCACTAAGGAAGAGACTTCCAGTTGCTCAATCACAAAGAAAGAGACTTTTATGCTCAACCACCAAGGAAGAGGCTTCCAATGCTCAAGTCACTAAGACAAGAGACTTCCCAATGCTCAAGTCACTAAGACAAGAGGCTTCTGACTCAGACCACAAAGGAATGAGGTGACAATTGCTTAGTATACAGACTAAGACTTTAGGGACCAAACTGGTTTACAAATGAAATAGTTTGGGATGAACACTTGATCAAATATCAGAGGTGTTCTCTTAATACAACTCTGGTTAAGACTCTTAACCTTAGGAAATTCTAAATTACAAAGATGAAAGAATTTCTAAGAGGTTGGGTAACTTGCGTATTTTTGACAGCAAAACAGAGCAAGAGTTCAGTTCTTTGTTTCAAGAGTCTTAGTCATATTTCTTCTTCAAATCTTCCTCCTTTTATAGATGAAAAAAGAGCTGTTGAAGATTTGCTTGAATTGAGGAAATTAGCCGTTGCAATTGGACTAGGTTACTGCAATTGTGTGCTGCACTTTATCAATCAGAACAGAGCAGGTGCCATTTTTGAATTGGCCCACCTTAAAAACTGGAGAATGTTTGGGTCAGGGAGACAACTGTTCCATTGAGTTGTTCTGACACATCCAGGCATTAAATGCGCACAGTACTGGTCAAAATCCATGCCACATCAGCTTCAGAAGCTACTCAGTGAACAGTGATCAGAAGCTACTTCAGTTGTACGGATCAGAAGCTGGCTTCAGGAGTTGACTGTTGCATTGACTTCATCAGAGGCACCCAGACTTCAGAAGCTGCACTTCAGGAGCACCACTTCAGGAGTACTTCAGAGGCTTCACTTCAGTAGCACTTCTTCAGGACCTCTTCAGAAGCTCTTACTTTAGGAGCACTTCTTCAGAAGCATTTCTTCAGGACCAGTTTTCCTTTTAGCTTTGCAACCATGCTTCTTGGCTTTCCTTCTTGCTCTTTAGCTTGTTCTTCATAACCATTACCAATCAATACTAATTAAGCATGAGGTTCTGAAACACTTGAACAAAGCATTATCAAATAACCAATTTTCTCTTTAATACTTTGTTATCATTAAAACCATAAAGAGAGATATGTTTACACAGAAATGTTCCAACAATCTCCCCCTTTATACATAAGAGAGTTGTTAAACACATTTTGTTCCAACAATCTCCCCCTTTATACATAAGAGAGTTGTTAAACACATTTTGTTCCAACAATCTCCCCCTTTTTGATGATGACAAACATAAGTATTAAAACAGAAAATTGTTGTTAACTTAATTAACAGGTTAACTGCAGGGTGTGAGGTTTGTAAGCTCCCCCTGAGTTTGATCCAGGTTAATTAAGTTCAGTTAAAAACACAAATGTGAAAATTCCAGAATTGTTGTCAAGTTTAATTACCAATCTGACTTCAGGAGAGGTTTGTAAGCTCCCCCTAGGTCTGGCAATCCTCAAGGTTAGGTTTGTAAGCTCCCCTTGATTCTTATCATTGTTAATTAATCTTAACTTAAACAATGTGGTGAAATTTACACTCAGAATTTAAAAAAATACTTGTTGACTTCAGGTTCTGAGGTTTGTAAGCTCTCCCCCTAAGTCTGATAATCCACAGGATGAGTTTTGTAAGCTCCCTGAGTCTTATCCAAGTTATTTTAAATTCATCTATATCTCACAGAATATATCAGAGCCAGAAATTCACTTCAGAGGCTAAGAGTTAAAGAGCAGTTCTCATGAGTAAAATTCAGTCAGAATTGTATCAGAGTTTAACTTAGCTTAACTGATCAGTATCAGAGCTACCTTAACAATTGTATCAGAGCTTAATAAACTTAGCTTCTGACAATTTGACAATTTTAACTTATTTGAGCTCAGGTGCTTTAATACTTGTTTTACTTTCTCCCCCTTTTGTCATCAACAAAAAGTCTTACTTTCTCCTCTCAACACAGAAAATCTCTCCCCCTTTTTCAAGAGAGTTTGAAAATGTCTAGATCAGAGCAGAAAAGAATTTTGAAAGAGTTTGAAAGCATATATCAAAGCAGTTCAGTTTCCCCCTTTTTAAAAGAGTTTGAAAGCAGTTCTGTCACCAAGTTTGAAAAGATTTCAAAAGGAATCAGAATTTGGGGGGGTTGAACAAACCAAGATTATGAGATATTTATGCAATCATATGGATAACCAAGTAGCAAGGATAATCATCAGAGCCTACTTGATTTTCAATGAGTATATGACTTGCAGTAAAATTAGAATGCTATTCAGAAGCAGAAAAAGTTTGGAGCTTCTGATCAGGTCATTCTGTGTTCAGACATTACTTGTTTAGTACAAACTGGTTCAGTATCAGAACAAAACAGCCAGTTGTGTTCAGTATCAAAGCAAGACTTCTCAAGAAGGTATCAGAGTAAATTTTTCAAGAAAGTATCAGAGCAAACCTTAGCTAGTTTAAAGAAAATATATCAGAATCTGATACTAATTGAGAATTTATCTCAGAATCTGATACCAGCTAAAAGGTTTTAATTCAGAGTCTGATACCAAATAAAAACATTTCTAAAGACTGAACATTGTCTGATACACTTTGGGCTTTTAAAATGTGTCTGTGCTAAAACAGTTTGAAAACATACTGATACCAAATGAAAATTGTTTGTCAAGCAATTTTAACAAAGAGTATCAGAGCATAAAATCACATTTTTACTTGATGACTTTGGGAGGATTAGAGTATAAACTTTCAAAGCTTTAATCATCATTGCCCATAGCTATACTTATCAGATTCTGACCAACATTAGGTTTTTATCAGATTCAGAAGTCAGAAAATCCAGGTTCTGATCCTTCAGACTCTGAGGTTTTTGCAGGCTTAACTTTATTCAAACTCTCAGAAGGTGAGTGTTTGATAAGTCTTAGCTTATGATAAACTCAGAATCAAGGAATACATTCAGATTCAAGCACAATTTTCATGAGACAAAATGCATGTTCAGATTCTTTTTAATAAAATTGAATCTTTCTTCTGTTAGTGGTTTTGTGAATATGTCAGCCCATTGATGACCAGTGTCAATGAACTGAATATCTAAAACACCCTTCTGAACATAATCTCTTATAAAATGATGTTTTATTTCTATGTGCTTGGCTCTAGAATGCAGAATTGGATTTTTAGACAGACATATAGCAGCAGTATTATCACAATAAATAGGAATATTGTCTGCATGAATCTGATAATCCTCTAATTGATGTTTCATCCAGAGCAGTTGTGTGCTACAACTTGCAGCTGAGATGTATTCTGCTTCCGCTGTTGACAAAGCAATGGTTGCTTGTCTCTTGCTGGCCCAGGATATCAGATTCTCACCAAGAAACTGACAGTTTCCATTGGTGGATTTTCTTTCAATCCTGTCCCCAGCATAGTCAGCATCACAGAATCCAACTAGCTTATAATTTAGGGATTTCTTATACAAAAGTCCCAAATTAGTTGTACCTTTCAGATACCTGAAGATTCTCTTGACAGCAGTCATATGAGATTCTCTAGGATCTGATTGGAACCTAGCACACAGACATACACTAAATATAATATCTGGCCTAGAAGCAGTTAAGTATAGGAGAGAACCTATCATACCTCTGTACAGCTTCTGATCTACTTTGGTGCCATTTTCCTCTTTGCTTAATGTGCAGGTAGGATGGATTGGTGTTGTCATCAGCTTGCAATCATCTAGCTGGAACTTCTTCAGAAGCTCCTTGGTGTATTTTGACTGATGAACATAAACACCCTCTTTGCATTGGTTGATTTGAATTCCCAAGAAGAATTTCAGCTCACCCATCATGCTCATTTCAAATTCATCCTGCATTAACTTAGAAAATTCCTTGCAAAGGGAGGCATTAGTAGAACCAAATATGATATCATCAACATAGATTTGTACAATTAAGATTTCTTTCTTAACTGTTTTTCTAAAGAGTGTATTGTCAACTTGACCTCTTACAAAACCATTTTTAATTAAGAAGTTGCTTAGTCTTTCATACCAAGCTCTGGGAGCTTGTTTCAGACCATACAAAGACTTCTTAAGTTTAAAAACATGATTTGGATATTTAACATCTTCAAAACCAGGTGGTTGTTTGACATACACTTCTTCAGAAATTACACCATTCAAGAAAGCACTCTTAACATCCATTTGATACAAGATGATATCATGATTAATAGCATAAGAAAGAAGTAACCTGATTGCTTCCAGTCTTGCAACTGGAGCAAATGTCTCAGTGTAGTCTATTCCTTCTTGCTGGTTGTACCCTTGAGCTACTAATCTAGCCTTGTTTCTGATCACTTCTCCTTGTTCATTGAGCTTGTTCCTGAACACCCATTTTGTTCCAATGATGTTCTTCTGATCAGGTTTTGCAACAAGATCCCATACATCATTTCTTTGAAATTGATTCAGCTCTTCTTGCATTGCTACAATCCAACCATCATCAGCAAGTGCTTCATCAGCAGTTGTAGGCTCAATCATGGATAACAGGCCAAGCATGGACTCATTCTGAGTGAATGCAGATCTTGTCTTCCTTGGACTGTTCTTGTTTCCAATGATCAGCTCCTCAGGATGTGAAGACTTGTACTTGAATGAGGTTCTGGGTGGATTAGCTTCTGAAGGGCCATCATGGATTTGTTCAGAACCATGCTGGTCTTGATTGGCATCAGGAGTAGTGTCATTGCTGGAGAGTTTCTCAGAGTTTTCATTGTTTTCAGCTCCTGAACCTTCATCAGAACCTGAACTGGGTTCAGCTTCTGAAGGTTCATCTGAGATTCTGACATCTGCAAAACTCTCAACCAGCTCTGGTATTTCACTACCAGGCTTCTTATCATCAAACCTAATGTGTATAGCTTCTTCAACAACATGTGTTTCAGAATTATACACCCTGTATGCCTTAGATCTCTCTGAGTATCCTAAAAAGGTACCCTTTTGAGCCTTGGCATCAAATTTCTTTAGGTAGACCTTATTGTTCAGTATGTAACATGTACAACCAAACTGATGAAAATAAGAAATACTTGGTTTTCTTCCTTTAAATAATTCATATGAAGTTTTATTCAGAATGGGTATGATATAAATCCTGTTCTGAATATAACATGCTGTGTTTACAGCTTCTGCCCAAAAGTACTTAGCAATTTTTGACTCATGGATCATGGTTCTGGCCATCTCTTGTAAAGACCTGTTCTTTCTCTCTACAACTCCATTTTGTTGTGGAGTTCTAGGAGATGAGAACTCATGGAAAATTCCATGATCTTCACAAAAGTTTTCAAAAGGTTCATTTTCAAATTCACCACCATGATCACTTCTGATTTTCAAAATTTTCAAATCAGTTTCTGTTTGTACTTGTTTGCAGAACTTGAAAAACACATCATATGTTTCATTTTTGGTTCTGAGGAATTTAACCCAAGTCCACCTACTATAATCATCAACAATCACAAGTCCATACTTCTTCCCATTGATTGAGGCTGTTCCAACATGACCAAACAAATCAATGTGAAGGAGTTCAAGAGGTTTAGAGGTAGAAACAATGTTCTTTGGTTTAAAAGAAGTTTTAGAAAACTTTCCAATTTGGCATGCACTGCACAGTGCATCTGAGTGATAGTCAATACTGGGTAAGCCTCTGACCAGCTGTAACTTGCTAAGCTTAGAGATGAGTCTCCAGTTAGCATGTCCCAGCCTTTTGTGCCATACCCACTTCTCATCACTCACAGACAGAAGGCAAACTACCTTCTGCTGAACCAAATCAGAAAAGTTTATTTTGTAAACATTGTTTTTCCTACAGCCTCTGAACACTACAGACTTAGTTTCATTATTGATTACAGTGCAAGTGTTCTTATTAAACAGGACTTCATAATTACTATCACATAATTGACTTATGCTAAGTAAATTATGTCTCAGTCCATCTACCAGCCAAACATTATCAATGTACAGGGAAGAATTACCTATCTTACCAGTACCAATGATCTTTCCTTTCTGACTTCCTCCAAACCCCACAGTTCCTCCCTCTTTCAGAGTCAGGGTTTGGAACATAGACTTGTCCCCTGTCATATGATGCGAGCATCCACTGTCCAGGTACCAGGACCTTTCCTTTTCTATGGATGTTAAGCATATCTGTAATTGAAATAATCTCAGACTTAGGTACCCAGATTTTCATGGGTCCTTTGGGGTTAGTCCTGAAAGGTTTTAGCTTCTTGTGTCTGAAGTTATGATATTCAGACTTGTTCTGATACTTAGGATATGAATCCTTATATCTTGAATAAGTCTGACTTTCAGAACCTGAGTGCTTCAGAACCTGAGTTCTCAAAGGTTTGGACTCAGACTTCTTCAGAACCTGAGACTTGGAGGTCTTTGGTTCTGATTTGTTCAGAGTCTGAACCATTGAGTACTTTGGTTCTGATCTCCTCAGAATTCTAACCTTGTTTACTTCAGGCACAAGGCAAGCTTCAGTTTTGCCTTTCTTAAAACAGTTTGAAGCAGAAAACTGATTGGTTTGCGTTGGCTTGCTTTGCCTAACATTCTGAGAATGAAAATGTTTTGCATTGACTGGTTTAACAGATTTTGAAGTTTTAATAAACCCAGTCTTAGAAAAATTTGAATCAGATTTATTCAGATTCTCAGACTTACTAGTTCCAGGTTCTGAACACTTCAGATTCTGAACAGGTTTAAGTTCAGAGTCTGATTTCCTCTTACTCTCAGGCTTAGGACCTTTTGGCTTAGATTTAGGCAAGGTTTTAACAGTTGCCTTCATCTTACCCTTAGGCTCAGAAACTTCAGAGTATGAGTTGTTCAGAACTTCTGACTTAGTCTCAGATTCTGATACTTTCAATTTCTCAGAATTATCAGAAGCAGGCACAAAGCAAATACCATTGCCTTTTAAAATATTTTCACCTTTGTTTCTGATCATATTATACATCATAGAGGCAATTTTTGTTCTATTGAATCCAGTTAGCATGAAATCCTGAAGAGCTATTTCCTGTTCATTAGGAACCTCTTCAGATTTCTTATGAGCCTCTTTTCTGAGTTCCTCAACTTCCTCATCATATTCAAAAATTTGATTCTGAAGTTTAAGGTTTTCCTCAGACAGCAAGTTTGTTTGATTTTTCAAAGACTTAATTTCTTTTAACTTACTTTTAAGATGACTCATAAGATCATTAACTGTTTCAATTAAATCAGATCTAGAGAGTTCAGAATATACCTCATCTTCTTCATCAGAATCTGAACATGATTCTGCATCAGAAGATGCAATTGCTATCAGGGCCAGGTTTGCTTCTTCCTCATCAGATTCTGGCTCATTATCCAGATTATCCCATGTTGCCATGAGACTCTTTTTGAGCTTATTTCTGAAACTGCTGGACTTTGAGCTGGACTTCTTTGCTTTTTCCTTTGATTTTTCCTTCTGAAGATCAGGACAATCAGCAATGAAGTGGCCAGGCTTTTTGCAGTTGTAGCAGCTTTCCTTCTGGATATCCCTCTTTGAATTTGAACCAGATCCTCTGAAGTTACTGCTTCTGTTAGAGAACTTTTTCTTTCTGTTCATCAGATACTGAAGTCTTTTAGAAATCATTGCAAGCTCATCAGCATCTGAATCTTCATCAGAATTTCCCTCAGGAAACTCTTCTTCAGATTCAATTGCTTTCAAAGCTTTAGCAGGTTTTCTTTTAGACTTCAGAGCCAATGTTTTTGGTTCTCTAACAGGCTCATCCTCATTGAGTCCCAGTTCATGCACTTTGAGGGAGCTTATAAGATCCTCAATACTTAAAGTATTTAGATCTTTAGCTTCCTCAATGGCAGTCACTTTAGGTCTCCATTTAGATGGCAGACTTCTAAGGATTTTATTCACATGATCAGCAGTGGTATAACTCTTCTTCAGAATCTGAAGTCCAGAAACCAGAGTCTGAAATCTTGAGAACATAGTCTCAATATTTTCATCCTCTTTCATTCTGAACAATTCATATTGCTGAACAAGAATATTTGCCTTAGCTTCTCTAACTTTCTGATTACCTTCATAGTTAGAGCAGAGGGATGTGAATATTGCCTTTGCAGTGGACTTGTCACTCAGCTTCTGATACTCAGTGTGAGGCAAAGAGTCCACAATGATACCTCTGACATGATGATGCTTCCTATAGATCTTTCTTTCTGCATCACTCAGAGATCTTCTGTTGACAGCAACACCTTCTTCATCTACAGGTATTGAGATTCCATCTTCAATAATGTCCCATAGAGTATCATCAATCCCAATAATGTGACTATACATTTTACTCTTCCACCAAGAGAATTTTTCTGGGTCACCAGTAAACATAGGAGGTTTATTGTGTGACCTAGACTTCTTTTCTTCAGTACTATAGTCATATTGGACATTTCTTTGATTTCTGGGAGATGGTGGATTTCTGGGAGAGGGTGGAGGTGAACCACTAGTTGAGGTCATGTTTTTCTCAGGATCTTACTGACACACTGTTAAGTGTTAATATCAGAACCGGAGCTCTGATACCAACTGAAGGTTAGAAAAACACACAAGAAGGGGGGGGTTGAATTGTGTGACTCTAAAAACTTGTTCTTTTCTTTTTCAAAGACTTAGCACATGTTCAGAACTAGGTTCTGAACTGTTATCAAAATATATGCAGCGGATTAAACAAGTTAAGGAGGTAAGGGAAGAGAGGCACACAGAAATTATACAGGTTCCTTCTCAATGTGAGAAGTAGTCCTGTCCCCTTGTGTCCAACAAGAGAGTTCACTATAATCTGAAGATTACACAATGCTCAACCACTAAGGAAGAGACTTCCAGTTGCTCAATCACAAAGAAAGAGACTTCTATGCTCAACCACCAAGGAAGAGGCTTCCAATGCTCAAGTCACTAAGACAAGAGACTTCCCAATGCTCAAGTCACTAAGACAAGAGGCTTCTGACTCAGACCACAAAGGAATGAGGTGACAATTGCTTAGTATACAGACTAAGACTTTAGGGATCAAACTGGTTTACAAATGAAATAGTTTGGGATGAACACTTGATCAAATATCAGAGGTGTTCTCTTAATACAACTCTGGTTAAGACTCTTAACCTTAGGAAATTCTAAATTACAAAGATGAAAGAATTTCTAAGAGGTTGGGTAACTTGCGTATTTTTGACAGCAAAACAGAGCAAGAGTTCAGTTCTTTGTTTCAAGAGTCTTAGTCATATTTCTTCTTCAAATCTTCCTCCTTTTATAGATGAAAAAAGAGCTGTTGAAGATTTGCTTGAATTGAGGAAATTAGCCGTTGCAATTGGACTAGGTTACTGCAATTGTGTGCTGCACTTTATTAATCAGAACAGAGCAGGTGCCATTTTTGAATTGGCCCACCTTAAAAACTGGAGAATGTTTGGGTCAGGGAGACAACTGTTCCATTGAGTTGTTCTGACACATCCAGGCATTAAATGCGCACAGTACTGGTCAAAATCCATGCCACATCAGCTTCAGAAGCTTCTCAGTGAACAGTGATCAGAAGCTACTTCAGTTGTACGGATCAGAAGCTGGCTTCAGGAGTTGACTGTTGCATTGACTTCATCAGAGGCACCCAGACTTCAGAAGCTGCACTTCAGGAGCACCACTTCAGGAGTACTTCAGAGGCTTCACTTCAGTAGCACTTCTTCAGGACCTCTTCAGAAGCTCTTACTTTACGAGCACTTCTTCAGAAGCATTTCTTCAGGACCAGTTTTCCTTTTAGCTTTGCAACCATGCTTCTTGGCTTTCCTTCTTGCTCTTTAGCTTGTTCTTCATAACCATTATCAATCAATACTAATTAAGCATGAGGTTCTGAAACACTTGAACAAAGCATTAGCAAATAACCAATTTTCTCTTTAATACTTTGTTATCATTAAAACCATAAAGAGAGATATGTTTACACAGAAATGTTCCAACAATCTCCCCCTTTATACATAAGAGAGTTGTTAAACACATTTTGTTCCAACAATCTCCCCCTTTATACATAAGAGAGTTGTTAAACACATTTTGTTCCAACACTTTTAATTTTCCGGGGAGAAAAGGAAAAAAGTTCGAAATTACCTTGAAAAAAGATTTTAGGTTCGAAAGTCGATTATGCGAGGGGAAGGTATTAGCACCCCTCACATCCGTTGTACTCAACGGGAACCTCTTAGTCGGCTTAGGCTTAAATGTTTCGATGTTTTACTTGCGTGTTTAAACATATATAAAGGGAAATATAAAAAAATAATGCGAGATGAAGAAAAAGAGATAAAGACAAACGAAAGGGAAAAAAGGTTTTTTTTATTAATGGGCTTGACAAGATGTCGATCTTGCTCCTACGTATCTCCCGGTAGTCGGAGAATTCAAAGCGTACGTAGTTCTTTGGGTAGAAAAAGTTTGTACGTTGGTTCGTTTTAGTTAAAAAAGATTTGTTCGCGTCCGAGCGAAAAAGTTTGAAAAAAGGAATAAAAGTAAATGTCAACTGTTCGGGTTGTTGCCGAACTGGCCATTGACGACAATGCATAAAAGTAAATGATTTGATGAAAAAGATTTGCACTCGGACTTGAACAAAGATTTTAAAACGCACGAAAGCGTAAAAGATTTTCAATGGTGAAAGACGAACGCTAAGGCGATAAACTCGCGCAAGGCGTAAAAGTTTTAAAGAAAAAAAGGACAGACGCACAGAGGCGTAAAAAGCTTAAAATAAACGACAAACGCGCGGAGGCGATAAATTCGCGCAAGGCGTACATGGTTGAAAATAAACGCGCAAAGGCGCAAAAGGTTCGGATTGACCACGAGGGCCAAGAAAAGGGTAAAAATGGCCACAAGGGGGCCAAGGGAAGGTTGAGCGTGCGAGACGCGTCAAGGGTGGAATGACGGTTGCCCGAGCGACGAGACATACGTCACGCATTCGTGCAACCGAGGTTTGGGGAGACATACGTCAAGCCATTCCCGTTTCATTCAAGTTTGGTTTTGTCGGGACTCTAAGGAATCTCAAAGGGAACCAAAAATGCTTTAAAAGGAAAAGTAAAAAGAAAGGGATCACGAACAAGTTTGTTGTTCGAGTTTATTAAAATCATGAACATTGCTCGTTACTTAAGCTATCGAAACTCAAGAACGAGTGTAGTTCAAGTTTGAATGATGAACAAAATCATAAGACATGCACAAAATTGGAAAGTCCACAAGTTCGGCTCATTTCAAGTTTGGTTTAAAAAGAATGAGCAAGCTTGGCTTAAATTCGCGTTTGGATTGAAAATCATGAACAACATGGTCGTTCAAGTTTGTTTTAAAAATAAGACGAACTTTAGCTTATTGCTCAAACTTGGTTTTGAAAATTGAAGAACATAACTTGTTTCACAAGTTACTCAAAATTTATCGCACGAACTTGTGAAATTTTCAAAGTTGTGCATGATTATGAATTGGGTTTGGACAAAAATGGTTTTAACACTCTTTAGGTTCTGAATCAAGGGCTGGAACCCCAAAAATTTGACATTTGAATGCCTGATTCATGTTCTGAGTTTCACATACTTCGCAGAGCAACCAGAACTTGGCTTTGCGAAGTCAGGTTCTGGTGTGTTCGCAGTGCGAGCAATACTTTGCTCTGCGAAGTATGCGAAATTTTGAACTCAGAAGCTGTTTCTGAACAAAAGTTCAGAAACTGCTTCTAAGCAAGCTTCAGAACCTAAAGGGGGTTAAAAAGCTTTGCAAAATGGAAGAAAAAGGAGGGTAAAAACTCAGTTTTAAGGCTTGGCCCCTTTGAGGTCCCTTTTGAGTTTCAAAAGGGGTTTTTGTGCACAAAGCAAAATTGAACAAAACAAAGGATGAAAACAGCAAACACAATGCAAAATAAAGATTAAAGAAGACTTACAGAACTCCTAGCAATGCTTGAGCAATAGATTGGAAGTGGTTTGCTTGCTTGGTTAGAGGTTATGAACAATGTTCTAATTGGTTTTTGCTTTGTGTATGAACTGATTTGGTGCTGCAATGCAAGGGATCTTGGTGTGAATTTCGTGTGTGTAAGGCTGTTTGTTTGTGTGTGCAACTGGTTTTTTCAATCTCTATATTCCTTATGCCTTGCCATTCCTTTTATAGGCAAAAAATGCAATCTTTGCAATGATGAACCATATCCTAGAACACTAGCTGATTTGGGGCTAAATTCAGGCTAGAACACTTTGCATTTAATGCTAATGGATAGAAGTTGCTTTGCCTTGTGCCAAGGGGCAAGATCTTGACTGATCTCAGCCACAAATCCAGCTGATTCTAGAAGGTAATGATGAAAAAAACTGAAAAACAAGGCAGCTGCAAAAGGGGTGATTCTTGGGATCAATCCTTGCAATCTTGGAAGGTCAAGCAATGAAAACGTGTACTGCCATGTACAGGGAGATTGGGGGAAGCAAAATGAGCATGTGGGCTGGTGTGTGGGAGGAAAAATCCAGCTCAAAACAGGGCAGCACAAACAGCTTTTTGCAAGCCAAAACCACTTAAGTTTGACTGGTTTTGGTAGAGAAAAAAGGAAGGAAAGGGATCAAGTAGCTGGCTGGCAAGCTTAGGTTGGATGAGGGGTCAATTTGGAGGGACAAGAGCTGACCAAGGGCAGCCAATTTGATTAAGCACATGATAGGTTGGATAAAAATCCTTCTTTCCTTTTACCTTTAATGTCACACATTAATTCTTGCCTTGTTGCACTAAATCAGTCAAAAATAGAAATAATAATAATAATACTAATAATAACAATAGCAATTGAAAACAAAAAGGATAAATCAAAAAATAAAATTCTGCAGAAAAATTCGCAGATGTCGCAGTGCGAAGGTAACTTCGCACTGCGAACTTCCCTTTTTTTGGAATTTTTGTATTTAAAAAATGAAAAGGTGGAAAATGAATAATAAATAATAATAATAATGATAATGAAAAGGGTAATGCAAAATGCAAATAAAATAAAAAGTAATGAGAATGAAAATGATGATAATAATAATAAAAATGAAAAGTTTAATATTATTAATTAATAAAATCTTAATAATAATAGATAATAATGATATTATTAAAGAAAATAGAATAACAATAATATTAATAATATTAAGGATAATGATGATGATAATAGTAATGCTAATGATGATAATGATAAAATGCAAATAAAATACTATGATAAGAATGAAATAATTAAAGGTAAAAATAAGTAATGAAATAATAAAAGATAAAACAAATAAAAATATAAGTCAAAAAATGGGGTATGACAGACTTGAACAAAGATTTTAAAACGCACGAAAGCGTAAAAAGTTTTAATGATGAAAGACGGACGCTAAGGCGATAAACTCGCGCAAGGCGTAAATGTTTTAAGACAAAAAACAGACGGACGCACAGAGGCGTAACAGGTTTGAAAATTAAAGACAAACGCGCGGAGGCGATAAATTCGCGCAAGGCGTAAATGGTTGAAAATAAACGCGCAAAGGCGCGAAAGGTTCGGATTGACCACGAGGGCCAAGAAAAGGTTAAAAATGGCCACGAGGGGGCCAAGGGAAGGTTGAGCGTGCGAGACGCGTCAAGGGTGGAATGACGGTTGCCCGAGCGATGAGACATACGTCACGCATTCGTGCAACCGAGGTTTGGGGAGACATACATCAAGCCATTCCCATTTCATTCAAGTTTGGTTTTGTTGGAACTTTTTTAGGAATCTCAAAGGAAACCAAAATGCCTTAAAGGGAAAGTTAAAAAAAAAAAGAAATCACGAACAAATTTGTTGTTCGAGTTTATTAAAATCATGAACATTACTTGTTGCTTAAGCTATCGAAACTTAAGAACAAGCGTTTGTTCAAGTTTGAAATGATGAACAAAATCATAAAACATTAACAAATTTGGAAAGTTCACAAGTTCGGCTCGATTCGAGTTTGGTTTAAAGAGAATGAGCAAGCTCGGCTTAAGTTCGCGTTTGGATTGAAAATCATGAACAACATGGTTGTTCAAGTTTGGTTTTGAAAATAGAGAACCTTAGCTTATTGCTCAAACTTGGTTTTGAAAGTTAAGGACATAACTTGTTTCACAAGTTAGTCAAAATTTATCGCACGAACTTGTAAAATTTTCAAAGTTGTGCATGATTATGAATTGGGTTTGGACAAAAATGGTTTTAAACCTCTTTAGGTTCTGAATCAAGGGCTGGAACCCCAAAAATTTGACATTTGGATGCCTGATCCATGTTCTGAGTTTCACATACTTCGCAGAGCAACCAGAACTTGGCTCTGCGAAGTCAGGTTATGATGTGTTCGCAGTGCGAGCAATACTTTGCTCTGCGAAGTATGCGAAATTTTGAACTCAGAAGCTGTTTCTGAACAGAAGTTCAGAAACTGCTTCTAAGCAAGCTTCAGAACCTAAAGGGGGTTAAAAAGCTTTGCAAAATTGAAGAAAAAGGAGGGTAAAAACTTAGTTTTAAGGCTTGACCCCTTTGAGGTCCCTTTTGAGTTTCAAAAGGGGTTTTTGTGCACAAAACAAAATTGAACAAAGCAAATGATGAAAACAGCAAACACAATGAAAAATAAAGATTAAAGGAGACTTACAGAACTCCTAGCAATGCTTGAGCAATAGGTTAGAAGTGGCTTGCTTGATTGGTTAGAGGTTATGAACAATGAGCTCTAATTGGTTTTTTTGCTTTGTGTATGAACTGATTTGGTGTTGCAATGCAATGGATCTTGGTGTGAATTTCGTGTGTGTAAGGCTGTTTTTTGGTCTATTGATTGTGTGTGCCACTTGTTTTTTCCTTATGCCCTTCCATTCCTTTTATAGGCAAAAAATGCAATCCTTGCAATGATGAACAAAATCTTAGAACCTAGCTGACTTGGGGCTGAATTCAGGCTAGAACACTTTGCATTTAATGCTAATGGATAGAAGTTGCTTTGCCTTGTGCCAAGGGGCAAGACCTTGACTAATCTCAGCCACAAATGCAGCTGATTCTAGAAGGTAATGATGAGAAAAAACTGAAAAACAGGGCAGCTGCAAAGGGGGTGATTCTTGGGATCAATCCTTGCAATCTTGGAAGGCCAAGCAATGAAAACGTGTACTGCCATGTACAGGGAGATTGGGGGAAGCAAAATGAGCATGTGGGCTGGTGTGTGGGAGGAGAAATCCAGCTCAAAACAGGGCAGCACAAACAGCTTTTTGCAAGCAAAAACCACTTGAGTTTGACTGGTTTTGGTAGAGAAAAAGGGCAGGAAAGGGATCAAGTAGCTGGCTGGCAAGCTCAGGTTGGATGATGGGTCAATTTGGAGGGACAAGAGCTGACCAAGGGCAGCCAATTTGATTGAGCACATGATAGGTTGGAAGAAAATCCTTCTTTCCTTTTACCTTTAATGTCACACTTTAATTCTTGCCTTGCTGCACTAAATCAGTCACAAATGGCAATAACAATAATAATAATACTAATAATAACAATTACAAATGAAAACAAAACAGATAAATCAAAGAAAATAAAAATTCTGCAGAAAATCGCAGAGGTCGCAGTGCGAAGGTATCTTCGCACTGCGAACTTCCTTTTTTTGGATTTTTTTGTATTTTAAAATAAAAGGTGGAAATGAATAATAAATAATAATAATAATAAGGATAATGAAAATGGTAATAATAAAAATGCAAATAAAAATAAAAAGTAATGAGAATGAAAATGATGATAATAATAATAAAAATGATGAAAAGCTTAATATTATTAATTAATAAAATCTTAATAATAATAGATAATAATGATATTATTAATGAAAATAGAATAACAATAATATTAATAATATTAAGGATAATGATGATGATAATAGTAATGCTAATAGTGATAAAATGCAAATAAAATGCTATAACAAGAATGAAATAATAAAAGGTAATAATAAGTAATGAAATAATAAAAGATAAAACAAGTAAAAAAACATAAGTCAAAAAATGGGGTATGACATATATGAAGATGAATGTTTGAAGATATTTAATGACGTATTATTTGACGATGTGAGTATGATGTGTAATTGTTGAGTTATTTAACGAAGAGTAAATGTTGAACTATTTGACTAAGTGTAAATTGTGAATTATTCAATAATTGATGTGATTAAATGAAGATGTGTTATATAATGAAGTTATTATATAATGATGTGTTATATAATGAATTGATTATATGTTGATATGATGATATGATGATGTTGATATGTGATTATATGTTTATACGATGATATGACGATGTTGATACATGATGATGTGTTGATATGACAATGTTGATAAATGATTTGTTGATATGACGATGTGGATATATGATGATGTGTAGATATAACGATGTTGTATTTGACGATGATGCTATTTAAGGATGTGTATTGCCGAGTCATTGAATGATGTGTAATGTTGATGTGGTCTTTTAGCATTCATGCATTCATGGTCGAGTCTATTTGACGATGGTGTGAATGAAATCAGTAACATACCTCTGATGTCCAAAATATTTGACGATAGTGATAGGTTTGGTACCACATGCATGTAGAGTCGAGTTAGAGACATCGCATACATAATTGCAAGTCTAAATGAAGATGTGTGATTACTTGAAGGTGTGTTGTATGACGATGTGATTACATAATGATGTGATTAATTGAAGATATGTGATATGATGATATGTGCTGATATGAAGATGTGTGATATGATGATGGGTTATATAAAGATGTGTAATTTGAAGATGTATAACTATTTGAAGATGTGATAACTAGTGATGTATTTTGTTATGGTCACGTGTGAATGATATATATATTGCTAAATGATATTATTAATTGATGCCGATGCTTACGTGATTTATAAGATGTGAATGATGTCTATTGATTAATTAAATGATAGTATATGTTCCATGTGAATAATATCTTTATATGATGTATGCATGTTACATTTCAACTTGATGTCTTTAATTGTCGTTGATAGTTGTATATGCTTATAAGATGTTGACTGAGACTTATTAACTTTGACGATGTGAATATGTATATATGTATATGCGGAATGTGAATATTGTCTGATTGTGATGAATATATGTTTAAGTATACATGATGTATTGTTTACCTTGAAGCTATACATGCGTTTGTATTTTCCTTTATGTTGAGTATTTCTCACCCTTTTATTATGGATGTGCCGTATACACCCTTGGGGTGTAGATTTGCAAGAAGAGGAAGCCTAGTATCTGTGAGTTCCTGAGTATGGCTTTGGAGCCTACTCGCTTGTTATTGCTTTGGGAGTCTTTAGTGTCGAAGCTCTGTTTTGTGACACTAGGATTTTTAGGGATTTTATCTTTGTTTTCAGACTTTGTTAGGACTCTTTTGAAGCTCTGTTCAGCTCTGTTTTGTGTCGAAGCTCTGTTTCAGACTTTATTTTTAGGGATAACTACTCCGCTGCGACGTTTCTTTTATTTTGAATTAAACACTTTGGTTTTGATGAGTTACGTGACACCCTTAGGTGCTGTATTATTATTTATTGAATTTCCGTTGGAAAATATGTTGTGGGGTTTAGGGTGTTACATTTAGGACCATGAGGAATGACGAATGACATATATATGTTTAGTAACACAATTCTGACATACAAATGACGATTAGAAACCGGTACTGGCATGCATATAGGTCGTAGGGATGGATTGTATCTTCTCACATACATGTTGATGTGTTGAACTTGATGTTGTTGTGGATGATATGTGTATTATTGACGTATTTGAAATTATGATGTACTGAATGATGTAAAACAAATTAATTGTTGTTGTGTATTGATATTTTATTTGATGTCGTGTATGTGATGTGCCAACTGATGATGTGTTTTGATGTGATAAATGACGCAGTGTATTGGAGTAATTATTGAATGATGATAATGTCTATGATTGTTTGTGTTTTATATATATGCTATTGAATGATGTGAATTTCTAAATGGATATTTGATGTAGGTTGAAGTGATAAATGTCTTTTTGTAATTATTAAATGATGAAATGATTGTAATGATAATTATTTAATGATGAGCATGAATGATATGAATATATTATTTGATGATGTATTCATGTTTAATCTCTGAATCTATTCACTATGTTTATGCAATCTTCTATTTTGTATATATACCCACCCTCTAGTTGCGGGTTGGACGTCTGTACCCTTATGTGGTACAGATACATATGATGATGAACCTTAAACGCTGCGAGCTTGGAGCACAATGATGAGTCTTTCTCGTCACTCTTTCTTTTCTTAGGAGTGTATTTTGGGTCAATGCTCTGGTCTGTAACACTGGAGAATTGAGATTTAATTTACTGTCGAAACTTTAATGTTGAGATTATTCTCTTTTGAAAATAAGTTGATTTTGTTGAGATAGTATGATTAAACTTGTTAAATAATTCCGTTGTACTCTTTTTAATTGAAATGAAGTGTATTTATGATGACAATGTGTGACACCCTTATATGATTTAATGTTATTTGTATTTTTAATTTTAAAAAATATTTTTGGGGATATGGTGTTACAAGAAATCACTATAGTCCGAGAGTGGAATAATTGCTGCTTTGTTTGCTTTTTCTCTAGCTAGGCGGATGGATTTCCAAACCGTCCTTTTAGTTTATTCGGTCTTTGAGTCAAAGAGTATAAGGTACTTGAATATGCACCATGCATGAAACAAACTCAATAATATCTTTAGCAGAGTCATGTAATAAAAATAAACAAAAGTAACACTTTTTTTTATAAGGTAAAATAAAAGAAAACAGAAATTAATAGTTTTGATTTTTTTTAGAATTAGAAACAAAAAGAGGTAAACCAAAGGAAAAATGAGAAATCACAAAACAAAGGTAAGAGATATTTCGCCACCGAAATCCATTTAATTGTAAATTTTCAAGAGAATGAAGTTCCATTGACATAGAGAACGAAGAAGAGTGATAAAGTGTTTTATATATTGAGGATCAATGAGATGGTTATAGTTGGAAAATTATAAACCTTGGTGCATTTACACTTATTTATTAGTTTCTGAGACGCTACACCTATTGATTAAATGAATACTCACAATAATTATCTTTCCAAAACAAGTCATATTTAAAAATCTCATTAGTTAAAAAAGGTAAGAAAATATAAAGTTTTGTAATGTTGGATTTGAACAACTTCTACTTTTGGTGTGGCAGCAAAAACCTTCCTAAATACGAGTAAAATTTTCTCTTATATTGCATTTTCAATTTGTCATTTTTTCTGTCACTCTGGTATTCTTTGGATTCTGAAAATCCGAAATCCGAGTGCATGAAGAGTTGTGGATTTCATAATTTGTTATGTAATTTTCTAATTTCTCATTTTTTTTTCTGTATGTTCAATGAATGAAGAGAAATGATGAGAATGTCGGTTCCATTAAGATTGAATAGAGTCTCAGTCACTTCCTATGCTACACAAGAGTGGTAGAGGAGACACAAAGTTGAAAGAGGCAAGACAACTGATGAGGAAGATGATGAAGTGGATAGAGAACGAAGGAAACATCACATGGTGGATGCTTTGTGTGATGTCTATAAGTTGTTTTCTCTATTTTTATTTTGCAGTTATCATGTTGTGTTTTCTAAAGGATTTTATTTGTACTCTTGATGATATGTCATCTTACATTATTTTTTGTATATTTTCCAGTCATTTTAGTTATGGTTTGATCAAAATTAGAGGAGTTTTAGAACAATTGTCTATGGGTTACAAGATATTTTGTAATGTATTCATTTCGAGTCATGAAATTCTAGTTTTCCCGAAACCAAACAATTTTTAGGTGTTTTTGATGTAATTCAATGCAAAATCATACAACTCGGCAATGCAAAGCACCTCATGAAGAATTGGTAAGACAATGAATGAAGATTCAAAAGACCTCTGAAGGCATTACGAAGTGGAGAAAATTTTATTCCAAGTGCCAAGACAAGTCTCAAGAAAGAAAGTATTCAAAAAGACGAAGAAACAAGACAAAACGCGTTGGGAAAGGCTATACCACATTCTCAAGCAAGATCATGCGAGCCCTGGGTGTGCAAAACAGTGCTGAAAAGCACTGTTTTTGCACTGATGCACGAGTCACATGCATTCCACGAGCGGTGCGCGTCCATGGAAAACAACATTTTGCTGAATTCTGGCTGCGGGTTTGGGGAAAAAGCCTAGTTTTTCAGCCCAAGCCCTCCGAAAAATCAGCCTATAAATACAACTCCTCGCATTCACAATTATTCATTCAGAACGAAGCGGTTCAAGAGGAGGTCAAATACTAGGAGCATCAAGGGAGGAGTCTCTCCTCAACCTTAGTCTCTAGGGTATGTTTTGTTCTTTTATAATTTTGTCTTCAGTTACCGTGAGTAACTAAACCCTAATTGGGTAAAATTCTAAGACGAACCTCTATTTGTTTGTTGGATCTTTTTAATTCAAGTCTTTTATTCAGTTATTTTATGAGATTTATTTAATTTTCATATGCAAAAGTCTTAGTGTTTATGTCGTCCCTAGGGAGTGTGACATACCTATGAATACACCCTAACTTAGAAACAGGAAGCTTCATAAGATACTTTTCTGAACGTTGCATATTGAATTTTATTCTTTTTCCATCGTAAGGTAGATGAGATAGGGCTGCCCGAATGTAGAACTATTAAGGTAAGAGATAGTATGTGATGAGCTTCTAAGATTCATAGACAAAGTTGGAGCATTTAGATGACATTTTAGGAATCCTAATTCTTTATATTTTTCAATTACCTGTGAGAGGGTAAGGCCCCGCTTTAATACTCAGTATGTAGGCATATTGACCACTGTAGGATTGACGACCCTGCACCCTTTAGAGCGCGTATAAACTTAGAGTGATCAACAGGTGAAACTCAACATTGGAGGGACATACTGCCCCATAAACACATCACTTAAATAGAACCCTTGTCTCATAATTGAACGTTGGCTTGTCTTTAATCCAACAAGGAAATATAGTGGATTCAAAAAATCCTAACCGCCACTAAAATTCTACAATTAAACCACGTTACTAACTCACTACTGCTTTGCAAAATTAAAACAATCAAACCAGGTTACTAATTCATGCGTATTACCAATTCAGGTATTCTGCCACTAGATCAAAACATAGAAAAAACTAAAAGAGCACTTCAGAAAGCTGCCCAGATTGCTAAAGAAAGGACAAACCAAGAAAAAATCCTCCCAATTCAAGACTACTTATCAGACGAGTCAGAAATGGGAGACGAGAATCTTCATATCACTTTAAAAACTTTGGGAGGCTGGACAACTTGGATGAAGTGTCTCTTGTGTTCCAACCAGCGAATGTTGTGGTGTTTAACATCAAGAATAGTGTGCTGAATAATTTAAAAACTAATCAATTTTCAGGTATGGAGTCAGAAGACTACAACGCTCATCTGACACACTTCTTGGACGCCTGCAACACCATCAATCCAATGGGGGTATCTAAATCCGACAAACAACTTCATTTGTTCGGGTTCTCGTTAATCGGAAGGGCGAATGACTGACTCGACACACTACCAGGAGGCACCCTCACAACATGGGACCAGCTCAAAAGGAATTTCTTGGATTGTTACTTCCCCATAACAAAATACTTGGCATGAAATAAGGAAATTTCAAGCTTCAGGCAATAAGAAGGTGAAAGATTGTATGATGCGTGGGAGAAGTTCAAGCAACTTTTGAAGAGATGTCCAAGACACAAGTTGACAGAGATGGACATCATGCAAGCATTCACTGCCGGGCTGAAACCAAACACTCATATGCTACTGGATGCATCAAGTTGAGGAACCACGAAGATCAAGACAACCGATGAGGTCAGGGAGCTGATTAACAAGATGTCCCTGAATGAATATCGTCCATACACCGAGGAGGATGCTGCCCCTAAGAAAAAAGGTATGATTGATATGAACACTCAAGTTGCTTTACTGGCTAGTAATAAACTTCTTAGCATTCAAATAGAAACTCTGGCAAAAAAGTTGGGTGCAAGGGAGGTGACTCAAAACTCCGCAAAAGCAACATGTGACTTTTGTGAGCAAGCTCATGAAAGTGGGTCATGTTTACCTGCAAGTTGGGGTTATCAGAAGAACAAGTAAAGTACATATCAACCATTACCAGGAAGTAGAGAAATCCATATTCCAACACTTATAACCAAGGTTGAGCATATCATCCAAATTTTTCGTACAGAAGCAACAACGCATTCCAACCTCCACATGCTAATCTCCCACCTCAAGGTACCCATCAGTAAAAACCAAGGGTAAGTCTAGAAGAGATGATCACTTAGTGCATGAAGGTGACTCAAGGTCAACTTGAATGACTGGCCAATTCCCATGAAGAAGCTCATAAGATCAACGAAGCTGCTATTAAGAACCTGTAGATACAAATGAGGCAGATATCTACTCAGTTTTCAAACTTTACAAGAACAAGATTTTCAGGCACTACACTTGATAATCCTAGGAATGAAACGTGCAAGGTGGTAAAAGTTGTAAAGGAAGGAGCAACAGTCGAAACTGAAGAGGCAGTCAAGGTAAAAGAACTCCTGAAGGAAGAGGAAGACCTAAAAGATGTTGATGGAGAAGAAAGTAAGGAACTAGAGGAGAAGGAAAGTTCTCATTAACTAGTTAAACTCATGGAAAAGCTTAAGGTCAACCTGCCTATAAGAGAAATGTTAAAGCAAACCCCTTTTTGTGTTAATTTTTTGAAAGACCTTTTACTACTTAATGGTAAGCCATCAGATGATAAGATGGTAGTTGTTACCCGAGATTGTTGTGCTATTTTTAAGGACAAGCTTTCTGAAGAAGACGGAAGACCCTGATTGTTTCAACATCCTTGTCACCATCAATGATTTTTATTTAGGAGAAGTGATATGCGATCCAGGAGCAAACATGATGGACGAGTTGACAAGTTCACCAAATCGTAACAAGTAATAAAATAGTAAGTTATTGTCTCCGTAGAGAATGTCGTTCAACGTAGCAATTAGCGGAATTGAGATTGTCCTTAAACATTGTACTATTGTATAATTCCTCAATAAATTGTATTATTGTATTTTTTTTAGACAAACGAAATATCAATATCTATTTGACACTCACAAATATAGGTGAATAAGCTAATAATTTCAACATTTTTGTTAGTTGAGTTAGAACTTGGACAAAATTATATTATTGTAAAAATAAATGAATTGATGTTTAAATTTATTGTGAGGAATAATGACATATTTACAAAGATCCTTATTTTCATGGGTAAAGTGAATCATATTATTCCTATTCTAAACAAATATGATGATTATGTTACAAAGTTTCACTATAAGCTTTTGTCAGATATTGTTGAAGAAGACTTGATGTCGTATTCTAACGAGTTGTATTGATACTTGACGGGGTCTTGCTTGAGTATCCCACCATGAGCTGGAGTTAATTACGACCAATTAAAATGTTCACTGTCCCAGTCCCATAGTGATTCTTGGAATTGAACCTCATCACCATTATTTTCATTGTTACTATTTACATGCCAATTAGTGCTATTAGAACCTCCTACAACCTCTGGTGGCATATGAGTACTTTGGAGTCCCCCTAATTGAGAAATTTCAAATGAACTAGTAGCATCCTGATGAGTAGATGTGACACCAAATGGATTTTGATCAATCTCATTAACCGGTAATTGATCAACTCTTTCTCTCTCTAGTGGACGTCTATCAAATGCTCGAAAGCTTCCTGATATTACATACACTCGACACAAGCTGAATTCCCTCCTCAACTATAAAACACCGAAAAATAATAGCTAAAGTTAAAACTAAAAATATAAATAAAGAGTAAATTTGTTAGAAATAAAGTTAAAATTTATTTGTTCATTTGTTGTTTTTTTTTGAAAATTTTGATATATCTAATAAATTTTAAGAAGAAAAAAAGTAGAAAAAAACATACCCTAAATGGCATTCACTATGTTAAATCATATTTAATCAATTATGGCTATTTTGCTCTTTTATATATATATATATATATATATATATATATATATATATATATATATATATATATAAATTTTAAAACACGCTAAAGCAATATACACTTTATACTTTTGATCCAAGTATTTGTTGGTCATAAAATACTATACTATTGTTTTATTTATAGGCAAATGTTACTTGTATTAATTTCATTTTAAAGATACATATGTTAATTTTCATTTTTACTTATTTGCTAAACATAATTTATTTTCTATTGTAACAAAAATAATATTTATTTTCTATTACTTTTTATACACGTTTTATTGACAAAAAAACGTTTTTTTTATCAGCTTGCACCTATTGTATGTATTAATTATTACATCATGATGATGATGATATAATGATTTAAAATACCTGAGGTGTGGCAGTGTTGGATTGGTTAGAGAATTGAATGGCTCTGTATTCATTCATCTTCCATTTTGTTTTCCTTCCACTTGGAGCTTTTCCTTTATAGAATACCATGGTTTTCTTCACCCCAATAACTTTGCTATCTGAAGAATAAACATAACCAGGAGAACCCGTAGCTTTCCAATAACCACAAGCAGTAGTTCTATTAGGTCTCCCTCCCCTTGCTTCTCTCTCTTGACCCGGTGAAAAGAAAAACCATTGCTCTTTATCTCCGCGGCAAAGCTCTCCCGCAAGAGCTGCAAAAACACATTGCAACAAATCATCAAACTAACTTATATAAATTGGTATTAAGTTCCAAGCCGACAACTCGGTTGATGAACTGAGAAACATAAAAAAAAGTTTTAACCCTAAGGTCAGAGTTCGAATTCTGAATATAAATATAACCTACTAAAGTTTGTCTATAAAAGAAGGAAATGGAAATTGGTAATACATTAATGTTATGAAAGTTTATTTTAATGTACTTACTTGGGAGGTTCCATGGTTCTACACCATTGATGTCAATGACTGGAATAACCCTATCTATAGCATTTGTTTGTCCTTGTAATTTATTATTTAGATAAAAGCTGACAAGCTCTTCTTCAGTTGGGAAGAAACGAAAACCAGGTGGGAAGATATCTTCCATTGAATTAATTCAATTGTAATTGATTTCGTGTCTCTTTTTACTCTTTAAAAGTTTCAACTATGTTGAATATATATATGCTAACCATATATGTATGTACAAGTGTACAAATACTTAGGTGTAGGGCCAAAAGATGAAAGGTGTAGGATAGATTGTAGTAGAAATTTTGTGAGTTTGGGATAGAGGGTAGAAACTTCCACACGGTTATAGGAGCAAGAAAATGTCTTCGCAAATGCAAAACTAATTTGGGTTCCTTATATTGGATATTAATGCTCCTATCATCATTAATTTTCATTTGAATAAGTCATCGACTCTAAAAACCCATTAGAGAAATAAAAAATGAAGTAACGTAGCTGTCTCCCATTAGTTGGCAATATACGTAATCGTTTCATTGTTTTTATGAACATATACGTAATCATTTTATCTTTGTAATATTTTATTATAGTAATATTTAGATTTTTTGATAAAATTATATAGATATTATATGGATAAAACTTGAGAGCATTTTCTTAGGTGTTTTTGGTATGAAATTTAACTAAAAATACACTTTTTCAAGACTATATAACAAACTTTGAGAAAATTGTGGATTTAAAAAAAATCATAAATAGTTTAGTTAAGAAACACAAAAAAAAAACATATAAGAAAATGCACTTAAGTTTTCTTTTCTTTATTATATATATCGACATAAACCACTGAATCTAGGGTAAATGGTTGGTGTGCGTGGATAAATATTGTAAATCTTAAGTTCATTCCAACTTTAAAAAAAGAATATCTTGTATGAAATTTGGTGTTTTTTATTTCGCACATTTAAATAAAAAGTAAAAACTAAAGAAATTTCCCTAGACTAAGTTGAGTAAACTTTATTTTTTTGCAAAATTAAAGTTGAGTGAAATTTTCAATAGAAAAGGCATTTTCTTTAGCTCACGTTTATTTAATTGAAATTAATTCATGTCTATTTTATTATACCTATTCTTGTTATAAGATAATCTTACAAGCAGAACTAGTCAAACGTGTGTCATCCCCAAAGCAATATAACAGTTAGATTTTTTTATTAATAGGGTATTCTTCTTACACATATACAATTACATTGTATCAAAAAAAAAACACATATACAATTACATGTCATATAGCATATAGAACGTAAGTATATAATAAACACGTTACAAATAAACAACATTTTGCATACATATGTACATAATCAGCCGAAAGACATCAATCCTAAATGCAACACCTACATAGCCGTGCGTATCATTCTGGATTTTCAACAACTAGGGTATATATTTTTAACAACTAAAATTTTTTGGGTAAAAGATTCATATTTGTCCTTTAAATAAAACCAAAATACATTTTCGTTTCTAAAACCTTTTAATATTAGAATATGAAATATTCTTAGTCAACTTATGTATTGAATAACCTTTAGTAATATCTTTATGTAAATTAAATAGGTTTTAATTATGTATTGAATAGTCTTTAGTAATATCTTTATGTAAATTAAATAGGTTTTAATTTTGTAGAATCAATGTGATTCAACACTTCTGTATATATACACATTTCATATATGAAAGAGGCAAGACAATTATTCTATTATGGTATATATCAGACTAGGTTTAGATCCCTAAACAACATTTTCTTTCTCCTTCTTTCAAAATTGCCGCCGGCCCTAACCCCTCAAATCACCATGGCCGAAACTACTCCTCCTCCCTCTCCCAAATCACAATCTCTCCCTCCTCCTCCTCCCTCTCCCAAATCAATATTCAAATCTGCTACCCAAACCAAAATCTCTCCCATTCATCCAACACTCATTGTTTCTAGCATCACAAACTTCATCAAAGTCGCCCTTGACATTGAGAAAATCCAATACAACACATGGTCTGAATTGTTCAAAATCCATGCCCAAGCATACGAAGTTCTCGACCACATCACCCACAATCACCAACCGATTCCACTTCTTCACACTCTCTCAAAGAAACCGATCCAGCCTTATGGAAATGCCTAGATGCCATTGTTTTGCAATGGATGAAACTATATCCATTGATCTTCTTCATACCATTAGTGAACGTGATTCCACTGCTCAACTTGCCTGTGATCGCCTTTTTAAGATATTTTTTGATAACAAAATTCAAGAGCTCTCTACCTAGAGCAAGAATTTTCCAGAGTTTCCATGGAACATTTTTCTGATGCCTCCTCATACTGCCAACACATAAAGTCTCTTTCCGACCAACTCTCCAATGTTGGTGCACCTGTTTCCAATGAACGTATGGTTCTTCAACTTGTCTCCGGTCTTTCTGATGCTTATGATACTGTCGGTTCTCAAATCCGCCATTCTGATTCTATGGTTGTCTTGGAAGAAACAACACATGCAAAACGAACGACTGTTACCACTGCCAATTCCACTTTCTTAGCCGCTCAAGAAGACAACAACTCGGGTAATTCACCTTCTCATCGTCCCAACCACAACAATAACAACAATAATGGAGGTCGCAGTGGTCGTGGCGGTTCTGGTCATAGCCGTGGTGGTCGCGGTCGTGGACGAGGTGGAGGTCGCGGCGGACGATCTCATCACCATCAATAAGGATCATGGCAGCAACCATACACACCACAACATCAGTGGGCCTATCCTCCTTGCCCTATCCTCCTTGGAATGGACAGTGGCAGCCGTGGGCCACTCCTCCTTGTCCTTATCCTACAACCGGCAATTGGCAAAGACCCATAGTTCCAAATCATTAACCTGGTATTCTGGGAGCAAAACTACATCAAACACATGTTGCTGCAACTCAGTCATCATATGCACCAACAGATATTCAAGCCGCTATGCACACTCTATCTCTTGCTCCTCCTGACGAACAATGATACATGGACACCGAGGCTACATCTCACATGACAGCAAACGGAGGTAATCTTACGTCTTATTCCAATATTAGAAACAATATTACTGTCGGTAGTGGTCATAATATTCCTGTTATTTGTTGTGGTAATGCATTGTTACAGAATCCTCAATATCCCTTAACCTTAAACAATGTCTTGCATGCACCCAAGTTGATCAAAAATCTTGTTTCTATGAGAAAATTTACCATTGATAATGAAGTTTCTGTTGAATTTGACCTGTTTGGTTTTTCAGTGAAGGATTTTCAGACAAGGATGCCTTTAATGCGATGTAATAGCTTGGGTGATCTCTATCCTCTAACCACAAGACCATACCATCCAAGCTCACCACCGTCTACCTTTGCCGCTTTATCAAATGAAATATGACATAATCGTTTAGGACATCCGGGAGTATCTATTTTGAGTTCTCTTCACCGAAACAATTCTATCTCATGTAATAAGTTTCAAAACAATTTCTTTTGTTAGTCTTGTCAACTTGGAAAACAAATAAAATTACCATTTTATGAGTCTTTGTCGTCTACCTTATTACCTTTTGATATTGTGCACAGTGATATATGGACATCACCAACCCCTAGTTCCGGTGGTCATCGCCATTATATCTTATTTCTTGATGATTTTACGGATTTTTTGTGGACCTTTCCTCTAGCATATAAATCGCAAGTTCACTCCACTTTTCTCCAATTTCGTAATCACATTCAAACACAATTTGAAAAGGATATTAAATGTTTTCAATGTGATAACGGAAAGGAGTATGACAACTCTCTTTTTCATCAATTTTGTAAGCAAAACGGAATGATATTCAGATTTTCATGCCCTTACACATCACCTTAAAATGGAAAAGCCGAGCGAAAAATTTGTACTATCAATAATATCATTCACACTCTCCTTGCTCATGCGTCATTGCAACCTTCTTTTTGGCATCATGCACTTCAAATGACCACTTATCTCTTAAGCATCATACCCAACAAGAAACTAGCTCTTCAAACACTAACCATAATTCTTTACCAAAAATCTCCATCCTACTCTCACCTTAAAGTCTTTGGTTGTCTATGTTTTCCCCTCATCCCTTCCACTACAAGAAATAAACTTCAAGCAAGATCAACACCATGTGTCTTCTTAGGATATCCATCCAATCATAGAGGTTACAAATGTTTTGAGTTGTCAAGTCGTAAAATCATCATTTCTAGGCACGTCATATTTGACAAGAACACTTTTCCTTTCTCAAATTTGAATACTCGCGAGTCCTCATGCTATAATTTCTTAAATACAAGTGATACACCATTTCCTTATCATTTGTTTCAACCTACATCAAACTTTCCTACAAATAAACCTAACTAGCACAACCAACCTCCCACCGCCACAACAACATCACTCACTACACCATCTTCCATCACCACGACTGCACACAAACCAACATTACCTCTAACTCCACCGATACAAACTTCTCCTCCATAACTCACCACTACGCCTAACACGGCTTCTCCCCATCAAATACCTACAATTAATCCTCCTTTAGCCAACCCTCCACTCTCTCCTCAAATGAAAACTTGAGCACAACACGACATCTTTAAGCCTCGTCAACTACTTAATCTCCACACCTCTAGTTCAAACCAAATTTCTCCTTTGCCTACCAATCCTATTAATGCATTACATCATCATAATTGGAAAATGGCCATGAAAGATGAATATGATGCTCTTATTGAAAATAAGACGTGGGATTTAGTGCCACGTCCTTCTAATGCTAACATTATTCGAAGTTTATGGATTTTCAGGCATAAGAAGAAAGCTGACGGTTCCTTTGAGAGGTACAAAGCTCAGTTAGTCGGTAATGGTTCCAATCAACAGATTGGTGTCGATTGTGGTGAAACTTTCAGTCCGGTAGTTAAACCTGCAACTATAAGGACAGTCTAAGTATTGGTCTTTCAAAGTCATGGTGTTTGCATCAATCAGATGTTAAAAATGCCTCTTACATGGGAATCTTAATGAAACTGTGTACATGTACCAGCCTCCCGATTTTCGCAATCCTCAACACCCTGATTATGTGTGTTTGCTGAAGTAGTCTCTCTATGGTCTCAAACAGGCGCCTCGTGCTTGCTACCAACACTTCACTGACTTTGTTGCTACTTATAGTGTTTTTGATCACTCCTTATTCATCTACCACCGTGGAGATGACACTGCCTATATTCTTCTTTATGTGGACGATATCATTCTCACCAAATCATCCGGCACTCTTCGCCAGTCTATCATGTCTAAGCCGAGTTCCGAATTTGCTATGAAAGATTTGGGTCCTCTCAGTTACTTCCTAGGTATCTCAGTTACAAGACACTCATGTGGTATGTTTCTTTCTCAACATAAATATGTCGAAGAAATCATTGAGAGAGCTGCCATGTCCTCCGACAAACCAATTTCTACTCCAGTGGATGCAAAAGCGAAAATTAGTGGAACCTCATGCAACCTATATCATGATCCCTCTGAATATAGAAGTCTTGCTGGTGCACTGCAATATTTCACTTTCACAAGACCTGATATCTCTTATGCCGTTTAACAGGTATGCCTTTTTATGCACGATCCAAAAACGCAACACATGACTGCCTTGAAGCGAATCATTAGATACATTAAAGGCACAAGCACTCACGGCTTACATCTCTTTTCCTCCTCGGTTGGCAAACTCACTACATATATTGATGCTGACTGGGGAGGATGTCCAGACACCCGTAGGTCCACGTCCGGCTATTGTGTTTATCTTGGAGATAATTTAGTTTCATGGTCTGCTAAACGACAACCGACTCTTTCTCGTTCTAGTGCAGAAGCAGAGTATCGTGGTGTTGCTAATGTTGTTTCTGAAGCTTGTTGGCTTTGAAATTTATTGTTAGAACTTCAGTGTCCTGTCATGAAAGCCACTCTAGTATATTGTGATAATGTTAGTGCTGTCTACTTATCAGGTAATCCCATCCAACACCAACACACAAAACACATTGAGATGGATATTCATTTTGTGCGTGAAAAGGTTGCTCATGGTCTGGTTCGCGTACTGCATGTTCCATCACGCTACCAAATAACTAACATTTTTACAAAGGGTCTTCCGCTGCAGCTGTTCGATGACTTCAGAGATAGTCTCAACATTTGTCAACCTCCAGTTTCAACTATGGGGGTGTATTAGAATATGAAATATTCTTAGTCAACTTATGTATTGAATAGCCTTTAATAATATCTTTATGTAAATTAAATAGGCTTTAATTATGTATTGAATAACCTTTAGTAATATCTTTATGTAAATTAAATAGGCTTTAATTTTGTAGAATCAATGTGATTCAACACTTCGGTATATATATACATTTCAAATATGAAAGAGGCAAAGCAATTATTCTATTATTTAACTTGACAACTAGAGAGTTTGCTGAAAAATTTAAGCATAAACCAAATAACTGAATACTATATGCATCAATACTATGTACTCCCTCCGGTCCTTATTATAAGAAGAAAAACCAAAAAACATCAAAACCAATACAATCATTAATTAATATAACTTTTTTAATATTTTTACAACTATACCCTCATAAAAAATTGTGAAGCATTAAATACCTTAACAAATATTAAAAAGACAAACATTAAATTAGGGGTAGAAAAGTCTTTTAAACAATTAACTACACCTTAAAAGTTGTAACATTTTCTTATAAATAGGACCAAAACGTTTTTTGAAAATTTTCTTATATATAGGACCGGAGGGAGTATTTATTTACCATTGGTTTTGGTAAACAAGGACTAGTTTTAAATTAAGGGTTTTTCTATCATGTCTAAATTTGCACATGTTAAGAAGTTTAAACTAGTAACTTTGTATTGGAACTTGTTCATTTTATATTAAATGTGTAGTTTTTTAATAAATTATTGTTGTTTTTCAAACTAGAAAATCCTAGGACATGTTGTGCAATGTTTTTCCTGAAAATATATGAAAATGTATGAATGTTCATCATGATCTTGAGTTTAAACACGAAAATGGATGTTAGTGTTTGATTCGAAAAAATCAAACAAGTTTCTTAGAACTTTGAAAAGAGACTTAAACTTTGACGATAAAAGTGAAAAGTTTAAAAAAAGTAAATTTGCATTACATTAATAAAGATGGTTCATCAAATCATATTACATACATTTTGTTACTCTTTTCTCTCTGTGTACTTGAATAATTCGAGTGCAAGAATTTTGATAATGATTTGTGACCCTTATTTCCTATGAAAAACTCCTATATATACATAAGTAAAATAACTAAATAAACTAACGGTCCTAAACTACATATCTTCGACAAACTTGGCTTGACCTCCACGTGTCTTGGACCCCTGATTTTGCCTCTTAATATAGTATTTGAATTCCATCTAGTCGAAATCATATACTTTGCAATTGCTAACATCCAGCATATTCTTGTCGAATACAATTGCCTTTAGTTCAAACTGAATAAATTTCTCTTTGACTAGATGATTTATCCTGTCGAAAACAAACATAAAAACGCAAGCTAACAAATTTCCCCCCAAAAATGTTATTTTCGACTGAATTTTAAGTGAAGGAGAAGATTGATATTTTTGAAAACTTTCCATGTTTCCAAGAAGAATGACATCACACCTATCATGACGTCACTTCAAAACTGTCTTTTTAGTTCAAGTGTCATTACTGCGCCACTTTGGGGATTTAGTGGGCCACCACATTAAATTAGAGAGTTAGTGGGATACTTAATCATCCTAGGAACCCAACTGTCAATAAATGGTTTTAAGCATGCATCCACTTTCCTTAAATTTCGGCCACGTGGCAATTTTTAATTAGTGGAAAACTTAAAAGGTTTCTCCCTTTTTCTTCTTCAGAAGCTATAAAAACCTCTTTCTTCCTCTTTCTTCACTTTTCGCAACTTCTTATCCTTTACGCGCTTAAGAATTTCCAGAGAAAAAAACACCATTTTTCTGCAGATTTGAGAAATCTAATCCTCTTAACCTTTTAATCTCTCATTTTTCTTCATAAACTTCTTTAATTAAATGTAATGGCATCATCATCGGCGCAAAAAATCTATGTTCCTCTCGTGGCTAATCTGAGTGCTCCCATCCTCAAGAACAATCAAGCTTATGCCCCAAATCCTTCTTTTGAAGCTGAAGAGGCCACAATCTGGCAATTCTAGGTACTTAATCCATACTCTATGAAACCTATGCATTCTTAGGCCCTCTCCCAGATTCCATCATGGACACTGAAAAGATTAGGAAACTCTTCCCTAGTTGTGATGGTTGCACCCCTAGGGTTTTCTTAGATGGTCCTTATAATATGAGTTTTATGAATGCACCTCATAAGGTATTTTGAGCATCTCCCTATACTAGCCAACCCACCTACATTGCTTGGTTAAATAAGGTTCAGAACAAGAAAATTTAATCCTAGAAAAGTTTAGGCATATTCGACTTAGTTCAACTCTCTAGAACTAGTCCCAAATATGACGCTAACTTACTCTTAGCTGCTATCCATTTCTGGGAGGGTTCGACTAACATCCTCCAGTTGAAATGTGGTATGCTTACCCCCACCCTTTTTGATGTAGCTGCTATCACAGGGATTCGACCCGCGAGAGAAATCTATGATCTCAATATAGTGAGTGAAGAACACCATTTCGAATTCTCAACTAAGAGAGCCAATTACACTACCTTTATTTTTTTACCATTACCAAGCTGACACTAGTGATGTTTTCGACCAAGAGCATATAGCCTTCCTCAACTTTTGGCTATCCCACTTTGTGTTATGCACTAGCTCTCTCCAAGTAGCTAAGAAGTTTGTAGGAATGACTGTTCAATTACATGAAGGCCACAAATTTTGTTTGAGTCTACTTATTTTAGGAAGCCTCTATGAATCTTTGGGGTATGGTAGTCAAGCTATGCAACGCCTAGGGGAAAGACAAGTGCTTTCGATCTCTGGACCTTTGTGTCTTTTCCAACTGCGGTTGGTTGCCACCTTCGAACAACAATTGGGCTTCTTCATCCCAACAACCCGTGCAGAAGAAGTAGAAAGTCAAAAAGTTAAAGGAACAAGACTGACCCTACTTACTAGAAGAGAAATTAATCTTTCGATCCAGCAATTGTTCTAAGAATACTTTAACATATTCCTTCGTTGTAACTCCTTCAACCCTTCAATGGCTCCATTTGTGAGTCGAACTCATGGTCCCAAGTGGTTTCAAAGAGAATTCCCTCTAACCAATCCAAAGTACCAAGAAGAATCAGTCGAAATCTGGAAAGCCTTTCTTACTCCAACAATTTTTTCCATTAGGATGGCTACTGGAAAAACTAATTTAGGGCTCATAGGGTATCACCCAAACCTTGTCGCAAGACAATTTGGCCCTAGCCAGTTTCGACCTGCCCCCATGTATAAAAAGAAAAAAGATATTTGCATAGGTTTAGTCACTATGACAGAAGCACAATACCATCAACGTCTACACGACGCGACAAAGAAAGCTCCAAAATTCAAACCCCTTGCATTTCAAGCCTCCTTTCTTTGTACCGAGGATTTCACTTAGTGGTGGAATGATTACTACTTTATCCATTCTATCAATGAGTCAACTTTGCTCATGAAACTGATAGCTGTTTTTCCTTCGTCACATAGAAGGACCAAGAAGAGTCGAAGTACACACATCAAAGAAATTCAAGCTTTTCAAAATTTCTGTAAAGTTGTATATAATCCCATCCAAACTAGTCGAACTATAACTGAGGCTGCTCAAGTTTTAAAACAAAAAATGATCGAAAAGATTCCAATGTTAAAATTACCTTTCCACATAAAGGATAAGCACAAATTAGCTTTGGAACTTCATTGTATCAAATTTCCACCTTTGCCCAGTGCAGAATTGGCCTTAGCTTTTGTGCCACCATGCCCTTCATGGTTTGAGTGTATAAGTTATGGTGATATTCAAAATGCTTTGAAGCCACATAAGAAAAAAGTAGTTTGGGCTAAGTGTGATTTATACAACTTTAAAGGGCACATTCACATTGATATTCAACATGTCGAAGGTCTGGGAAATGACCCCCTAGAAGGTGATGTTTATAATCATTTAGAAAAATTTCCTTTCATTCCTTTCATGGTTTTTATTTAACATGTGTCAAATGTTTTGCAGTTATTCCCCTTCCAGAAAATCAACCAACACAAACAACTTCAGTCAACCAGGAAGGTGCTAGTGACTTGTCGAAGGCAAGTAAGAAGAAAGAGCTTAAACAAGTAAGAAACTTTAACACTTAGAAGCTTTTGCATCTTTTTTAATTTTCAAAACTTATCCCTTTTTGCCTTGTTTTTCAGAGTCGAAAGAGATCCAACTCTTCAATATCTAAAGTAGCCAGTAAGAGGCAAAAAGAAACAATCACTTCTCCCACCAATGAATACTCAACGATATACTTTTCAAATTTTGTCTCTTTGTATTTGTCTTCGACTTTCTTTTTGGTTTTATACCATTTTACTTGTTTATCCATTCTGAAGATCAAGATAAGGATCAAGGCAATGTTTCAACTGGGGAAAACCCAAAAAATCAAAACACTGGTCAAGAGGAAGCAAAATCCTTAAAATCCAAAGGGAAGACAGTCGACGGAACCTCTTCACAGGTGGAAAAGAAGAAGAAGAAAAAAGTCCAAATCTGGTGAAAAGGACTTCAACAAGTCAAAACCTGAACTATGTGTGGTAGTCGAGGTTGACGAAGAAGAAGAAAACCCTTTCCCACTTACATCTCCTAGGGCAATGAAAGAAAATAAAAGTCAATCTAGCATGGGGTCATAAAGTGCTAAATCTTGCCCTGGAGGTGAAAATGTATTTCTCTTTTTTACTTTAGACTTTTTACCTTTCGACCTAAATTTATTTCAGAATTTAAGAAATTAATTTATCATTTCCCTTTATGTACAAGATGCTTCTTCTGCTACTGTGCCCACACCTGATCCGACACCTTTCTCTTCAGCCACTTCACCAATCCTTGAGGCTGTTGAAGAAGAATAGGTCGAAAGCCCACTCAAAAGAAATGAAGATCAAACCCAGGAAGACTTGGAAAGATAGATGGCCCGTCAAGGACTACCTGATGCTCCTCTTTCTCTAGAAGGAAATGTTGTTGATTCACAAGATGAAATGGTCGAAGACCAAATTCCTCAAATAAGTGTAGAACCAGCATTAAAGGAGATTGATGAGAATTCTCCTTCCGACGATTCGACCTCAGAGGAATTCAACGGAGAAGAGTCTTCAGACTCTGAACCTCAGGTTAATATGCCTTCAAATGCTGCATCAGGTTCAAATGCAGTACCCAACACTTCAATTAGCCAAGAGGAGCTCGACGAGCTAAAGGTGTAATACCCTCTTGAAGCCTTAAATCTGATGATGAGAAGCAGAGGAGAAACTTCTTTTGACAATTCTCAGATCTCTTCGACAACTTTTGAACCTTCTACCAGTTCCAAAGAAAACTTGCTTCAAGACCTTCATGCCAAAATCCTCAACATTGATTTATTTCAGGTGATCGAAGAGAATCATAATGCTTCTTATGAGATGAAAGCCTTGTTGAAGAAGTTGAACACTCCATAATCAGAGTATTCTATCATAAGCTTCATTTTAGAGTTTGAGCCTCTACTGGAGCGAATTGTGAAATACTCTCGCACAAAGCAAGAAAATACCAGCATGTTAGGAATGTAAACCAGGGCTCGACACCAGGAGATGGCTAAACTCGAAGATTCTCAGCATCAAATAGCTATATTGGGAGATAAATCTAAGAAAGAAACAAAGCAAGTAGCTGCATTCAACGCTGATATCTCAAGATGGCCGAAAGAAATCCAAGAGCTTCAGTCAAAGATTGAAGATGCTCAAAGGAAGAAGGCTGAAATCCAAGATTCTGTGTCGAGCTAATTGAAGGCTCAAATGGAGGAAAAAGCCAAAGAAGCAATCAATCATCTTAACAATGTCAACAAGCTAGAGGCAGAACTTGAAGAACTTGTCAAGACTGAGACTTTCTTCAATTCTAGAATGAGGCATGCTAAGACAGTATTCGGCAGGCTGAAGTCCAACTTGAATATTTAATTTTAGGCTTTTAATGTTTAATTAGCTTTTCCTTTTGGTGTTGTCATGAAGAATCTGTAACATGACAATATCCATTTATTTTTTTTTGGATCTTTTACTTGTAATATGACAATGTCTTAATCCTATTTTGACAGTGCCTTTGACATTTTTCTGTTTTAACGCCATGTTTATGAATATATTACGAAATTACTCTTGGTTTATTTTATCTTCTTGCAATATTGGTTTATACATTTTTAAGTACTTACCATTTATGCGAAAAATTCGACTGTCAAAAGTTAACTCTTCAATTTCATAAGCACCATTCCCAATTTGGGGACCATTTGCCTAAGACTCTATCTTTTTTGTCTATAGGCAAAGTGACTTTCTAAACTAAATCTCCTAAAGCAAAGATTTTCAACTTAATCTTTTTATTATAGGCTTTAGCCACACGCTCTTTTTGTCTCATAAGAACATCTAAAGCAGTCAACCTTTCTTCATCTAAATCAACTAATTCATCTAACATCATATTCCAGTAATGATCAGTTAGAATTTCAATTTGTCTTTTGAAGGTGAGAAAAACACAAGAAGGGGGGGGGGGGGGGTTGAATTGTGTTGGCTTTTTCTAAAAACTTTTCTAAGTGTTTAAGAACTGGTCAAAGTCTGACTTAGAGTCTGTATGTAGCGGAAATATCAAACACAAAGATAGGAGAGAGAGAGAGAGAGCAGACAAAAAGCAATTTATACTGGTTCCTCTCACAAAACAGGAGTAGTCCAGTCCCCTTGCACTTCCAAGGGATTTCGCTATAATATTACTAGATTACAAATGCTCAAGGACTCTTCCAAGAGACTTCCAAATGCTCAAGCACATTTACAAGAGACTTCCAATGCTCAATCACAACTGAAAGAGACTTCCACTGCTCAAGCACGCAGGAAAGAGACTTTTAGGTGTTTATAAATAAACAAGATATGTTCTTACACTTGATATACAATCAGAGGTGTAAACGAAACAAATTAGAACAGACTCTAAAGACTTACAATTTCTAAGATACAAACTTTGATAAGAAATTATTAAGTGTTTTTGCGCTATTTGATTTTGGCAGAGTAATGACACAGTAAAAATAATAGAGTCTTGTTATAGTTCTTCAAGTCTTCAGCTCCTTATATAGGCAAGTGAAATTCCCGGCAGACCTGGTTCTGAACCGTAAAACAGAGTATGTAAACAGCAGTTCAGACGCAGAAATATAAAAGATAGAAAGTAAAGGAACACAGTTGATTTGTTAACCCAGTTCGGTGACAAACACACCTACGTCTGGAGGCTACCAAGCCAGGAAGGGAATCCACTATAATAGTATCAATTCGAAGTCCTATGACACAGCCCCTGTTTCACAGCCCTTATGACAACAGCCCCTGTTTCACAGCCCCTTCTCACTTAATCACTACCGGTGGTATTTCTACCTAGGAACTCCTAGATATAAGAACCCTCTTACTTCCCTCTCAAGTAATCACTGCCCCAGTGATTATCAGACTCTAAACAAAACAACTAAGTTGAAGACACTCTTCAAAACATAAAACAGTCATTCTTGCTTAAAAGCTTTGAGTGATTACAACTCAATAAAAACAACCAACTTTAAACACTTTGAGTGGTGTACAAAACAAAGCACTAAGCTCACAGACTCAACAACCTAAGACTCTTTCAATTCTAGCTTTTGTTGAGATGATCTTCTTCAATAACAACTTCCTCTATTTATAGTAATCAGCTGCAACAAGCTTCGAAAAATATCTTCACGCAAAAATAGTTCCTTCTGGAAACAAGCTTGGAGAATTCTTCAATTAAATCTTCAAAAGATAATGTAAGAAAATAAACAGCTCCAAGTAATCAATTCTGAACGCAGAAGATCAGCTTCTGATCAGCATCTGAAGAAGTCAGCTTCTGATGAACAGTGCTCAGCATCTGAACAGTCGGCTTCTGATGGTACGGTCAGCTTCTAATGGTACGGTCAGCTTATGATGACCAGTTCAGCTTCTGAAGTTCTGCTTCCAGCTTCTGAAGGCGCATTTCAGCTTCTGAAGACACATAGCTTGAGGTTTCAGCTTCTGAAGCACAAATTGCTTGTATATTTGATTTTAGCAAACATGAAGCCAACAACCAAATATCCAACAATCTCCCCCTTTGGAAAATTTTTGGCTAAAATCAATTTGAGCACATAGAGATAACACAAGCAAAAAATCTTCATGAAACCATGAATTAATAGAAACATAGTAACCAAAAACAACAGAGTTAGCAGCGGATAATTCACTATGTTTCACACAAATACTCCCCCTGAAAAACAGGAACAACAAATAGGAACAGCTTCTGAAACTCCCCCTGAAACATACACTCAAGAACTCCCCCTGAAACAGATCAATCAGGAACAAACAGGTTGAGTCTGAAGGTCAACATAAGTCAACGTCTGAAGGTTGAGTCTGAAGGTCAACAGAAGTCAACGTCTGAAGGCTGAGTCTGAAGGTCAACAAAAGTCAACGTCTGAAGGGAGCGTCTGATGAACAGTGCTTCTGAAGGGTGAGTCTGAAGACCTGCTTCTGATGAACAGTGTCTGAAGAAGCTTCTGAAGTCTGACCTGGAAGGAAAAGCAACTGTCTCTGTCAGCATTTAATGCCTGCAGTGTCAGAACAACTCCAATGGAACAGTTGTCTCCTTGGCCAAAACATTCCCCAGCTTTTAAGGAAAGTTTATTCAAAAAATGCGTGCTCTGTTCTGCAGTTCAGCACACATTTTCAGCTGCCTAGCTTCTACAATTTGCAGCGGCTCTTTGCTGGATTTATGGGCAATTCTCAACAGCTATCTTTTCCTCTATAACAGGGTGAAGATTTGAAGAAGAAAATTGCTAAGACTCTTGAAACAAAAAGAACTGAATTGTGCTCTGTTTTGCTGTCAAAAATAAGTGTCTGTTCAAAACTCTTAGAAATTCTTACAAAGTTTACATCTTAGAATTTCTTAAGGTTAGAGTCTTATACCTGAGTTGTATTAAGTGAACACCTCTGATATTTGATCAAGTGTTCAACTCAAACTTCTTTCTTTGTAAACCAGTTTGAACCAAAGTCTCAGTCTGCGTGCTGAGCATCCTGAAGTCTCATTACTTTGTGTTCTGAGCAATTAGAAGTCTCTTAGCTTTGTGCTTTGAGCATTAGAAGTCTCTTACTAGGTGTTTGAGCATTGAAGTCTCTTAACTTAGTGTTTTGAGCAATTGTAATCATCTGATTATAGTTCAAATCTCATGTAAGTGACAGGGGGACTAGACTACTTCCAACTTGTGGAAGGAACTAGTATAAAAATATTGTGTCTCTTTCTTCCCTTCTCTCTTTACTTATTAATCCGCTGCTAATAACTCTGAAAAAGGTTCAGAACTGATCTATATCAGATTCTGAACTTAACATAGGTTTTGAGAAAGGAAAAATTGTCCTCACACAATTCAACCCCCCCTTCTTGTGTGTTTTTCTCACCTTCAGTTGGTATCAGAGCTCCGGTTCTGATATTCAATCACTTTACAGTGAGTCAGTGAGATCCTGAGCAAAACATGTCATCAAATAGTTCACCTCCACCCTCTCCCAGAAATAAAAGAGGTACTGTTACTTCTTATTCATATGACTATGGTACTAAGGAAAGAAAATCTAGGTCACACAATAAACCTCCAATGTTTACTGGTGACCCAGAAAAGTTCTCATGGTGGAAAAGCAAGATGTACAGCAACATCATTGGTATTGATGATTCTTTGTGGGATATAATAGAAGATGGAATCTCTATTCCAGTTGATGAAGAAGGTGTAGCTGTCAACAGAAGAGGCTTAAGTGATGCTGAGAGGAAGATTTATAGAAAGCACCACAATGTCAGAGGTATCATTGTGGATTCTCTGCCTCACACTGAGTACAAGAAGCTGAGTGATAAATCTACAGCCAAAACCATCTTCAAATCCCTCTGCTCTAACTATGAAGGTAACAAAAAAGTTAGAGAAGTAAAGGCTAATATTCTTGTTCAGCAATATGAACTGTTCAGAATGAAAGAGGATGAAAATATTGAGACTATGTTCTCAAGATTTCAGACTCTGGTTTCTGGACTTCAGATTCTGAAGAAGAGTTATACCACTGCTGATCATGTGAACAAAATTCTAAGAAGTCTGCCATCTAAATGGAGACCCAAAGTAACTGCTATTGAGGAAGCTAAGGATCTAAATGCTCTAAGTATTGAAGATCTTATAAGCTCCCTCAAAGTGCATGAACTGGGACTTAATGAAGATGATTCTGTTAGAGAGCCTAAATCAATAGCACTGAAATCCAAAAGAAAGTCTGTTAAAGCTCTAAAAGCTATTGAATCTGAAGAAGAATTTCCTGAGGGAAATTCTGAAGAAGATTCAGATGCTGAAGAGCTTGCAATGCTTTCCAAAAGAATTCAGTACTTAATGAATAGAAAGAAGAAATTCTCTAACAGAAGCAGCAACTTTAAAGGATCTAGTTCAAAGAGGGAAGATCAGAAGGGCTGCTACAATTGCAAGAAACCTGGTCATTTTATTACTGATTGCCCTGAACTTCAGAAGGACAAGTCAAAGGAAAAATCAAAGAAGACCAGTTCTAAAAGCAACTTCAGAAACAAACTCAAGAAGAGTCTTATGGCAACATGGGATGATCTTGACAATGATTATGAGTCTGATGATGAAGAGGAAGCAAACCAGGCTTTAATGGCAACAACTTTCTCTGATGCTGAATCATGTTCAGACTCTGATGATGAAGATGAGGTATACTCTGAACTTACAAGATCTGAACTGATTGAAACAGTTAAAGATCTTATGAGCCACCTCAAAAGCAAGTTAGGTGAATTAAAATCTTTGAAAAATAAACATAAATTGCTGAATGAGGAAAATCTCAAACTTCAGAATCAAATCATTGAGATTGATGAAGAAGTTAGAGAACTCAGAGATGAGGCTCATAAGAAACCTGAAGAAATTCCAAATGAACATGAAATTGTTCTTCATGACTTTAATTTAACTGGAATCAATAGAAGTAAGGTTGCTTCTATGATTTATAGTATTTACAGAAACAAAGGTGAAGGTATTGGTTTTAAAAGTGATTCATTCAATCTTTCAAATGAATGAAAAATATCATCTTGTTCTGAAAATATTTTGAAAGGCACTAAAGTGTGCTTTGTGTCTGCTTCTGACAGTTCTGAGAAACTGAATTCAGCAGAAACTGAGACTGCAGAGTCTGAAGTTTTGAACTGCTCAGACTCTAAAGCTTCTGAACCTAAGGGTAAGATGAAGGCAGATGTTAAAATCTTGCCAAAGTCTAAACCAAAAGGTCCTAAGACTAAGAGTATGAGAAAATCAGACTCTAAACCTGAAAATGTTCAGAGTCTGAAGAGTTCAGAACCTAAAACAAGTAAGTCTCAGAGTCTGCAAAATTCAAACTAAGATTTTACTATGACTGAGGTTATGAAACCTTCAAAAATCACTAAACCAGTCTATTCAAAACCTTTTCAAAACCAGAATGTCAGGCAAAGCAAACCAAAGAAAGCCAAACTGTCATCTGTTTCTGATTGTTTTAAGAAAGGTCAAACTGAAGTTTGCCTTGTGTCAGGAGTTAACAAAACTAGAGTTCTGAAGAAATCAGAACCAAAATGTTCAATGGTTCAGACTCTAAACAACTCAGAACCAAAGACTTTCAAGTTTCAGGTTCTGAAGAAATCTGAGTTAAAACCATTGAGAACTCAGGTTCTGAAGAACTCAGTTTCAAAAACTAAGACTTATTCAAGATTTAAGAATTCATATCCAAGATATCTGAACAAGTCTGAGTTCCATAACTCTAGACATAAGGTGCAAAAGGCTAAACCTTTCAGGACTAACCATAAAGGACCAATGAAAATCTGGGTACCTAAGTCTGAGATAATTTCTGTTGCAGATATGCTTGTCATCCAAAGAAAATGAAAGGTCTTGGTATCTGGACAGTGGATGCTCGCGTCATATGACAAGAGACAAGTCTATGTTCCAAACCCTGAACATGAAAGAGGGAGGAACTGTGGGGTTTGGAGGAAATCAGAAAGGAAGGATCATTGGTACTAGTAAGATAGGTAATTCTTCCCTGTCCATTGATGATGTTTGGTTGGTAGATGGACTAAGACATAATTTACTTAGCATAAGTCAATTATGTGACAGTAATTATGAAGTCCTGTTTAATAAGAACACATGTACTGTAATCAACAACAAAGATAAATCTGTTGTGTTCAAAGGAAATAGGCAAAATAATGTTTATAAAATCAATTTTTCAAAACTGGTTGAGCAGAAGGTAGTTTGCCTTCTGTCTGTGAGTGATGAGAAATGGGAATGGCACAAAAGGTTGGGACATGCTAACTGGAGACTCATCTCTAAGCTTAGCAAGTTTCAACTGGTCAGAGGCCTACCAAACATTAACTATCACTCAGATGCTCAGTTTGGAGCATGCCAAACAGGAAAATTTTCTAAAACATCTTTTAAATCCAAAAACATTGTTTCCACCTCAAGACCTTTAGAACTGCTTCACATTGATTTGTTTGGTCCTGTTGGAACAGCTGCAATCAATGGGAAGAAGTATGGGCTTGTAATTGTTGATGATTATAGTAGGTTGACTTGGGTTAAATTCCTTAGAACTAAAAATGAAACATATGATGTGTTTAACAAATTCTGCAAACAAGTACAAAATGAAACTGACTTGAAAATTTTAAAAGTCAGAAGTGATCATGGTGGGGAATTTGAAAATGAACCTTTTGAAAATTTTTGTGAAGATCATGGAATTCTCCATGAGTTCTCTTCTCCTAGAACTCCACAACAAAATGGAGTTGTAGAGAGAAAGAACAAATCTTTGCAAGAAATGGCCAGAACCATGATCCATGAATCCAAAATTGCAAAGTACTTTTGGGCAGAAGCTGTCAACACAACATGTTATATTCAGAACAGGATCTATATCAGACCTATTCTGAATAAAACAGCATACGAACTATTTAAAGGAAGAAAACCAATTATTTCTTATTTTCATCAGTTTGGTTGTACTTGCTACATACTGAACAATAAGATCTACCTAAAGAAATTTGATGCTAAGGCTCAAAAGGGTACCTTTTTAGGATACTCAGAGAGATCTAAAGCATACAGGGTGTATAATTCTGAAACACATGTTGTTGAAGAATCAATACACATAAGATTTGATGATAAGAAGCCTGGTAATGAAATACCAGAGCTGGTTGAGAGTTTTGCAGATTTTAGACTCTCAGTAGAACCTTCAGAACCTAAACAGAGTTCAGAGTCTGAAGAAAGTTCAGAAGCTGGAAACTCTGAGGAAACTGAGAAACTCTCAGATGCTGACACAACTCCTGAAGATAATCAAGATCAGCATGGTTCTGAACAAGCCCTTGGTGAATCTTCAGAAGCTAATCCACCCAGAACCTCATTTAAGTACAAGTCTTCACATCCTGAGGAGCTGATTATTGGGAACAAGAACAGTTCAAGGAAAACAAGATCAGCATTCTGTCAGAATGATTCTATGATTGGACTTCTATCTATGACTGAACCCACAACAGCTGATGAAGCACTTGTAGATGATGGATGGATTGTAGCTATGCAAGAAGAACTGAACCATTTTCAAAGGAATGATGTCTGGGATCTAGTTGCAAAACTTGATCATAAGAACATTATTGGAACAAAATGGGTGTTCAGAAACAAGCTTAATGAACAAGGAGAAGTGATCAAAAACAAGGCAAGACTGGTGTAATATCCCGCCTAAGACTCGAATATTTATTAATATTGAGACGATGTATCAGAAATGTTTTAAGCAAAGGACAATTTGGTAAATTGTCAGTTAATGGGTTTATTTGTATGGTAAGTATAATATCCCGCGCAGATGTAACGGTTAACAGTGTCAGAAACTTATGAAGCAAGCATGGCGATTTTGTAATATTAAGCAATGGCAAGATAGTAATTTATGGATAAGAGGGAGCTTATTTAAAAATGGGGAACAAGATATTTTCCCACACTATTCTCTTCTTCCCTTCACTCTCTCAAATCGGTCCCTCTCCCTCACCCTCTCTAAACACACGCCTTCCTCTCCCTCTCCATCAACTCATCAATTCTTAATCCAATTCTTGAGAGAAGTATTGCAAAGCAAACTTGGGTTTGAAGCTAGAACCAGAGGAAGAAACAAGGAGAATTGAGGAAGAATCAAGAGAAGAGGAAAGTGGAGCAAGCTAGGGTTTTAAAGTTGAGAGCTTGTCAAGCACCATACGCAACTAAGGTGAGCTCCCTAGGGGTTTTAGAACCCACTATGTTATGTTTTGATGATTATTGGTATATTGATCAAAGTTATGAATTTTAGTACCCTAATTCTATGTGTGAGTAATTCTTGATCATTACATGTTGTAAGCTGGTAATATGCCTTAGAAATTATACTTTAAGTTGTTATAATGTATGGGTAGGATTGGATGAGCAAGAATGGTGAAAAATACATGTTTTGAACTTGCCTATGCTGTCTAACTGCAGGTAAAATCGTGTCACGATTTTACCATCGTGTCACGATTTTATAGGCAGGAAATAACACGTTTTCTGGGTAGAAAATCGTGACACGATTCCCAAATTGTGTCACGATTTCACAGTGGGCAGGGCAATGTTGTTTTTCGTCAAATCTTGCACCATTCTGGCTATCCAATACTGCTTCAGACTCAAGGGACAACATGTAATGGTTAAGCATTGCCAATAAGCATTTAAAGACCTATCCTTGAGGATGCTTAGATGATTATTATAGAGCACAAGTTTGAGAGGATGGATGCCTTAATCCACAAGATATTATAGAGAAGAATAAGAGCTAGTATAGAGCTTATCCCTTACTAGGCATTTCTCAAACACTCAATTAAGTACGAGCAAGCCAAGAACGTTATAGTATTCAAGTTTAGAAACCTATTATAGGTTAAAGAGAATTAAGATGGTACTTATCATGTACTAAGCACAAGAATGATATTATGCTTATAGTTAAGAACCTCTAATAGGTTAAGCTTTACAGAATGCTTTAGATATGCACAAGAATATGAATGAATAAGTTATACATACGAACTTAAGTAAGAACTTGATGATAAATATTATACGTGTTCATCAGACTCCGGATTATGCCGGATGGGATTTCTCCGAAAGGGCTATCCACACGTAAATTATAAGACTATTATTTTAAACAATGAGAATTAATTATAAGATGGGCTTGATGTGTCTCTCGTATGCTCGCCAGTTAGTATACGAGGGGTTCCTGTGAAGTTATCGCCTTTAATGGCAGCCGGAACGGTGAAGTTACCGCTCGTGAGGGCAGCTGCACATCCAAGTCTGAAAGTAATGTGTCTCCTGTCTGCTCGTTAGTTAGTATACAGGGGGGTCCCCGTGAAGTTACCGCCTTAAATGGCAGCTGGGACGGTGAAGTTACCGCTCGTGAGAGCAGCCACACAAAAGATAAGAGGAGTCCGGTGTTAGCCTGATATGATAGGAATTTTCACCGGTAAGAAGGGAGATGTACTTCGGGGTTACTCCACCCGGATGCACTCCGTAAAACGAACCAAGATAATGTTATGTTTGTTCAACGCTAACCTCTAACTTAATTACGAAAGTTGAATATGTATATTTTATATGTAATACGAGATACGATGATTAGTTCCTAGTGAACGAGAAAGTGATCATAGGATGTCCCCAGATCACTAAGTTAAGTCAAAGTTTAAAGTTAGAAATAAGAAGGCATGATACAGACAAGTAGCGATCCTAATGTTTCCCCTTGATCGCGAAATATATAGAGAAAGACGGCGATCGTAGGTATCCCCAAGATCGCTAAGAGTAGGCACGGCGACCCTAGGTTTCCCCCGTGGTTGCCAACAGTAGATTGGGCCGGAGCTCACTGAGACGTATGTCTCACCCCAATCCTCCTGGTGCATGTTCATAGGTTAGCAAGAGATGTTCATGAAGATCTTCAGGAAGATGCTGGATGGAGTGCAGATGCTCGTCATGGCAAGCTCAGGAGGTTGATAGATTTTATATATGTATATGAAAGTGTATTTTGTGAAATTTGGATATTTATGTAAACGAGCAAATTGTACTCATTCAGTGGTTTGTATATTAATTATTTGTAAATTTTAATGTATCCGATATCAGATTAATACGCATGCTAAATATTCTAGATAATTTAGTATTCGTGTTACAATTGGTATCAGAGCAGGTCGATTCAGACCGTGCCTTGGGTCATTAAAGTTTCAATAATAGTAGTGGGACCATTGGGTTCCGGATATTGTTCTAAAGGTCACATCTAGTTGAGCCTGATCAACTCAATCTAGTATATGACAGTTAGGATAAATGTCTGAGAGCTGAATGTGACCAAGGAGGAATGAAGTGTGTGAATGGCGAAGATTAAGGTGACAGAATTTTAAGACGTAATTGGCAAAGAAGTAATCATGCCAATGGTGGCCATCAAACTGTAAAGTGACGAAGCCTGATAGCGGCAAGGTCTTAGAGACATAAAGGATATTTAACAGTGAGGTGAAGCGCCTCAACCCAGTTGGACGCATCGTTAGACGATGCCTCGTCTGCGGAAGACATAAGGATTAAGGAATCATGGAATGCTCTAGAGAATGACGTAGAACCTTGACGGGAACCGCAGTTTGAGAATTTAAAGTGAAGTGTGGATTAAGTAACAATTCCGAGTACAGAGTTGAAGAATAGCAGTACCAAACCTAGAGAAATGAAATGATGAATTACCGGACAGTTAAGAGAATTAATTATGGATTACGTGAGTTATTTGGACAGATGAAACTAACCACTCAAGTGTGGTTATTGAGTATGAATCACTAGTAAGTTTGACCCCATCAGATCAACCATGTCTCCTGAACCAGATTTGTGAAATAAGAAAAGGAGATGATATGCAGCCTAAGAACTTAGATGGATGAATAAGTGGTAACAATAAGACTCGTTGCATGTCAAAGCGTGAATCAAATTTTTGGATGTATCCTAATGGTAAGAAGATTAGAAGTAAGAGAAGCTAGACTGGAATTTTACTTAATGAAGGTTGGATAATAAATAATAAGTTGCTGGAATTTATTATGCTGATGGACGAATTAAGTTGAACACTCTTGATTAGACGAACAGTATTGAATTTCCTTGATTGGTTAAAGAAGGCAAGTTCAAGATAACACAAGGTTATGGTAGACCAGTGTGGAGGGATGATCGGGATTTCAGCCGAGAAATTATGTTGAGATTTTAATATACGGCGGATCGTCTTGAACATGAAAGTTTAGGATTGAGGTTAATGCTAAGGAGTTGTATGCTCCCCATTGCAGAGGTTCCTTCCACAAATATTATAGAACAGAAAGAGATCACCTCGTGTTGATAAGTTTCCGAGGGCAGTAATAAGGTATAGATTTGAATTGTGAATACAATAACGAGTTACTGGAGGAATCCAATAGATCGTGATAATGTGCAAAAGTTTAAGATCGATTAATCGGGCACTCGAAGAAACGCAACCTATGTTGGACGTTCTAGAGAACCGGTAAGAGTTTGGATCTTTTCAGGACGGATTGTTCCGTAGAAACTCAAGGGTAACTTAAGGGACATGATAGAGCTAAGGAGACCAAAGTTGTCCCGGAACGACTATGGATATGAAATCATTACGGATAAAGAAAGAGCAAATAGTAACAACACTCAAATGAAAGATATGAACCTTCAGAAGCCATAAGTGTTTCTAGAAGTTGCCACAAATGAATGTACATGAATTTAAGCTGCCTCAGATATATTTCCAGTCGGGTTTCTGCAATGTTTAATGATTCTACATGAAGAGCTGACCTAGAGAAATGGTAACGTCAGACAAATTTGTTACAGTGATTACGAAGTGATAGAGTAAAATGATTGATCGATGGAATTTTATGTGACAATAGTGAAGTCTTCCTCCGATGCTAACTCGAGTGTTAAAAATCAGAGTGGCGCAGCGGAGTGGTAATCCAAGAATGATATAATGAACAACGCTAAGCTGAGGCTTAGAGTATGAGAAGATGTTAAGTGCTTAATTCCTATTATACGGGATAATAGTAAGTATAAGCGATTTGAATATATCATGAGTTCTAATGGAAAGTTATGGAAGTTAAGTTGATGAATACCTTAAACCTCGAAATCCATGAGGAATGAAATATTTGAATTTGAGGCTTTGATCAGAAACGACAATGCAGTGGCGAATGAGTTTAATTTCATGTTGTACCCATGTCATGTTAACCTATCTTAGCTGAAGATTTTGGAAAGTCTTGAACTTAATGTTCACCAGTAAAGGACGGAGAACTTTTACGCAGATTAAAAGTTATTCGTAGTTCATGGTAAAGGGCTACGTAATTTCAGGTTATGACTAAAGGATTAGAGACTGAGTGTGCTATTTGGGTAGCAATCGAGTAGAGTTTTCCGTTGAAAATAAGAATCTTGAATTCGACGTCCAGGACGAGAAATAAGTTTGTGATACCGGTGAATTGTAACCATAAATTTTTATTATAGGTTGTTGTATACTTAAGAATAAACATGAGTAACATTGGCGGGGCAAACCTGGCAAGCCAGTTGAAAGGCAAATCCCGGATGTTACGAAATGAGTTAAGAGTAAGAAAAGAATCCCAATTGATGTGGTAGTGTCTCAAATATGTTAAGATTAAAAATGATGTCCCGTTAGTCGGACAAAGATGAGGTAATGTATAGTGTACACGTGCTCGCTTATGTATGTAAGTTGTATGTTATGAAATATATTATATAATGATATGTGAGACGACTTAAGCCACTCATCACTTGGACTAAACTCCTATAAGTTTGGGATTATCGGTGTAGAAAACATTTATGCTACGATAAGAAAACGAGAATAAGTTGTGACAAGGACGATGGGAGATTGGCAAACTCCTATTATGAAGAATGATTCCTAAGTTATTAAGATAAGTAACGTCATAGATCCATCGAAGCAGAACGCGGGTAATCAATAAGTTTTCGCGAGCCCTTGAGGAATTCCGTAGTGGAAGCAATGATTAAGATTATGGAAAGTAACACACCAGGATGCCTCCTCCTTGTATTTGTATAATGGAGGTAGTGCGGTAGTTTTACTCTCATTAAAGAATGGTATAATTATGGTAAAACCATATATGTAGGATGCCGTTGTATAAGGCAAAGATCGAATATAAGAATTCAATGGAATCGTCGAGAATAATAAGAAAGTCCAATGTCGTCAAAGTAAGATTACGCGGACTATGACGAGATTATAAGAATTCAGCACAAGTGTTAGGATTGGATAACTCTAGTTTGGGTTACAAGAAGTGTATGAACGAGGATATAGTCAACAAGTTGGATGCGATGGTTCGGATAACCTCATATTCTGCTACGCAAGAATTGTGTGATGCACATCAAGTATTCCAGTCAACGAAAAGATTGTCGGATACATTCGACTTATAGGGTTGGAATCTAAGGGATTCCGATAAGTAAGATGAACTGGAGTCTTGGCTAATGAAGGAAGTAGTATGTGAGATTAATTCATATATGATAGTGGATTTTAAATTTCGAGGACGAAATTTCTTTAAGGGGGGTAGATTGTAATATCCCGCCTAAGACTCGAATATTTATTAATATTGAGACGATGTATCAGAAATGTTTTAAGCAAAGGACAATTTGGTAAATTGTCAGTTAATGGGTTTATTTGTATGGTAAGTATAATATCCCGCGCAGATGTAACGGTTAACAGTGTCAGAAACTTATGAAGCAAGCATGGCGATTTTGTAATATTAAGCAATGGCAAGATAGTAATTTATGGATAAGAGGGAGCTTATTTAAAAATGGGGAACAAGATATTTTCCCACACTATTCTCTTCTTCCCTTCACTCTCTCAAATCGGTCCCTCTCCCTCACCCTCTCTAAACACACGCCTTCCTCTCCCTCTCCATCAACTCATCAATTCTTAATCCAATTCTTGAGAGAAGTATTGCAAAGCAAACTTGGGTTTGAAGCTAGAACCAGAGGAAGAAACAAGGAGAATTGAGGAAGAATCAAGAGAAGAGGAAAGTGGAGCAAGCTAGGGTTTTAAAGTTGAGAGCTTGTCAAGCACCATACACAACTAAGGTGAGCTCCCTAGGGGTTTTAGAACCCACTATGTTATGTTTTGATGATTATTGGTATATTGATCAAAGTTATGAATTTTAGTACCCTAATTCTATGTGTGAGTAATTCTTGATCATTACATGTTGTAAGCTGGTAATATGCCTTAGAAATTATCCTTTAAGTTGTTATAATGTATGGGTAGGATTGGATGAGCAAGAATGGTGAAAAATACATGTTTTGAACTTGCCTATGCTGTCTAACTGCAGGTAAAATCGTGTCACGATTTTACCATCGTGTCACGATTTTATAGGCAGGAAATAACACGTTTTCTGGGTAGAAAATCGTGACACGATTCCCAAATCGTGTCACGATTTCACAGTGGGCAGGGCAATGTTGTTTTTCGTCAAATCTTGCATCATTCTGGCTATCCAATACTGCTTCAGACTCAAGGGACAACATGTAATGGTTAAGCATTGCCAATAAGCATTTAAAGACCTATCCTTGAGGATGCTTAGATGATTATTATAGAGCACAAGTTTGAGAGGATGGATGCCTTAATCCACAAGATATTATAGAGAAGAATAAGAGCTAGTATAGAGCTTATCCCTTACTAGGCATTTCTCAAACACTCAATTAAGTACGAGCAAGCCAAGAACGTTATAGTATTCAAGTTTAGAAACCTATTATAGGTTAAAGAGAATTAAGATGGTACTTATCATGTACTAAGCACAAGAATGATATTATGCTTATAGTTAAGAACCTCTAATAGGTTAAGCTTTACAGAATGCTTTAGATATGCACAAGAATATGAATGAATAAGTTATACATACGAACTTAAGTAAGAACTTGATGATAAAGATTATACGTGTTCATCAGACTCCGGATTATGCCGGATGGGATTTCTCCGAAAGGGCTATCCACATGTAAATTATAAGACTATTATTTTAAAGAATGAGAATTAATTATAAGATGGGCTTGATGTGTCTCTCGTATGCTCGCCAGTTAGTATACGAGGGGTTCCTGTGAAGTTACCGCCTTTAATGGCAGCCGGAACGGTGAAGTTACCGCTCGTGAGGGCAGTTGCACATCCAAGTCTGAAAGTAATGTGTCTCCTGTCTGCTCGTTAGTTAGTATACAGGGGTCCCCGTGAAGTTACCGCCTTAAATGGCAGCTGGGACGGTGAAGTTACCGCTCGTGAGAGCAGCCACACAAAAGATAAGAGGAGTCCGGTGTTAGCCTGATATGATAGGAATTTTCACCGGTAAGAAGGGAGATGTACTCGCACTCCGTAAAACGAACCAAGATAATGTTATGTTTGTTCAACGCTAACCTCTAACTTAATGATACGAAAGTTGAATATGTATATTTTATATGTAATACGAGATACGATGATTAGTTCCTAGTGAACGAGAAAGTGATCATAGGATGTCCCCAGATCACTAAGTTAAGTCAAAGTTTAAAGTTAGAAATAAGAAGGCATGATACAGACAAGTAGCGATCCAAATGTTTCCCCTTGATCGCGAAATATATAGAGAAAGACGGCGATCGTAGGTATCCCCAAGATCGCTAAGAGTAGGCACGGCGACCCTAGGTTTCCCCCGTGGTTGCCAACAGTAGGTTGGGCCGGAGCTCACTGAGACGTATGTCTCACCCCAATCCTCCTGGTGCAGGTTCATAGGTTAGCAAGAGATGTTCATGAAGATCTTCAGGAAGATGCTGGATGGAGTGCAGATGCTCGTCATGGCAAGCTCAGGAGGTTGATAGATTTTATATATGTATATGAAAGTGTATTTTGTGATATTTGGATATTTATGTAAACGAGCAAATTGTACTCATTTAGTGGTTTGTATATTAATTATTTGTAAATTTTAATGTATCCGATATCAGATTAATACGCATGCTAAATATTCTAGATAATTTAGTATGGGTGTTACAACTGGTTGCTCAAGGCTACAGTCAGCAGGAAGGAATAGACTACACTGAGACATTTGCTCCAGTTGCAAGACTGGAAGCAATCAGGTTACTTCTTTCCTATGCTGTTAATCATGATATCATCTTATATCAAATGGATGTTAAGAGTGCTTTTTTAAATGGAGTTATTTCTGAAGAAGTTTATGTTAAACAACCTCCTGGTTTTGAAGATATAAAACATCCAGATTTTGTTTTTAAACTTAAGAAATCTCTATATGGTCTGAAACAAGTTCCCAGAGCTTGGTATGAAAGACTAAGTAATTTCTTGATTAAAAATGATTTTGTAAGAGGTCAAGTTGACAATACACTCTTTAGAAAAACTCTTAAGAAAGACATCTTAATTGTGCAAATATATGTTGATGATATCATATTTGGTTCTACTAATGCTTCTCTTTGCAAAGAATTTTCCAAGTTAATGCAGGATGAATTTGAAATGAGCATGATGGGAGAATTGAAATTCTTTCTTGGAATTCAAATCAACCAATGCAAAGATGGTGTGTATGTTCATCAGTCCAAATACACAAAGGAGCTTCTGAAGAAGTTCCAGCTTGATGATTGCAAACTGATGACAACACCAATGCATCCAACCTGCACCTTAAGCAAAGAGGACAATGGCTCAAAAGTAGATCAGAAACTCTACAGAGGTATGATAGGTTCTCTGTTATACTTAACTGATTCTAGGCCAGATATTTTATTTAGTGTATGTCTGTGTGATAGATTCCAGTCAGATCCTAGAGAATCTCATATGACTGCTGTCAAGAGAATCTTCAGGTATCTAAAAGGAATAACTAATCTAGGACTTCTGTATAAGAAATCCTTGGATTATAAGCTAGTTGGATTCTGTGATGCTGACTATGCTGGGGACAGGATTGAAAGAAAATTCACCAGTGGAAATTGTCAATTTCTGGGTGAAAATCTGATATCCTGGGCCAGCAAAAGACAAGCAACTATTGCTTTGTCAACAGCAGAAGCAGAATACATCTCAGCTGCAAGTTGTAGCACACAACTGCTCTGGATGAAACATCAGTTGGAAGACTATCAGATTCATGCAGATAGCATTCCTATTTTCTGTGATAATACTGCTGCAATATGTCTGTCTAAAAATCCAATTCTGCATTCTAGAGCCAAGCATATAGAAATTAAACATCGTTTTATAAGAGATTATGTTCAGAAGGGTGTTTTGGATATTCATTTCATTGATACTGATCATCAATGGGCTGACATATTCACAAAACCCCTCACAGAAGACAGATTTAACTTTATTAAAAAGAATCTGAACATGCATTTCATCTCTTGAAAAATATGCTTGAATCTGAATGAAAACTGAGATTCCGAGTTTATTAGAAGCTAAGACTTATCAGTCACTCATTTTGAGAGTCTGAAGAAAGTTAAGCATCTGAAAAACTTCAGAGTCTGAGTCTCAGAACCTGGATTTCTGACTTCTGAATCTGCATAGTTATCTAACTTTTGGTCAGAATCTGATAAGTTATAACTATGGGCAATGATGAATTAAAGCTTTGAAAGTTATACTTTGTCCCTCCCAAAATCATCAATATGCAAATGTGTTTTCTTCTATTTTTGGTATCAGTTCTGAAATGTTTTAACAAAAACACAGACACATTTCTTAATCATATATGCTCAAATTGATATCAGACATGTTCAGTTTTTCAAAACATATTTAAAAAACTCTAAACAGTTCTGTCTGACTCTCTTTCGTATCAGACATGTTCAGCTTTTCAAACTTATTTAAAAACCCTGAACAGTTATGTCTGGAAAAGTTCAGAAGCACTGAGCTAAATGCTCTGATTTTCAGTTTTTCTGAAAAAGAGTTCAGTTGTGCCAAAAAACCTTCAGTTGGTATATGATCTGAAAAATTTTGTCTAAAATAGTTCTGTGATACTAAACAGAATGTACTAAACAAATGCTCTGAACAAAATGATCTGTTTTCAGTTTTCTAATACCAGTTCAGTGGTACTGAACAATTCTAAACAGATTGTGTCTGATCAGAATACTCTGAACAATCTTTTATGTTCTGAACAACATTCTCTGATTTTCAAATGCAATGTTATATACTTCATGTATGATCAAGCTTGCTCTGATGCTTATCCTTGCTGCTTGATTACCTATATGATTGCATTTTTAATCTCACATGTTTTCAAACTCTCTTAAAAATTCAAAAAAATTTCTTTTTGTTGATGACAAAAGGGGGAGAAAATGTAAACTAGTATTAAGGCTCCTGAGCTCAGAATATAAGTTTAATTCTGTCAGTTAATTAACTTATGAGAGGGAGTAAAATGTATCAACTCCTGAGCTCAGAACATAAGTTAAATTCTGATTGAAATTAACTTATGAGAACAGTTTAATATCTGTTTGCCTCTAAATTAATTTTCTGTGAGATAAATTACTCTTAGTGAGTTGAAATGAATTTAAATAACTTGGATAAGACTCAGGGAGCTTACAAAACTCATCCTGTGGATTATCAGACTTAGGGGGAGAGCTTACAAACCTCATAACCTGAAGTCAGCTTGTTATTTATAATTCTGAGTGAAAATTTCATCTTATTGTTTTAAGTTAAATTTAATTAACATGGATAAGAATCAAGGGGAGCTTGCAAACCTCACCTTGAGAATTATCAGACTAAGGGGGAGCTTGCAAACCTCATCCTGAAGTCAGCTTGTTAATTAAACTTAACAACAATTCTGAAATTCTCACCTGTTTTGATTTAAACTGAATTTAATTAACCTGGATCAGACTCAGGGGGAGCTTGCAAACCTCACACCCTGTAGTCAGCTTGTTAATTAAATTAACAACAATTTTCTATTACTACTTATGTTTGTCATCATCAAAAAGGGGGAGATTGTTGGAACAAAATGTATGAACAACTCTCTTTTGGGTTTTGATGATAACAAAGTGTTAAAAAGAAAATTTGTATTGCTAATGCTTTGTTCTAAGTGTGCAGAACCATGTTCTTAATGATTGGTAATTAATATTGGTTATGGAAGAACAAGCTAATACCAAGAAAGAAAGCATTGAAGCCTTTGTTGCAAGTCTGAAGCAAAACTGGGTCTGAAGCAGCTTCTGAAGGCAGAGTCTGAAGACTGCTTCTGAAGGGTGCTTCTGAAGGCTGACTCTGAAGACTGCGTCTGAAGACTGCTTCTGAAGGTTGATTCTGAAGGTCAACAGAAGTCAACGTCTGAAGGTTGAGTCTGAAGGTCAACAGAAGTCAACGTCTGAAGGCTGAGTCTGAAGGTCAACAAAAGTCAACGTCTGAAGGGAGTGTCTGATGAACAGTGTTTCTGAAGGGTGAGTCTGAAGACCTGCTTCTGATGAACAGTGTCTGAAGAAGCTTCTGAAGTCTTACCTGGAAGGAAAAGCAACTGTCTCTGTCAGCATTTAATGCCTGCAGTGTCAGAACAACTCCAATGGAACAATTGTCTCCTTTGCCAAAACATTCCCCAGCTTTTAAGGAAAGTTTATTCAAAAAATGTGTGCTCTGTTCTGCAGTTCAGCACACATTTTCTGCTGCATAGCTTCTACAATTTGCAACGGCTCTTTGCTGGATTTATGGGCAATTCTCAACTGCTATCTTTTCCTCTATAAAAGGGTGAAGATTTGAAGAAGAAAATTGCTAAGACTCTTGAAACAAAAAGAACTGAACTGTGCTCTGTTTTGCTATCAAAAATACGTGTCTGTTCAAAACTCTTAGAAATTCTTACAAAGTTTACATCTTAGAATTTCTTAAGGTTAGAGTCTTATACCTGAGTTGTATTAAGTGAACACCTCTGATATTTGATCAAGTGTTCAACTCAAACTTCTTTCTTAAACCAGTTTGAACCAAAGTTTCAGTCTGCGTGCTGAGCATCCTGAAGTCTCATTACTTTGTGTTCTGAGCAATTAGAAGTCTCTTAGCTTTGTGCTTTGAGCAGAGAAGTCTCTTTACTTTGTGTATTGAGCATTGGAAGTCTCTTGACTTAGTGTCTTGAGCATTAGAAGTCTCTTACTAGGTGTTTAAGCATTGAAGTCTCTTAACTTAGTGTTTTGAGCAATTGTAATCATCTGATTATAGTTCAAATCTCCTGTAAGTGACAGGGGACTAGACTACTTCCAACTTGTGGAAGGAACTAGTATAAAAATATTGTGTGTCTTTCTTCCCTTCTCTCTTTACTTATTAATCCGCTGCTAATAACTCTGAAAAAGGTTCAGAACTGATCTATATCAGATTCTGAACTTAACATAAGTTTTGAGAAAGGAAAAACTGTCCTCACACAATTCAACCCCCCCCCCCCTTCTTGTGTGTTTTTCTCACCTTCAGAGGGCGCCCAGCCTTACTCCAAGAGTTCAAACCCTTGTCTTTAGGATCTCAAGGCCTAAATGGTGAGATCTACGGTCCAATGGTGTTCTTATGTAACGAATGTGTACATTGAAAAAAAGTAACATTTGTTGTGAATAATCTCACAAGGGCTACACCAAGCCACTTAGTTTCAAAATCATGGTCCAAGCAAGTCGATATTTACAATATTTTAACACCAAAACCAAATCAAAAAATGTGTCAAACTTAAGAGAATTCTTTTTTTGAAGTGAGAATTAAAAGCTAATAATTTGTAAATGGTTTACGATTATAATTGTTTTTATATTTTTATTATTATCAAAATTATATTTTTATATCATATCTTCCAAGTTTTGGATATAGTTAAAGCTTTTATTTTCATGTACAATTTTTTTCACAAAAGATCAAAGATCCGTTTGTTATAGCTTTTTTTAAAAATGATTTTTATAGTGTATTGACTGTTTGCATAATTTTTTTAGAAAGATGTTTTTAAAGAAAGCTTCAAACGAGAAATTGGTTTGAATAAATTCTCATAAAAAGTTATTTTAAGTATTTCTTCTTTTGTATTAATTATTTTTGATAATAAAATTTTAAGAAATAGTTAAAATGAGAATCTATTTTACGTAGCTTCTTATAAAAACTATTTTTAAGAGACATATTTTTTAAAAAATATGTTATTTTTGTAATTTTAAATCTCTAACAATAAACCTTTAACTTAATGAATGTTAAAATAACTCTTTTAATTTATAAAAATGAGTTTGGAATTTTTTACTATTTTTGAGTAAGTGTTAATAAAAATTATTTTTACAAATACAATTATAACAGGTGCACTAAATTTATAAAGGGTAATTACTTCCCTCGTTTTAAAATGAGCGTCATTTAAAGTTTTTACACACAAACTAAAAAATGTAATAATGATGTCAAAAGACATGACAATTTTACTAAATCAGCATTATTTACTATAGTTGTAATGTTTTGGGAGTAGTGTACACTCAATTAATTAGAGAGGCGACACAATTGAAAGTAAAATAATAATTTTACATTAAAAAATGCAAATGACATTCATTGTAAAACAATTTTTTTAGTTAAAATGACATTCATTTTGAAACGGACGGAATATTATATTTACTCACCCGTGCATCGCACGGGTGCTCAATCTAGTTAACTTAATTTGAACTAGGTTTATTTATTATATTTTGTGCTTAATGCTTTTCACTGAGTGATTAACTTTGAATCGAATCTATGTTATAGGTCGCTATTAACACTAGGTCTTATAACTTTACCTAGGTATATTGTTCTATTATTAGATCACATAGACATAGGAAATTAATTAGTTAGGTTCCTAAGACGTTAGAGTTCTATGTTGTTCTTGGTCTATTTTGTTAAACTGTTGTGAACATAGGTATCAAATTGATATGGATTTAGGAACTAGTATTAGTGTATTATCAAAAACGAACATAGAGGGCATTCAAGAAATTCTAATAGCTTTTCATCATTTTGAACCAATTTCTATTTAATTTTCAATTGCAAACCAACTCTTAAAATCCTCCCAATTAACTGTTTTTAATTAAGTATAGTTTGATTGCCAAATAGAAACAACAATAAATGTGGAGATAATTTTAGTTACAACATTCCATACTTAGTAAATAAAGAATACTTAGCCAATTTCACATATTTCTTCTCATTATTTTGAATGGAGCACAAAATAAGCTATACTTATAATAGAATCATCTTCCAAAAACAAAAATTTTATCCAAAATATTCACAAACAACCAAGGTCTTACCTCACTCTAATTAAGGTTATCATCAAAAAATAATATTTATTACTACATCACATTAGAACAATCATATTTAAAATATTCTATAGCAATTGAAAATTATACACAAAAGGAAGAAGCAGATCCAATATTTATGGCTAAGCCACCTAAGAAGTTAGCCATATAATCTCAAAAAATTCCACCACTTGTTGCAGGACCAAAGGGGTCTAAAGATGAGCCATCTGTTTGCATTTGATCCAATGCAAAGTAGAAGGATACCGTAAAACCATTTTGATTGGAGGTGTTGCAAAAATAGTGGTTGTGCAATGGTTTGAAACTGCAGCCCGCAACAGCAATTGTGGCCGCAATATTGTTGTTGCGGAGGCCTCCACAACGGCATTGCAAAACAACCACGTGTACGACTTGAACTGCATTGTAACTCCATCAGAAACTGCATCAGACCATTTTAGTCATTATAACAGCCGCATCAATCTGCATGTACCCTATTCGTTAAAATTTTCCCAGAATAATTAAAATTTCAGACCCCCCAAGCCCTTATTTACTTGAGATTTAAAGAAAATTTTCATTTTTATGTTTCTCACAACTATGTATGGTAAACACCTCTCAATGAATATATTGAGCAAACGAAACGTTTCTACCGTGAGTAAACGTAGAATTATTCCAAGTAGCAATGAGCTCAATGTGCGTCACAACAATGACCGCATGCACCATCGCAACTGCAATTTAAAATCATGGTTAGTACATTAAAATTCTGCAGCATTTGGGCTTGTCGAGCATCATCAAGATAACTGCTGCAAGAGGATATCTTTCCATATTATACCGTTGCGAGTGAAATTTGTGGTTTTCTCATATATTAATATGATAATACAATATTATTTGTGCCTTTGAGTTCTTTGTTGATGTAACCAAACACCATATTACAAAATGGCTCAGAAAGCATGAGCAAATTAAAGGATGACAAAATGATAGTCTTGACTTGATTGTTACGAAATTTCTGCCAGACCAATTGATCAAGACAAGGAAAACTGGCAAGAGTGATTTAGTTGATTTCTGCCTTAAGGTTAGGCAAAACAGTTGTAATGCAATGAGGAATGTTCCAAACATTATTATGGATAAAAATTTTACCTTTGAGGATAAATGCTTCTGCAATGCTTGAGGCATGTCAAATAAGTCCTAAATTCGGCTGCTAAGCCATTTACTAGTCCAGAAATTTATCGTAGAACCATTACCGATCATCCAAGTTGTCTCATTCAACACAATAGGAAAATTTCTATTGAGTGAAAGCTAAATTGAGGAAGAAAATTGGTAACAGATTAACTAGTTGCCTCTGATAAATCTATCTCAAAGTATATGTTAGTTCATGGCCTACTAGAGGGCCATCATATTGCAGCAATGTTTGAGCATGGCAACTTTAGCCAAAGGAGAGCAAACCTGTTTCCAAGAAACAGTTACTACCTTTCTAACATGGATGTCATACGGCCAAACAAAATTGCAGATAAGTTGCTTCAGTAAGGAAACAGGCCAGACATAAGTTTGGAAGCTATAAACAAGTATTCCAACGATTACGGATTCTACAAGTTGAACCCTGCCCATGCTGGACAACATTCTTCATTTCCAGTTTTCTAATTTTGCTATAATCCTATCAACAATCGGCTGCAAATGAATATTGCAAGGAATATCTTTAAAGTGAGCGACACCAAGGTAAAGGAAAGGAAAATCATCATGAGAAAAACCAATGGTATTAGCAATGGAAGTCGTCCGAGCTCTAGAACTGTTGCTAGTATAAAACTTGCATTTTTGGAGACTAATGACTTGACTCAATAATCATGGAGCACTTCAAAATATGCCTCAGATTTGAATTTCTCTCGCAAAAATAATATCAAAAGCCTTTTTTGTATCAATTTTTAAAGCCAAATTTTCCCCATAGGCTTCAGTGTCTAGCATGTTAATAGTTTCTGAGGCAGTGATGATGCAATTTGAAATATGCATTTCCTTAACAAAGCCTCTTTGATTCTCAAAGATGATTTTTGGAGCAATAATTGCTACCTTATCTGCTAGAACCTTGGTGATAATTTTTAGCTGAAAATTTGCCAAACCAATTGGTCTATAATTTTCCATTGTATCCTCCCCTTCAAACTTAGGAATAAGCACCACCACTCTATTAGAATTTAAGGTACGAGGAAACCGACAAGATTTAAAAAAACTGAAGCACATCAAGATTGGCATCTACAGCTAGCCAGCAACAATGTCTCAGAATTTTTGGGAAAAATTATCACCAATTCGTCAGGACCCGGTGCACCATCTCCATTCATTGAAAACACATAAGTTTTGAATTCTTCTGGTGTTAGCAACTGAGTTAGTATGTAGCTGTCCTTAGGAGAAACCAAAGCAGGGATAGATTCTCTGATCAAATGACTAAGAACACATTACTCATAGTGGAAAACAGGTACGAATAATAGATGTCTCCGTAAGCATAACTTATTTGATAGGGACATTTCATTATATATGTGCAGGGGTCAAGATTCGAACCCACATTCCTCACTTATTCATCTTCAAGGTTTGAATAATAGTTAAAGTTAAGCATGTGTTGCTCAATGTCTTCTAATTTGTTGAGAATCTTACAAGTATGCCTAAGCATAGTCATTTGTTTTAGAGGCATAAACAAATTCCTCATCATCATTCACTTGGTCCTCCTCATTTACAAGATCACCAACATTTATGTTCCTTATGATTATTATAAATTGCTTAAATGTTGACTGTTGCTTAATTTTTTAAGTTTTTATTAAGAACTTAATTATAAGTCAAAAAAACTGTTTTTTCGCTTATACTAACATTTTTTTCCCACATCAAGATACTCCTTCTGTCTCAAAATAATAGTCGTTTAAGATTTGGGTACGATTTTTAAGAAAATGATTAATTGTGTTGATTTCAATGATAAAATTAATATCATTTACTAAAATACTATTATTAATTGTAGTTAGTGAAATAGTTAAGTTGGATGAAATTCAATAAATAAGAGTATAATAGTGGAAAAAAATAATAAATACTGCATTGATATTCTAAAGTGACAATTATTTTAAGACCCAAAAAAAATGTTAAAAAAATAATTATTTTGAGACGGATGGAGTATTTTCTTCACACTGGTCCTATCAGGTAATAATATGATAAATTTCTCTAAATTATAAATTGTGAAATACAAAATCTTCTGGTGAATGTGGTAGTTAATTCCAATTGTACTATACTTGCAGTTGAACGCTGGTATCTGAGGATAGTTAATGTTTTTGCTGTTGTATTGTCGTTGAACTTTTTCACATATAATCAATGACCATGTGCCTCTCATTAATTTTCCTTTTTTTTCACATATAATCAATGACCGTGATTAATTTCTTTTTTCACATATAATATTTTTTCACATATAAGCTGTCAGAAACATAAATATTTCGCATTTAGGTACACACATCAGAAATCACAAAAGATTTATGATAGTGCCCAACCAAGCCTAGCTCTGGTCTTTGACTGCCAAGGCCCCAATACACAAAGATATCTTCTTGACAAGTCTTTGAATCCGCTATAAGACTAATCAAGTTGCTAGAGGGACATATATGTTTTGTGTAACCAACTTTACCATTTTTCTCTATTTGCTGGTATCTGGATTTTGTTTAACAAATAATTTACATCATCTTTGTTTTCCATCATTAATTCTAACATCCTTTAATCAAGATAAATCTATACATTATACATCGGGGGTGTGGTCCTGAGCATAGATAGGGTGGACGACCGTCTAGGGTCACATTTTTTTAGGAACACCAAAATTGTTAAGTGTTAAAAAATTTGGGGATGAAATGGAGATAGAATGTGTGTTTGTTCAAAAATGTCAATTTTGTAGGAAATAAAAAACAATAAGGTGAATGTTCATCTAAATGCACACAACTGAATCTGTAGTCTTGCGAGGTGTCTTATAGACTTTGTTATTTTGTATAAATTGAACACTTGACTCTCTTACTAAGAGACTTGATCAACATATATAGTACATATGAATATATTTTTATACAATATTAAAAGACTTAGATCATTCCATGATAATGACTTGAAATCAGATCACAAATTTCTTGAAACATATCTAAAACATTGTGATTCTTATCATCTTGATGGTGAAGTTTTATTTGAAGAATTAAAAGACATTAGAGAAGCGCTAGCAGTTGAATCAAATTTTTTTTTTTACAAATAAATAAGTTATTTTGAGACAGAGGGAGTATTACATTTTTTAATGACATTTAATTTTTTTTTCCAATACTTGCATGACATATAGAATGATATTTACTATGATGCTTTTCTCAAAGATGTTTTTCTAAACTCAAATTGCTAAAATTTTATTTGTGATCTTCTACGTCACAAAATAGATTGAATAGTATCATTTTGATTCCTATTGAAAATTATCTTAATAATATAAATGGAAGACAGTTTTGCATTCAAACCCTAGAAAAACCCTAGGTTTGCCCTAATTTTTTTACTAAAATGCCCCTACTGGGTGTCAAAATAACAACATTGCCCTTCCGCTATAAAGTTGTAGAGTTCACACTGTTCAAGTACTGCCACCAAAACAATCGGCCAATTAGAGACAAGCAAAGGCATCACGCAAAAAAATCCTTTGTATCTGCTTCTTTACATCTCTTTCACGTTTTCTCTGTATCCTCTCTCTCTCTCACATACGGCAGCTTCTTCTTCCTCTTCTCTCAATCCATTTTCAATTTTCTCTTCACAAATCCAAACTCTCTCTCCCATGCGGTTTCAATTTCCAATTCTTTATACATCCCAATTCACACTTCTTCCTCTGATTATCATCGTCATGTCTGATTCAACACTCAAACCCATCGATTCTAATTCTTCATCTTCTTCTGCCCCTGCTGTTCACATCATCTACACCGAGAAGCTACAAGAAGAGGAGCTTGAGTCTTACCACATCCGAACCCTCAAGACGACGAACCTTCGGTTTATCCTGATATCATTCGTGCCCAAGCTCTGTTTGGTTGGCAAAAATGGTGCAACTACAACCATCGCCTCTAAGATGCGGTCGTAACAGTTGGAACTGCTTCAACACAAACATCATCGACGAAGATGATTTCCATCTTTCTGGCACCATAATTGAATCAGTCACGGATTCCAACTCAAGGTAAAATTAAAATCAAAATTCAGCATTAGTTTTCAATTTTAATGATACTATTTTAATTTTGTTTGTGAATTTTTGTAGAGTTTGGTTCCTTATTAGCTGGGATCTTTACAATGAATCAATGGTAACTTTCTTGAGCCAGTCCTCTAATTCCTTTATGCTCCTTTTGATTCCCAGACCCTATTGCATTTTTTTAACTTATATGGTTGATTAAATGAATGAATAATTGTTGCACTGACATAAACGGAGGATGTATGAGGCTGGCCATTTGTATCAGTTGGATTGGATGAGATAGATTGAACTCAATGTCGCTTTCCATGAGCTAGCAGCGGCGAGGGTGGTGTGTTGCTGGAGACGGTGCAAATGAAGATTTGTTATTCATTTCAAGTGATGGTTTGTTATATTAAGTAAGATTTGTGAAATTTAAAGATTTCTACTCTTTTTTTGAGTTCGTATACAACCTTTTACTTTTGACTTCCAACTCCTACATTCATATGAAATTAAATAACATCTTAATCTTGGATGATGTCAACAATGTGAGGTATCATGGCCTCAATGATGTAGTTAATGAAGTGGTAAACTTTCCACACAAGAGAGGTTGAAGTAATTGGTAATATAAATTTAAACATGTTGGATTGGCATTTTATATACATGACTTTTTGGTTATAACTTTTGTCTGTTATTTTGCCATTCACTTGCCTTATGTAGTTATTTGAATTCATGTATTCTACCTTAACCTACCGTGGCATTGTAGGTTCATGCAGTTAAATATATGGTTAGATGCAAGTGTTTAATTTGTTATTTTTTTATGTAATTTTCTACATCCTTCTATCTTTATATGGATGCTTTGTGGTTTAGTAAATAACAACTTAAAAAGGACTATGTTCATTGAAAAGAGGGCTTCTCATTGACTATATATATGTGGACTACATTGAACCGTGAAATTGTTTTTGATCAGTATTTGTAAGCTTCTATAGGGTAAATATTTGATTTTTTTTATAACTATTTGGCAAACGTTTTTTTATACTAAAATTTCATACATTTGTCTAATAATCCAATTCCAAATTTTCGTAATGAATAATATGTATTGGTTATTTTTTTGAACTTTGATTCTGATCCTTGGAAGCCTTATCCTGGTGAGAATTTACATGTATCTACTTTTTCATTCACCACGGAGAATGAACAGAGTCCTTTTTTCATCCTCCATTTGAAAGTTGTGTTGTTGTCTTGATTTTACTACTTAGATTTGACACTGAAATGTGGGCAATGTGTTTCTTTATTTCCACTTCATATCTTACTTACTCTAAATCCTAAGCAGTCTGATAAGCCCAAATGGTTGCCCTAGCCCGCCAAATGCAACTCAACTAGGGTTAATATGTGTTTAAAGTGGGATTAAGGTGTTAACTGCACGTGGTAAATGAAAGTGTCTTGACAGTAAACCTAATTATTGCATGGAAGCAGAATTACGGCTGGGCATGGCTTGGTAGACGTGCAACACTTCTAACCAGGGGTTTTGCATTTAATTATGCAGATATATGGAGAGAGTTATCATAATTGCTCACAATACACTCCATCTATTTAAGGTTAGCATGACTATTACTTTTTTCACTCTCCCTCATACATCAAAACCGATTTTCTGTTGCTGTTCTTTCAATTCCTAACCAAAGCATGACTTATTTGGACAATTTCGTTATGTTTGCAAGGGATCAAGAAGCTATTGATGCCCTCATTAGCCTGAAAGGTAATTTTTTTCTAATCCAAATTGGATTCTTTTGTAGGAAAATCAAACATGATAACCCAGATCTTAGAGATTGTTGGTGGAAGGATCGATGTCAATTTGAAGGTTCGTGTAATGAACATGTGGACAACACTAAACCGTGCCAAACCTACTGAGCAGGGAAGCATACATATGATCTTAATTGATGAAAAGGTAATATTATCAGTCATTCCATTCCTTGAATGCAATTGCTTATCATCACCTTGGTAATTTTTATGAATAGAATCAGTGTCGGTTATTCTATAAAGCTGCTGATAGTGCTGATTCGCTGATAGTGCTGACTCCAACCAGTAAATCTTTGGGATATAAAGCTACTGATAGTGCTGATTCGCTGGATGATATTGTTGTTCTTGGATGTGATGCATCCACAACTAAAGAACTAAAACTGGCAGCTACAGTGGGCATTGATGTGACTCCGACTAGCAAATCCTTCGGAAAGAGGAGTGTTGATAGTGTTGATTCACTAGACGGTACTGCTGTGCTTGGATGTCATAAATCCACAACAAAAGACCCAAAGCTGGTGGGTGTGAAGGTTGAACAAGATGAGTGAAGAGTCTTGAAAGATTATGCAGTTTGAGTGGTGTTTCCGGTGTCCAAGTCCGTAGTCCTTTTCGTTTTGTTTTGTTGTTTTTAATTATCGTGTTTTGAACTTTTCAGTCATATATTTTGTTCGTTGTATTGCATGCTATTTTGATGTATGTCGTAATGAAGAAGCATATTTTGTCATTCTAATTTTGTTTTCGTAGTAAATGTATCGAATGGAATATTCTCAATCAATTGAATTATCGTTATGTATTTTAAACATATAGTGCCTTCCATTTATTTTTATTATGCACAAAAATAGAATGATGTTAATTTACGTTTCCCTTCCAACTATTATGATAATTCAATTCAATTGATTGCTTAGACCTCAAATTAGCTGTTTTATCCAAATTCTTGGTGCTTGGTTGGGCTATCCCTTATAGTACCTTCTAAAATGAGAATTTGGATGGATTGTGGATAACACGTTTATTGTTAATTTTTAGTTCAACATATTACTCGCCCGATGATAGACTTTTAGCAAGTGTACTAAAAATGCATCGAAGTAATAAAATTTATAAGTTCGTCTCCACAGGGATTGTTTCAATCTCAACTCGACAATTTAGTTTTAATAAGGATTTAACAAATATGGGGTATGTTGAACATATATTTGAGTTAATAGAAAATAAAAATAAAAATAAATTGTTTTGGAAAATAACAGAGAAAAAGTGACAGGTGATTCGAATCAATTAATTCTCGCTGTTTGGGAAATTGCACCTAGTCTCTACAATTATTCTCCTAGTCTCACGACAAATTAACAAAACAGTTTTGATCAATCCATTGACTCAGAACTCTCATCTCAAATTACAACACCCTAATTCCTTAGGTGAGTCTGTAACCGTTGAATGTTTTATATGAGCATTAATTTTTATGTCATAACCTAACAATCATCTATCCCTAGATTGACCCGTTAGATTAACCGAAATTATTAGGTCCAATTCAATAGCTAGTGTCAATTGTCAATTGATATTTGAAATCATTTTATATATGATCAGTATAGAAAAAGCATTAAAAACAAATAATTCTGAATAAGAGTAGGATTGTAATTGCATTGAAAAGAGTTTAGACAATCACATGATTCAAACAGCTCAAATTAAAATCATCTAAGACCTAATCAAAGGAAATTAACTAAACATAATAAAAGGAATAAACAACATAGTAAAGACAATAAACCGATAGAGTTTCGTCGTTGCCGGCTTTGCTCTTCAATTTAATTCAGATAGCTAGTGTTGAATTTCCATTTCATCAGTCTTTTCCCCTTGTGCGGCGTGCACTTCCAAAACCTGATTCTTCTCCTCTGCCAAAACGTGAATCCTCCCCTATGGCTACTGTGCGGCCTTCTTTTTATATTAGCGTACTCTTCCTTTCTTATTTTTCCTCACAAGTGACCTAATTGGCTTTCCAATTCACTTCCGTTTTTTTCCTCTTGGATCAACATAACCATATCAATTCATATGAATTATTAAATCCATTGCTTTTTGACACATCCTGTTTTGCTCTTCTTTGATCATATTACAAATAATCATGATAACAAACACTAATTTTAATCATTTCACTACTTGACTCAATAACTCTAAAACGACAATTTATTTAAAACGACTCAAAATTAAATACTAAATAAATAAAAATAGACTAAAAATTTAATTAAAAGTGACTTTAAAAATAGTGTATGACTGACTGTCATCACCCGACGTGTTTTTTACATGTTTCAATGATTACAAGACATTAGAGAAGCGCTAGTAGTTGAATCAAATTTTTTTTTTACAAATAAATAAGTTATTTTGAGACAGAGGGAGTATTACATTTTTTAATGACATTTAATTTTTTTTTCCAATACTTGCATGACATATAGAATGATATTTACTATGATGCTTTTCTCAAAGATGTTTTTCTAAACTCAAATTGCTAAAATTTTATTTGTGATCTTCTACGTCACAAAATAGATTGAATAGTATCATTTTGATTCCTATTGAAAATTATCTTAATCTTAATAATATAAATGGAAGACAGTTTTGCATTCAAACCCTAGAAAAACCCTAGGTTTGCCCTAATTTTTTTACTAAAATGCCCCTACTGGGTGTCAAAATAACAACATTGCCCTTCCGCTATAAAGTTGTAGAGTTCACACTGTTCAAGTACTGCCACCAAAACAATCGGCCAATTAGAGACAAGCAAAGGCATCACGCAAAAAAATCCTTTGTATCTGCTTCTTTACATCTCTTTCACGTTTTCTCTGTATCCTCTCTCTCTCTCACATACGGCAGCTTCTTCTTCCTCTTCTCTCAATCCATTTTCAATTTTCTCTTCACAAATCCAAACTCTCTCTCCCATGCGGTTTCAATTTCCAATTCTTTATACATCCCAATTCACACTTCTTCCTCTGATTATCATCGTCATGTCTGATTCAACACTCAAACCCATCGATTCTAATTCTTCATCTTCTTCTGCCCCTGCTGTTCACATCATCTACACCGAGAAGCTACAAGAAGAGGAGCTTGAGTCTTACCACATCCGAACCCTCAAGACGACGAACCTTCGGTTTATCCTGATATCATTCGTGCCCAAGCTCTGTTTGGTTGGCAAAAATGGTGCAACTACAACCATCGCCTCTAAGATGCGGTCGTAACAGTTGGAACTGCTTCAACACAAACATCATCGACGAAGATGATTTCCATCTTTCTGGCACCATAATTGAATCAGTCACGGATTCCAACTCAAGGTAAAATTAAAATCAAAATTCAGCATTAGTTTTCAATTTTAATGATACTATTTTAATTTTGTTTGTGAATTTTTGTAGAGTTTGGTTCCTTATTAGCTGGGATCTTTACAATGAATCAATGGTAACTTTCTTGAGCCAGTCCTCTAATTCCTTTATGCTCCTTTTGATTCCCAGACCCTATTGCATTTTTTTAACTTATATGGTTGATTAAATGAATGAATAATTGTTGCACTGACATAAACGGAGGATGTATGAGGCTGGCCATTTGTATCAGTTGGATTGGATGAGATAGATTGAACTCAATGTCGCTTTCCATGAGCTAGCAGCGGCGAGGGTGGTGTGTTGCTGGAGACGGTGCAAATGAAGATTTGTTATTCATTTCAAGTGATGGTTTGTTATATTAAGTAAGATTTGTGAAATTTAAAGATTTCTACTCTTTTTTTGAGTTCGTATACAACCTTTTACTTTTGACTTCCAACTCCTACATTCATATGAAATTAAATAACATCTTAATCTTGGATGATGTCAACAATGTGAGGTATCATGGCCTCAATGATGTAGTTAATGAAGTGGTAAACTTTCCACACAAGAGAGGTTGAAGTAATTGGTAATATAAATTTAAACATGTTGGATTGGCATTTTATATACATGACTTTTTGGTTATAACTTTTGTCTGTTATTTTGCCATTCACTTGCCTTATGTAGTTATTTGAATTCATGTATTCTACCTTAACCTACCGTGGCATTGTAGGTTCATGCAGTTAAATATATGGTTAGATGCAAGTGTTTAATTTGTTATTTTTTATGTAATTTTCTACATCCTTCTATCTTTATATGGATGCTTTGTGGTTTAGTAAATAACAACTTAAAAAGGACTATGTTCATTGAAAAGAGGGCTTCTCATTGACTATATATATGTGGACTACATTGAACCGTGAAATTGTTTTTGATCAGTATTTGTAAGCTTCTATAGGGTAAATATTTGATTTTTTTTATAACTATTTGGCAAACGTTTTTTTATACTAAAATTTCATACATTTGTCTAATAATCCAATTCCAAATTTTCGTAATGAATAATATGTATTGGTTATTTTTTTGAACTTTGATTCTGATCCTTGGAAGCCTTATCCTGGTGAGAATTTACATGTATCTACTTTTTCATTCACCACGGAGAATGAACAGAGTCCTTTTTTCATCCTCCATTTGAAAGTTGTGTTGTTGTCTTGATTTTACTACTTAGATTTGACACTGAAATGTGGGCAATGTGTTTCTTTATTTCCACTTCATATCTTACTTACTCTAAATCCTAAGCAGTCTGATAAGCCCAAATGGTTGCCCTAGCCCGCCAAATGCAACTCAACTAGGGTTAATATGTGTTTAAAGTGGGATTAAGGTGTTAACTGCACGTGGTAAATGAAAGTGTCTTGACAGTAAACCTAATTATTGCATGGAAGCAGAATTACGGCTGGGCATGGCTTGGTAGACGTGCAACACTTCTAACCAGGGGTTTTGCATTTAATTATGCAGATATATGGAGAGAGTTATCATAATTGCTCACAATACACTCCATCTATTTAAGGTTAGCATGACTATTACTTTTTTCACTCTCCCTCATACATCAAAACCGATTTTCTGTTGCTGTTCTTTCAATTCCTAACCAAAGCATGACTTATTTGGACAATTTCGTTATGTTTGCAAGGGATCAAGAAGCTATTGATGCCCTCATTAGCCTGAAAGGTAATTTTTTTCTAATCCAAATTGGATTCTTTTGTAGGAAAATCAAACATGATAACCCAGATCTTAGAGATTGTTGGTGGAAGGATCGATGTCAATTTGAAGGTTCGTGTAATGAACATGTGGACAACACTAAACCGTGCCAAACCTACTGAGCAGGGAAGCATACATATGATCTTAATTGATGAAAAGGTAATATTATCAGTCATTCCATTCCTTGAATGCAATTGCTTATCATCACCTTGGTAATTTTTATGAATAGAATCAGTGTCGGTTATTCTATAAAGCTGCTGATAGTGCTGATTCGCTGATAGTGCTGACTCCAACCAGTAAATCTTTGGGATATAAAGCTACTGATAGTGCTGATTCGCTGGATGATATTGTTGTTCTTGGATGTGATGCATCCACAACTAAAGAACTAAAACTGGCAGCTACAGTGGGCATTGATGTGACTCCGACTAGCAAATCCTTCGGAAAGAGGAGTGTTGATAGTGTTGATTCACTAGACGGTACTGCTGTGCTTGGATGTCATAAATCCACAACAAAAGACCCAAAGCTGGTGGGTGTGAAGGTTGAACAAGATGAGTGAAGAGTCTTGAAAGATTATGCAGTTTGAGTGGTGTTTCCGGTGTCCAAGTCCGTAGTCCTTTTCGTTTTGTTTTGTTGTTTTTAATTATCGTGTTTTGAACTTTTCAGTCATATATTTTGTTCGTTGTATTGCATGCTATTTTGATGTATGTCGTAATGAAGAAGCATATTTTGTCATTCTAATTTTGTTTTCGTAGTAAATGTATCGAATGGAATATTCTCAATCAATTGAATTATCGTTATGTATTTTAAACATATAGTGCCTTCCATTTATTTTTATTATGCACAAAAATAGAATGATGTTAATTTACGTTTCCCTTCCAACTATTATGATAATTCAATTCAATTGATTGCTTAGACCTCAAATTAGCTGTTTTATCCAAATTCTTGGTGCTTGGTTGGGCTATCCCTTATAGTACCTTCTAAAATGAGAATTTGGATGGATTGTGGATAACACGTTTATTGTTAATTTTTAGTTCAACATATTACTCGCCCGATGATAGACTTTTAGCAAGTGTACTAAAAATGCATCGAAGTAATAAAATTTATAAGTTCGTCTCCACAGGGATTGTTTCAATCTCAACTCGACAATTTAGTTTTAATAAGGATTTAACAAATATGGGGTATGTTGAACATATATTTGAGTTAATAGAAAATAAAAATAAAAATAAATTGTTTTGGAAAATAACAGAGAAAAAGTGACAGGTGTTTCGAATCAATTAATTCTCGCTGTTTGGGAAATTGCACCTAGTCTCTACAATTATTCTCCTAGTCTCACGACAACTTAACAAAACAGTTTTGATCAATCCATTGACTCAGAACTCTCATCTCAAATTACAACACCCTAATTCCTTAGGTGAGTCTGTAACCGTTGAATGTTTTATATGAGCATTAATTTTTATGTCATAACCTAACAATCATCTATCCCTAGATTGACCCGTTAGATTAACCGAAATTATTAGGTCCAATTCAATAGCTAGTATCAATTGTCAATTGATATTTGAAATCATTTTATATACGATCAGTATAGAAAAAGCATTAAAAACAAATAATTCTGAATAAGAGTAGGATTGTAATTGCATTGAAAAGAGTTTAGACAATCACATGATTCAAACAGCTCAAATTAAAATCATCTAAGACCTAATCAAAGGAAATTAACTAAACATAATAAAAGGAATAAACAACATAGTAAAGACAATAAACCGATAGAGTTTCGTCGTTGCCGGCTTTGCTTTTCAATTTAATTCAGATAGCTAGTGTTGAATTTCCATTTCATCAGTCTTTTCCCCTTGTGCGGCGTGCACTTCCAAAACCTGATTCTTCTCCTCTGCCAAAACGTGAATCCTCCCCTATGGCTACTGTGCGGCCTTCTTTTTATATTAGCGTACTCTTCCTTTCTTTTTTTTCCTCACAAGTGACCTAATTGGCTTTCCAATTCACTTCCGTTTTTTTCCTCTTGGATCAACATAACCATATCAATTCATATGAATTATTAAATCCATTGCTTTTTGACACCTCCTGTTTTGCTCTTCTTTGATCATATTACAAATAATCATGATAACAAACACTAATTTTAATCATTTCACTACTTGACTCAATAACTCTAAAACGACAATTTATTTAAAATGACTCAAAATTAAATACTAAATAAATAAAAATAGACTAAAAATTTAATTAAAAGTGACTTTAAAAATAGTGTATGACTGACTGTCATCACCCGACGTGTTTTTTACATGTTTCAATGATTACAATCAGTTTCCAACGCATGAGGGACATGATATACATCATCACATGGTTTATGTGCGCCACCTTACATTGACTGCGCATGTTTTCTTGGGTTAAGCAGGTTTAATTGTGACTGTTCCCTTTCCATCACAACAGCCAACTCATTTAAAGCTTATGTTCCATATCTGCAATAATTGCTAATAATTCCCAATGAATTTATGGTTGAGGGAGGTGGTTTGATAGTTATTAAGCTGTCTATATAAGTTGCGCCCCCAACATTATATCAACCTATCCATACATTCAAACAAAAATAGTTAGTATTTCCATCTTCTTTCCTACGAATCTAAGTACCAGACTACTCAACATAATAATTAAGTGTCGCAACATTTGGATAAATTGAACCAATATATAAGCCACATGTTCGTGATACAGTTATGGTATTGTGAATAAGTTTTTGTACGATTTTGCTTTTTTCAATTTAATAACAATAGGGTATATTAACTCTTTAGAATGAAAACTAAAAATAGTAGTAATAATAATTATAATAATAAATGGGGTGATAGGATTGATTAGCTTAAGAAACAACATCCAGAAACTTAACAAAAATTAAATAGATTAGTCTACGAGTAAACAAGTACTTCAGACTCCCAGTTTTCAGACACTGTTCATCAGACTCTGATCTTAAGACTATGATCTTCAGACACTGTTCTTCAGACGCTGTTCTTCAGACTCTGATCTTCAGACTCTGATCTTCAGACACTGTTCTTCAGACTCTGATCTTCAGACACTGTTCTTCAGACTCTGATCTTCAGACTCTGATCTATATTAGAGTGAAGAATAGGTTTGGGAAGACGATCCGTTATACTACCTTTGTTCCACCAATAAGTTTTAGCGTTGAGAAGAATGTTATTCCAATCAATTTGAAAAAAGACTAAGGTGGGATTAAGCCCAAATCCTAAAAATAGTAGTAATAATAATTATAATAATAAATGGGGTGATAGGAATGATTAGCTTAAGAACCAAAATCCAGAAACTTAACAAAAATAAAATAGATTAGTCTATAAGTTAACAAGTACTTCAGATACCCAGTTCAGACACTGTTCTTCAGACGCTGTTCTTCAGACACTGTTCATCAGACACTGATCTTCAGACTCTGATCTTCAGACACTGTTCTTCAGACTCTGATCTATATTAGAGTGAAGAATACGTTTGGGAAGACGATCCGTTATCCTACTTTTGTTCCACCAGTGAGTTTTAGCGTTGAGAAGAATGTTATTCCAGTCAATTTGAAAAGAGATTAAGGTGGGATTAAGCCCAAATCCTAAAAATAGTAGTAATAATTATTAATAATAATAATTATAATAATAACTGGGGTGATATGATTGATTAGCTTAAGAACCAACATCCAGAAACTTAACAAAAATAAAATAGATTAGTCTACAAGTAAACAAGTACTTCAGACTCCCAGTTTCAGACACTGTTCATTAGACTCTGATCTTCAGACACTGTTCTTCAGACGCTGTACTTCAGACTCTGATCTTCAGACTCTGATCTTCAGACACTGTTCTTTAGACTCTGATCTTCAGACACTGATCTTCAGACACTGATCTTTAGACTCTGATCTTCAGACTCTGATCTTTAGACTCCGATCTTCAGACATTGTTCTTCAAACGTTGTTCTTCAGACTCTGATCTTCAGACTCTGATCTATATTAGAGTGAAGAATAGGTTTGGGAAGACGATCCGTTATCCTACTTTTGTTCGACCAATGAGTTTTAGCGTTGAGAAGAATGTTATTCCAGTCAATTTGCCCAACGTCGTGCCATGACCATTTGTGCCAAGACCATCACGTGTTACGTCTAGGAGTGGTCTAAAAGTGCTCCTAACAGACGAAGACGATGTTTGCATTAAAAGTACTTCGAACGTGGTTTACAAAGAAGTATTTTTACAACTTATAAAAGTGATGCTCCTTCTATTGTAATAGTACTTTTTAATATCTAATTGATTTTTGTCATAGCATCATGTAATATGACATTTATATATCTTTGCATATGTCATTTATAAAATATGCTCCCATTCACTAAATATGTGTGAATGCCTATTATTTTGATGATAAAATGCTTAAATTTTGAATAAGAGCATATAGAAGCTGATATGGTGTGGTTTAATTTTTTGTCCAATAGATGTTTTCCGACTCTGATCTTCAGACACTGTTCTTCAGACTCTGATCTTCATACTCTGATCTATATTAGAGTGAAGAATAAGTTTGGGAAGACGATCCGTTATCCTACTTTTGTTCCACCAATGAGTTTTAGGGTTGAGAAGAATGTTATTCCTGTCAATTTGAAAAGAGATTAAGGTGGGATTAAGCCCAAATCCTAAAAATAGTAGTAATAATTATTATTATAATAATAAATGGGGTGATAGGATTGATTAGCTTAAGAACCAACATCCAGAAACTTAACAAAAATAAAATAGATTAGTCTACAAGTAAACAAGTACTTCAGACTCCCAGTTTCAGACACTGTTCATCAGACTCTGATCTTCAGACAAAGTTCTTCGGACGCTGTACTTCAGACTCTGATCTTCAGACTCTGATCTTCAGACAATGTTCTTCAGACGCTGTTCTTCAGACTCTGATCTTCAGACATTATTCTTCAGACTCTGATCTTCAGACACTGATCTTCAGACTCTGATCTTCAGACACTGCTCTTCAGACACTGATCTTCAGACTCTGATCTTCAGACTCTGATCTTCAGACTCTAATCTTCAGACTCCGATCTTCAGATACTGTTCTTCAGACGCTGTTCTTCAGACTCTGGTCTATATTATAGTGAAGAATAGGTTTGGGAAGACAATCTGTTATCCTACTTTTGTTCTACCAATGAGTTTTAGCGTTGAGAAGAATGTTATTCCAGTCAATTTGCCCAACGTCGTGCCAAGACCATTTGTACCAAGACCATCACGTGTTACGTCTAGGAGTGGTCTGAAAATACTCCTAAGAGACGAAGACGATGTTTGCATTAAAAGTACTTCGAACGTGGTTTACAAAGAAGTTTTTCGCAACTTATAAAAGTGATGCTCCTTCTTTTGTAATAGTACTTTTTAATATCTAATTGATTTTTGTCATAGCATCATGTAATATGACATTTATATATCTTTTCATATGCCATTTATAAAATATGCTCCCATTCACTAAATATGTGTGAATGCCTATTATTTTGATGATAAAATGCTTAAATTTTGAATAAGAGCATATAGAAGCTGATATGGTGTGGTTTAATTTTTTGTCCAGTAGATGTTTAATTAAAACTAGAAATTAGTGTTATATATAATGAGTGGGTAAAATTAGAAATTAGTGAATTTAATCGTTGTCCTAAAGCCAATAACTAACTATGTCAGTTTTGCCTTTTTAACTGGATGCATTAATTACCTATCTTATAGACCATTATGCCTAGCCTTGGTAATTAAGGAGAACTTAATTATCAAAGATATGTATTAATTAGCTGTCTACAATTATGTTGGACATTGGGTATAGGGCGATAGAGATATAGTGGTAGAGAGCTATGGATTAATTACTTTTGTCTTGAGACATGTGACTATCTATTATAGTAGGTTAGAGTTGTCTGCCATAAACTTGGTTCCTAGAAATGGTTGCATCCTATGCCACCTATGTGAAGCAAAGACTTTAATGTGAATGCAGCTATACAGTTGGCATGTTGGCAACTATAAATATGACTATCAGTTTAGTGTATTTGCTATCCAAACAAGCTACTTAAACCAAAGAGGTGCATCCATGAAATAAACATGGACATTTGATTTAAACCGTGTGCTAACAATTCCCCATGAACCTCTTCTCATCCTCCTTTTTGGCTATATTGCAAATTGTATACAACATTTCTTTTGATTTCTAACCGTGTGTGCTACATACCATGAACCTCTTCTCATCCTCCTCTGTATAGGCCATATTCATACAAGAAGGCGACGTCAAGCATATTATTGTTCATCCATTATGGTTCAAACATCGGCTAACAATATGTCTACCAAAAGGTGCAGAAATACATTAAACTGTGTCGACGCTGTGACTGTGAACCATGAAAGAACACCTTTCGCGGACATTACCAATGGTACCAAATTTTTTTGTTTCTATTTTTGGAGATACTGATCAGTGATGTTAAATATGACTAATATCATTTGGTTTTATATTTCTGTAGCTCCTTCCATGTCCACTGGCAGTCGCCCTGTTAAAAAAAGAAACGTCTATCATGATGGACTATTGACTCCAGGAAAATACACACTGCATAATAGCATTCTCCTAAACCATTCAAATCAAACTCAGAGTCAGCGCGATATATCTCAAGTCCAGCCCGTCAATCTCCATTCCACAATCTTTGAAGGTATTGATCACATGCCTATACTCTCTATATTGCGTTCTGTTGTTCTGTGTAGCATAGTTTGGTTAAAAAATATGTTAAAAATCCAAACTACATCAATATGATTATGTTGAATGTTGTTGCTATAATGCACTTCTGATCTCGAAATTTTTAACAAATTAATGTTTGACATGTGATATATGAATGGTTGCCTTGGTTAGTTTTTGTGTAGAACTCGACCCTGAATGACATTTGTTAATATCCTTACATGTTGGACTTGATACCAGGTGAAGAAAAAACATATTTAAGCTACGATTCTCCGCATTATCCCAAGTCAGGTGTGTTGGTATAAGCCCTAGAGGCCAATAGTTTATTTCAAACTTTTATATGTATCATGACTTTTATTATTGAATAAAATATGGCGTTCTTTATTACACTTGTTATAAGATAAATAAAGTCCCTAGAATAGTTAGTTCATGTGATGGAATATTAAGTGTGACTTAATCATGAGATTACATCAACAGAAAGAACACTATTCTTAAATGTATCCGTAGTCAAGCTTTAATATGAATTGGGATAATATTAAAGCATGGAGACTATTATGTATGTAGACTAATGACCACATCTCATGGGTCATGAATATGAGATATTAAGTCTATACATAGGTATAAGTATTAGGAGTAATATTTATACTGGATTGACCCATCGTGAGAATACTACATGGTATGTTATGAAATCGTCATAAGTTATTCTCACAATGATAATAGTGTATATCACTCTTAGACCTGAAACCACTATGATCCCTAGATGTGGACTCAAGTGTTTTGTTGCCATTCAAACGTTGTCTGTAACAAGATGACTATAACGTTGGTTAATGGGCACTTGACGAATCATGCTGAGGGACATGAGTGTCCTAGATGGGATTTGTCCCTCCTCATAACAGGAGATATATCTTTGGGCCTCTTGATGGAATATGACTGGAAAAATGCATGGCCATGCCGAATTAAGTCAATATGAGATATTGGACTTATTCGTTGTTCGGTATATTTCGGGATCAAGAAATATAGATATTGAACTAAACAAGGGTGACGTAATCTATGCCTTGTGTTCAATAAAGATATTAGGACAAAGGAGTAATCGTACACATAAATATTATCATGGAAAAGGTTTCGTCAGATCACTTGACATTCTTGTCACTTGGGTAGCAGTGATGTGTTGCTAGATACCGCTCACTGTTTATAATATTAAATATAGGATTTAATATTATTGCCAACGTTACAAGAACCTATAGGGTCACACACAAAAGAACGGTTAAAAGGAGAAATATAAGTAGTACTTATATGATGGGGTACGTTTAGCAATAGGCGCTAATTAGTTAGCGGAAGCTGATGGGCTAATGGGCTTTTGAAGCTCAAGCTGATTTTGTGCAGCAAGGAGTTCTATAAATAGAAGCTCTAGTGCTGAAATCAGCTAATGCTTTTTCGTGTAACCCTAAAGCAAAAGCGTGTTCCCACTTCTCTCCCTAACCTCTGATCGCTTGGCTAGCACCGGGAACCAGAGGAAGCCGTTCGTGTGGACGAGTAGAGGCTTTGCTTATTTGCTCAGCTGTGATCAACGAAAGTGTTTCAGCATTACAAACAGGTAACAATTCTATCACTGATTCATGTGATATTCGTAATGATCCAAGGAAAGGAAATCAAAATTTTTAAACTTCCGCTGCACTTTATATGTCGATTTCCCTTCAGTGGTATCAGAGCCAATTACGAAACCATGAATCGGATTGTTTTGTTTACTACTTTATGTTTTAATTGGATTAAACATAATCGAATACAATTAAATAATAAAGACGAATTAAAGTTGGCAAGGCATCACGTTTCCGTGCATGGCTTTTCGGTTTGTTTGAAGCTTCGGAACCGTATCAGGTGAAGCATCAATATATCGATTATCCATATCGACGGAGATGTGTTGCTCGATCACATACGCACATAATTGAATCGTATCACTTTTCTGTGCATGGCTTTTCGAATTGTTTGAAGCTTCGGAACCGTTTTCTGGTGAAGCATCAATATTTTCGATTATCCATATCGACAGAAATATGATTGATAAATTCTATGTAACAGAAGTATATGTGATATACTCGTGATGATCGTTCACTAAATCAAGTCAGATGATATTTGTTCATATTGGATGATTGTAAACTGGAGCTTCGGAACCGTATCAGGTGAAGCATTCTAAGTTCGATCACCATATTGGATAAACAATCAGAGTACTTTGATTGGTGTGATCATACTGTTACAAGGGGATTCATAACGCCGCAAGTGTTGTGCCGTCATGATTAGGGTTACGAAAAGGCTGAAACCTGGTTCAGAATCGTGACACGATTAGAGAATCGTGACACGATTTTGTACCCAGCAAATCGTTTGCTTCTGCCTATAAAATCGTGACACGATTCCAGAATCGTGACACGATTTTGTGCCCAGCAAATTGTTTGCTTCTGCCTATAAAATCGTGACACGATGCCAGAATCGTGACACAATTGTTGACAAACCAGATGATGTGCATACTCCGATCTTTAGACTCTGATCTTTAGACTCCGATCTTCAGACATTGTTCTTCAAACGTTGTTCTTCAGACTCTGATCTTCAGACTCTGATCTATATTAGAGTGAAGAATAGGTTTGGGAAGACGATCCGTTATCCTACTTTTGTTCGACCAATGAGTTTTAGCGTTGAGAAGAATGTTATTCCAGTCAATTTGCCCAACGTCGTGCCATGACCATTTGTGCCAAGACCATCACGTGTTACGTCTAGGAGTGGTCTAAAAGTACTCCTAACAGACGAAGACGATGTTTGCATTAAAAGTACTTCGAACGTGGTTTACAAAGAAGTATTTTTACAACTTATAAAAGTGATGCTCCTTCTATTGTAATAGTACTTTTTAATATCTAATTGATTTTTGTCATAGCATCATGTAATATGACATTTATATATCTTTGCATATGTCATTTATAAAATATGCTCCCATTCACTAAATATGTGTGAATGCCTATTATTTTGATGATAAAATGCTTAAATTTTGAATAAGAGCATATAGAAGCTGATATGGTGTGGTTTAATTTTTTGTCCAATAGATGTTTTCCGACTCTGATCTTCAGACACTGTTCTTCAGACTCTGATCTTCATACTCTGATCTATATTAGAGTGAAGAATAAGTTTGGGAAGACGATCCGTTATCCTACTTTTGTTCCACCAATGAGTTTTAGGGTTGAGAAGAATGTTATTCCTGTCAATTTGAAAAGAGATTAAGGTGGGATTAAGCCCAAATCCTAAAAATAGTAGTAATAATTATTATTATAATAATAAATGGGGTGATAGGATTGATTAGCTTAAGAACCAACATCCAGAAACTTAACAAAAATAAAATAGATTAGTCTACAAGTAAACAAGTACTTCAGACTCCCAGTTTCAGACACTGTTCATCAGACTCTGATCTTCAGACTCTGATCTTCAGACAAAGTTCTTCGGACGCTGTACTTCAGACTCTGATCTTCAGACTCTGATCTTCAGACAATGTTCTTCAGATGCTGTTCTTCAGACTCTGATCTTCAGACATTATTCTTCAGACTCTGATCTTCAGACACTGATCTTCAGACTCTGATCTTCAGACACTGCTCTTCAGACACTGATCTTCAGACTCTGATCTTCAGACTCTGATCTTCAGACTCTGATCTTCAGACACTGATCTTCAGACTCTAATCTTCAGACTCCGATCTTCAGATACTGTTCTTCAGACGCTGTTCTTCAGACTCTGGTCTATATTATAGTGAAGAATAGGTTTGGGAAGACAATCTGTTATCCTACTTTTGTTCTACCAATGAGTTTTAGCGTTGAGAAGAATGTTATTCCAGTCAATTTGCCCAACGTCGTGCCAAGACCATTTGTACCAAGACCATCACGTGTTACGTCTAGGAGTGGTCTGAAAATACTCTTAAGAGACGAAGACGATGTTTGCATTAAAAGTACTTCGAACGTGGTTTACAAAGAAGTTTTTCGCAACTTATAAAAGTGATGCTCCTTCTTTTGTAATAGTACTTTTTAATATCTAATTGATTTTTGTCATAGCATCATGTAATATGACATTTATATATCTTTTCATATGCCATTTATAAAATATGCTCCCATTCACTAAATATGTGTGAATGCCTATTATTTTGATGATAAAATGCTTAAATTTTGAATAAGAGCATATAGAAGCTGATATGGTGTGGTTTAATTTTTTGTCCAGTAGATGTTTAATTAAAACTAGAAATTAGTGTTATATATAATGAGTGGGTAAAATTAGAAATTAGTGAATTTAATCGTTGTCCTAAAGCCAATAACTAACTATGTCAGTTTTGCCTTTTTAACTGGATGCATTAATTACCTATCTTATAGACCATTATGCCTAGCCTTGGTAATTAAGGAGAACTTAATTATCAAAGATATGTATTAATTAGCTGTCTACAATTATGTTGGACATTGGGTATAGGGCGATAGAGATATAGTGGTAGAGAGCTATGGATTAATTACTTTTGTCTTGAGACATGTGACTATCTATTATAGTAGGTTAGAGTTGTCTGCCATAAACTTGGTTCCTAGAAATGGTTGCATCCTATGCCACCTATGTGAAGCAAAGACTTTAATGTGAATGCAGCTATACAGTTGGCATGTTGGCAACTATAAATATGACTATCAGTTTAGTGTATTTGCTATCCAAACAAGCTACTTAAACCAAAGAGGTGCATCCATGAAATAAACATGGACATTTGATTTAAACCGTGTGCTAACAATTCCCCATGAACCTCTTCTCATCCTCCTTTTTGGCTATATTGCAAATTGTATACAACATTTCTTTTGATTTCTAACCGTGTGTGCTACATACCATGAACCTCTTCTCATCCTCCTCTGTATAGGCCATATTCATACAAGAAGGCGACGTCAAGCATATTATTGTTCATCCATTATGGTTCAAACATCGGCTAACAATATGTCTACCAAAAGGTGCAGAAATACATTAAACTGTGTCGACGCTGTGACTGTGAACCATGAAAGAACACCTTTCGCGGACATTACCAATGGTACCAAATTTTTTTGTTTCTATTTTTGGAGATACTGATCAGTGATGTTAAATATGACTAATATCATTTGGTTTTATATTTCTGTAGCTCCTTCCATGTCCACTGGCAGTCGCCCTGTTAAAAAAAGAAACGTCTATCATGATGGACTATTGACTCCAGGAAAATACACACTGCATAATAGCATTCTCCTAAACCATTCAAATCAAACTCAGAGTCAGCGCGATATATCTCAAGTCCAGCCCGTCAATCTCCATTCCACAATCTTTGAAGGTATTGATCACATGCCTATACTCTCTATATTGCGTTCTGTTGTTCTGTGTAGCATAGTTTGGTTAAAAAATATGTTAAAAATCCAAACTACATCAATATGATTATGTTGAATGTTGTTGCTATAATGCACTTCTGATCTCGAAATTTTTAACAAATTAATGTTTGACATGTGATATATGAATGGTTGCCTTGGTTAGTTTTTGTGTAGAACTCGACCCTGAATGACATTTGTTAATATCCTTACATGTTGGACTTGATACCAGGTGAAGAAAAAACATATTTAAGCTACGATTCTCCGCATTATCCCAAGTCAGGTGTTGACAAACCAGATGATGTGCATACTCCAGAATTTTTAAACACAATTGTTGCTTCTGGAATTCCAAATCATAAGATAAGATTGAAAGTTGGAATTCCTGTAATGTTGTTGAGAAATATTGATCAAACTTTGGGTTTGTGCAATGGAACAAGATTGGTTATCACAAAAATGGGAAAGTACGTCCTTGAAGCAAAGGTCATAACAGGAAGCAATATTGGTCAAAAGGTTTACATCCCAAGGTTATCATTGACTCCATCTGAGAAGAGAATCCCCTTCAAGTTTCAACTAAGGCAATTTCCACTGGTTGTTTCATTTTCTATGACTATCAACAAAAGTCAAGGGCAATCACTTAAACATGTTGAAGTCTATCTACCTCAATCAGTTTTCTCTCATGGGCAATTATATGTTGCCCTGTTTGGAGTTACTTCTAGGGAAGACTTGAAGATATTGATTCATGATGACGAGGGAGATGATACAAACGTAACATCAAATGTAGTATATAAAGAAATATTTCAAAATGTACTTTAGTTTATCCATATGAATCTAAGTTTGCATATCATCGTCATGATGATTAATAATACAATTACCTTTTGTATTCAACTTTATGTCCTTGATTTGTCTATATTCTAAGATACCTTCATGGTACACTGATAGATAATATAAATGACTAACGCTATAACAGACCCGCACGATAGCACGGGTCAAAAGTCTAGTTTTATTTTAAAAAACCTTAATTGAAAAGAACGATATCTATATACCTAATAAATTAGACCCTCAAAACGATATGTCGACACCTCATACGTCATTTGCCACATCACTAAAATCTGATGTGGCACCCTCCAAAATACTTGCTTCCTAACTACTCCCTCGTCCATCTTCTACGGCATATAAACTTTATGTTTCTATTCTACTGTGTATATGTGTATACATTTTCTTATATATAATAATTACATATGTTATGAGCTATTTATTATAGCTACTTATGATCATCTCTTATTATGAGATATTAGTCCTTATAGGTTACATACGTTATCAATTTTTTTTATTTATTATAATTAAAATATATTAACCATTATACCTTACTATGCTAGCGAATGTTGTCTGCCAACACAATTTCCTATCTCCTCTCTGATGAAGATTCTAAAATTATAAGACACAAGCCGGATGCGAAGGATATTACCTTACGAATCTACTTGAAATCGTGATTGATTTATTTTTAGAAGTAACATTGATGCTTCTAATATTCTCCCTTCTAACTTTTGAGATTAAAATGCTTCTATTATCTACTGCATAGTGTTCATCACCATCCCACTCTCAATTTTTAAGCTAAATACCTCCTATGGTTCTTTAAGTTTTACACTTAGTTATAAATATTTACTTGCATACTTTTAAATTAATGACAACCTATATTTCTTATTCTCATCTTTAATTTCATAGGTTATGAATAACTATACTCCATGTGTAATTATTTTTTTTTCTATTTTCAAAAAACTATTCGCAAACTAAATATTCAAGATATCTACGCAACGCGCTGGCTTATATCTAGTTTATATAGTTACAAGGACACCATTTTATTGGTTTGCCCATGGCACCAAAAATTATAAGATAGGCCCTGTTTTACATGCACAAAGTTTGAATTTGTGTGAAAGAACACTGAGAGAAACATTAGTACAAAACAGTTCAATAAATTAGCAATATCTTATGGTCACGGACAAATTCACCATTGGGGCAGTAGGGTCAGCTGCCCCACTTGTCTATTATATGTTTAACAAACATTTATATATTTATACAATTAATATGCCTACATTTATATGGTACTATTGTCTGAAGGTGAGAAAAACACAAGAAGGGGGTTGAATTGTGTTGGCTTTTTTTTTCTGGTTTCTTTTTTTGAGTGTTAGAATTGGTCAGATTCTGATGAGTTCAGAATCTGGCACAGAGTCTGAGTGCAGCGGAATAACAAAACACAAAGAAAATATATATATATATATATATATATATATATATATATATATATATATATATATATATATATATATATATAGAGAGAGAGAGAGAGAGAGAGAGAGAGAGAGAGAGAGAGAGAGAGAGAGAGAGAGAGAGAGAGAGAGAGAGAGAGAGAGAGAGAGAGAGAGCAGACACAAGCAATTTATACTAGTTCCTCCCACAACACAGGACTAGTCCAGTCCCCTTGCACTTCCTAGGGATTTCACTATAACCTCACTAGATTACAAATGCTCAAGGACTCTTCCAAGAGACTTCCAATTGCTCAAGCACGCAGGCAAGAGACTTCCAACGCTCAAGGTCACTACCAAGAGACTTCCACTGCTCAAGGACAACTCCAAGAGACTTCTATTGCTCAAGCACGCAGGCAAGAGACTTCCAATGCTCAAGGGCTACCCCAAAAGACTTCTAGTGCTCAAGCTTTGCATGAAAGAGACTTCTATTTGTTTATAGCAAATATAAATAAACTTGTACTTGTACGGATAAAAAATTGTTGGTGTAAACTGAACAATGTTGAACAAACTCTTAAGACTTTTAGGATTTTTAAGATACAAAGGTTATACCAAAAATCCTAAGTGTTGTTGCGCTATTTGATTTGGCAGAGTAATGGCACAGTAAAAATAGCAGGGTCTTGTTAATCTTCTTCAGGTCTTTAGCTCTTTATATAGGCAGGGATTTGAGAGACGTTGGAGAAGAGTGTGAGCTTATTAAGAGTCATTGAGAAGCTTCAAATCAAAGACGTTGAGTCATTGCATGATATGGATAATTCTGTTGGATAGTCATTCGAAAATCCTTTGTTGAAATAGGAAGTATCAATTCATTCTTATTGCTCTTGAAGTTATTTGTCTGTTTCTACACGTGGTCAGAAGAAGAAAAAACTGTGCTCAGATCCTTTGATGTGGACAACTATTGAAGACGACAAATCTGACGTAGAGTCTGGGTCCCTCAGGTTCTTCTGATGTCTGAAGGTCTTCCAAGTCTAATGGGGTCTTCTGTGTCTGGCTAGGTCTTTTGAGTCTGATGATCTCCATGAAGTCTGATGAGGTCAATCTTCTGCTTCTGATAGGCGTCTTTTTCTTCTGATCCAATATGTTGACTTCTAGTTGACCTTTCTTCAGATCTTCTACCATAGTCTTTTGAGCTTCTCTTGTGCTTCTGATGCTTTAATAGATGTTCAATACTTTGATGGATATATTCCATGATCCTGCATACTTGAACAAATATTAGTATATCCAATTATTCTTCAGTACTTTTTTATCATCAAAACCTAGAGGAATTGTACATACCACTTTTGTTCTAACACTTACTCCTTGTTTGAGGTGATTCAATGGGTACTGAATCCACAATTTCATATACTTCCTCAGTCAGAGTTTAGGCTCTTTGACTGGAGATCTTCTGAATGGTTCTTGTTCTTGAGTCACTTATTTTGGAGTGTTCCTTCTTATGGTTTCTCTATAGACATCAAGTGTGGCGTCTGGATTTGATCTCTGGTGATGAAGTTCCCTTCTGCCTTTTCTCTTAGAATGAATTCCTTGATGACTTCTTCATTGTTATGATTGGAGATGATAGGAAAATCTTCAATGAAGATAGGATTTGTCCTTTTGATACTAAATGGCATGTTGGAGGCTTCTGCTGTCTTTATGAGTTTCATTTGTACTAGAGACTGGGCATTAAAAGCTTTCCCAAAAATGATTCCACGATCTTCAATAGCTTGAAGGTTTTCTAACAGTTCGATGATCTTGCTTTGATAGAAGATGTCTGACAGAAGTCTCCCATAGGGAATAACTGTCTTCTGTTCCTTGATGTTGTCACACAAGTAGTTGAAAATGTACTTAGGAAGATTTACTAGGTCTCTGTTCAAGATCATAGTTGCAAGAAGTCTGTGATCCCAACTTACTAATTTGCTTCCTTCTTCTTCTCTGGGTTGAATGCACCCATATATGAGTCTAACTACTACCTTGGCCAACAGATTCATAAACCTGGCATACCCAAGCCTTTTAGGCTTGCCTCTGGTCACTTCTTCTGACTCATACAGAGTTTTCTTCATAACATCCAGATGAATGGTATTACTGTTGGTATCTATGTAATACATACCAGATTCATCTACCTTAAGTAATTTTGTGATAAGGCTTTTTGTGATGATCATCGGAGCTCCAAAGACAGATGACCTTATTCCCTTCTTGACTTCTGAGCGTTTCTGGGATCCCTTGCTCTTGCTCTTCTGAGGTTTTCACTTGTTGTTCTTTTATCAACCACTTTTGCTCTAACCCAAAAGTACTTTCCAGTTCTAAGTAGGTTGGACCGTTCAGCATATTGATGTAGTGATGCCACTAGTGAGCATCGATTATGCCAAGCAGGTTGATTCCATTCTCTGTTAACCCAAATAAGTCAAAGATATCTTCAGATTTCACTATTAACTTCTCTTCTGGGATACTCATTGTCTTCAGTTTGTGAAAGAAATCAACACTTGGTTCATAGTTGACAACAATTTGATAGGATGATGATACCATTGAGATTCCTGAAGGCTTTTGATTTCTAGGGTTATTTTGAAAAAGGGTTGTTTTCGGAGGAGGCTTGAGAATAGACAGTGTGGGATGTGAAAGTGATTATGTGTGAATGACTGTGCAAAGGTGCTTTTTTATCAAAATGTTTTGTATACCCAATTTCTAATAAAGACAAATTTTAATGTCAAAGGGGGTGCGAGACATAACATTCAAAGCAAAACCATCATTGCCTTACGATTATTACCCAATAGTTGAAATACACGTTAGATAAAACTTCCCAGTCTAATTGTCAAGTTAGTGGGCCAGATGTCAACAAATTAGTTGAGAGACCTTTCCACGTATGTGACACATCAGATTAGGTTCTTAACTGAGTCTGAAGTTTCAGAGGTAATGATGTTATCAGATGCTTATTCTTATCATACTTTCCCATATAAGGTTCTGATTGGAACAACTTCTGAGTACTATTTGACTCTGTCCTTCAACCATATCTACACACTGTTAGATAACGAGAAGAGTCTGTCATACCTTTGCATGTACTCTGATTTGCTCTCCTAATTGCAATTTTATGTTGATCATACAACTTGTTTCCAATAATGTTCTTCTGAGATCAAGCAAGATTCCAATTTTGATTGCGTTTTGAAGTATCACCTCTCATCATACTTCATTCTCCCGAGGATGTTCTTCTGATGTGTTCTAAGACATCTTTTGAGCTTTGTATACCTGCAAGATTTTTATCTAGCTTTAATATGTAGGATCAAGCCTTTTGTTAGATGATATGTTGTGCACTGATTCCTCAACTTTATTAGTTGTAGAATGATGAACAATGTATGTCTTGAGCTATCAGAGTATTCACCGTAGAAAACACTATCAAGCTTGGGTACAAATTTTGCTCAGATAGATTCTGCTAAACTTCAGACATAGATAATACATCTAAGAATGTGAGAGTAAATTATATCTATTTTATTTCTCTTAACAGATTTGCATGTTGTTCTTGATAAATTAACCAATCTTCCAATGTTGTGATTATCAACCATGACTAGTCCACATTTCTTCCTTTATATGTACAAAGTACAGACAAATGAAGATGTTATAAAGGTCAGAAGAAGTAAGATAATATTTTAAAAATTGAAGAATAGTTTTTCTCAAAAAGTTCTTTCTTAATCAGAACTATTTTTCATCACTAACTATCAAGAGTTAACCTGTTTTTCTGATAAGTCAACTTTAAACATTCATTTGTGAAGATATCTTCCTTCTCTTGACTTTGTGAACATTGTGGGTTGTTTCATGTAGTTGATATCCATGCATATGCTTTTATCTCATTATGGTGATTGTCACATAATGAATTTATGCTAAGCACACCATGTTCAGATCTATCAAAATAACAAATAAGAAAATGCAGAAGAGATAAAAAGGGTTACCAGATCAGTAGTCAGTCTCTCCTGGTTCTCTCCAATATCCACAGTATCTTCCTTTCTCAGATTCTGGACTAGGAACATATACAACTCTTCCATTGTAGAATGTGAGCAGCCTGGTCCTCTTCTAGAGTGTACACAATTTCACTTCTGGGTACCCACAACCTCCTAAGTCTCTTTTTGTTAACTCTAGAAGAATTTGCTTTCTTTTGTGTCTTGGGCGTAGAGCTTAACTGTTGAGGACTATCCAAGACTTTAGATTTAAAAGAGTTTGGCCTTGAACTGTTCTCAATGGCTGGTCTTGAGTTGTTCAGATCATGAGGCTTCCGAGTCTGTGGTTTTGATTCTATCAGAGACTTGGACTTTTCAGTCTCAGACTCTGACTTGGTCAGATGTTATGACTCAGAGCCTTTAGACTCTGGATTACTCAGACTCTGAGATTTTATCCCTGCTGACACAAAGTGATTGCTAAATTCTTCCTTCATGTAACTGGAACTTGACAGCTTCATTGATTCTCCTGGAGATTGCTTCTTCTTGCAGGGTGTCTCTAAACATCCAATTCCTTCTCCATGGTTCTTGCTTATGCCATAAATCATGGAGGCCGGTCTACTTCTTTCAATGGAGCTAGCTAGGAACTCTTGAAGGGCTACTTCATGCTTCGTCAAGGATCTGATGACGTTGTCCTCAGTAGCTTTCTCCATAACCTTGATTTTATCTTCGAGTTGACTGAGGTGTTTTCTCAAGGTTTGGTTTTCTTCTATTATAATATCATTCAGACTCTGAAGAATATAGTTTTTGTCCTGAAGATGTTCATACTGCATCTCCATAGCATTGTTGTTGGCTTCCAATAAATCCACCTTCTCCTTTAAGATTATATACTTTTGTGATTTGTTTAAGCACCTTAAAGCAAGTTCTTTGACAGTACCAACCAATTCATCTTTTAAAAAGAAGAGAAATTCATTGTATTTTTCATCAGAATCTGATTTAAAATCAGAAGCTAATGAGGCCATTAAACCCTGGTTTGCTTCTTCTTCATCCTTGTCAGCTTCTGCCTTTTCATCAAGTTCTTCCCAGGTTGTCATGAGACTCTCCTTGATCTTCCATTCCTTGAATCGTCCTCCTGTGACTCTGGACAGTCAGCAATGAGATGTCCAATATTTTTGTAGTTGAAGTATCCATTTTGATCTTCCTTCTGATCCTTGAGGTCTGGACCTTTTGAACCACTACTTCTACTTGAGAGCTTCTTTCTTTTGGTTAGGTACTGAAATATTTTGGTCAAATATGTCATTTCTTCTATATCTTAATCACAATCAGAATCTCCATTAGAGAATTCTTTAACTGATTCAGTAGTCTGAAGAGCTTCAGCAGTTTAGACCTCAGCTATCCGGGCTAGAGATTTGAATTTCTCAGTTGGTTTATCTCCAACAAGCTCAATCTCATGAATTTTGAGAGAGCTTATGAGATTCTCCAGACTCAGCGTATCCAAGTCTTTTGCCTCATGTATGGATGTTACCTTTGGCCTGAATCTGGCAGAAAGACTCCTAAGAATCTTCTTGACAAGATCAGATACAGTATAGCTCTTTTTCAGAACCTGAAGACCAGATTGAAGAGTCTGAAACCTTGAATACATAGTTTCAATGTCATCATCTTCCTTCATTCTAAAAATCTCATACTGATTTACCAATTGGTTAGCCTTGCCTTCCCTAACCTGTTGGTTTCCCTCATAAGTAGAACACAGAGATTCAAAGATGGTCTTGGCATAAGATTTGTTGACAATTTTCATATATATTCTAAATGACGTAAAGCTTCTACAAGAATTCGACGCACCCTATGATGCTTTCTGTAGAGCTTCTTCTGAGCCTCAGTTAGACTTTTTCTGTCATGTGTCATTCCTTCTTCATCAACTTCAACCTCAATACCATCTTCAACAATATCCCATAGCTCATCATCAATAACAATGATGTGATTGTACATCTGACTCTTCCACCAAGAAAACTGAGCAGCATCCCCATTGGAGACTGGAGGTTTCTTTAAGTAGTAGTTCTTCTCAACTTTGGGAGTGTTGTAATCATAGTAGACAGCTGCATGGTGGTTTCTTCCTGAAGTTCTAGGTTCATTTTCAGAAGACATGTTTTCCTCACTGGATTCTTGACTATGACACGGTTAAGTGGCTGAGCACAGACCATGCTCTGACCAACTGAAGGAGGGAAAAACACAAGAAGGGGGTTGAATTGTGTTGCCATTTTTTCTGGTTTCTTTTTGAGTGTTGAAACTGGTCAGATTCTGATGAGTTCAGAATCTGGCACAGAGTCTGAGTGCAGCGGAATAACATAACACAAAGATAAAAGATAGAGAGAGAGAGAGAGAGAGAGAGAGAGAGAGAGAGAGAGAGAGAGAGAGAGAGAGAGATAACAGACACAAGCAATTTATATTGGCTCCTCCTACAACACAGGAGTAGTCGAGTCCCCTTGCACTTCCAAGGGATTTCACTATAATCTCACTAGATTACAATTGCTCAAGGACTCTTCCAATAGACTTTCAATTGTTCAAGCACGCAGGCAAGAGACTTCCAATGCTCAAGGTTACTATCAAGAGACTTCCCTCGGGTTCTTCTGAAGGTCTTCCAAGTCTGATGGGGTCGTTTGTGTCTGGCTAGGTCTTCTGAGTCTAATGATCTCCACAGAGTCTGATGAAGTAAGTCTTCAGTTTCTAAGAGGCGTCCATTTCTTCTGATCCAATATGTTTACTTCTAGTTGACCTTTCTTTAGATCTTCTACCATAGTCTTTTGAGCCTCACTTGTGCTTCTGATGTTTTAATACATGTTCAATACTTTGCTGGATATATTCTATGATCCTGCACACTTGAACAAATATTAGTATATTCAATTGTTCTTCAATACTTTGTTAACGTCAAAACCTTAGAGGAATTGTACAAACCACTTTTGTTCCAACATTGTCCCCCACATAGTTCATTCATAACACCACAACAAACTTTGACTATACTTATATGGTATTATTGCTCCCACATAGTTTATTCATTACACTACAACACACTTTAAATTTAATAAAAATGCTAATGAGTATCTTGAGAGCATTGGTTAAAAAACTAAAGTAACTTTGTATAAAAAATGTTGTAATTATTACATTGATAAAAAAAAATAACAACTTGTATTTTTAAGGTGAATTTTTCGTTATGAAATCCTTGACCCCACTTATTAAATTTTTTGGATCGGTCTCTGCTTACGGTATAACATTACAACAGAAGTTAACAAATCAAAGTGGAGGAATGCTAGACACTTAAGTTTTAACTCTATTCTTTGACATATTTTTTGTAATTGGTGTCATACCCCATTTTTGACCCATTTTCAATTCACTTTTCTCGTCTTTTTAAGCCGGAAATTTTCGTCGTTTCAGATGAAATTTCGGCAGGGAGGTATTTTAAAATACCTCATTTTTGTTCCGAAGGCAACCTTTTTTTATTTTATCATTTTATTATTATTATTATTATTTATTATTTCCTTTATTTCCTTTTTTTAAATTATTTTTATTGAGTGTTTTCTTTTTATTTTCGTTTTTTATTATTATTGTTTTATTTTTTTTTTTTTTTTCAGTCATTTTTGGTCCAGACCCCAGGAGGGGCATTTTTGTCCATTTGGTCCACAGTCCTTTTTTACTATAAATAGTACACTGAGTGTACTGTTCACGCAGAGCCAAGGGTCCCAAAATCAGTACAGAAATCAGTCAGAATCAGTCAGTGGTAGAACCACCACAAACCACCAACATAGCCACCAAAAACACAAATCCGGCCACCCAACCACCAAAGAAAAATTAAAAATTTCTTTTCCTTTCCCTTTCCCAAATCCGAACCTAAACAGGTTCAAATCACAATCCAGAACGGTACAATACTCGTAAATTCGCAAACCCTTTTGCAATCCAACATAGTACACAAACCATAACCACAAAACAATCATCACAAGATCAATAACAAACGACAGTCCGAACCTTCTCCTTACACCACCACCAACATAAACAACCATCACAAATCAACCAAAAGCCTCAGACCTCAAGTCCGAAGCCCAAGCCAACATCCAAAACCCAGGTCCGATCCCAAACCAATATCTGGAACCATCAACCGAACCAAGGTAATTTAAAAAGAATCTTAGATCTAGATCGCGTGAGGAATTTTTTAGAGAAAACAAGTTGATTTTTGGAAAATAGAGAGAAAAGGAAAGTGGAAAACGTTTTTTTTTTAAAAAAAAGGGCGAAGTTTAAGCTCCGGCGCGGGGGCACCGCCACCCTGGCCGGCCAACCACCGCGCCGAAGGAACTTTCCGGTGATAACTTCTAGAGAGAAGTCAGAGAGGAGAAAGGAGGAAGAGAGAGAAGGAGTTAAACAAAATGAAAATAAAACCGGCTTTGGCTTATTTATAAAGACTGAACCGGTTCGGTTCGTTCAGACCGAACCGGTCTAGTTTTCCCTCCCTTTCAGCCTAGTGGGCTTAACTTAGCCCGATCTCTCTTCTTCCTCCTCTTTTCTGCGTTCTTCCTACACTCCCCCCTGTTTCTACTCTTACCCCCCCCCCCCCCCCCCCCCCTTCTTCTATTCCTCTTCTTTATTTTTTCCTTTTATTTCCTTTTTGCATTTTATTTCATTTTATTTTATTTATTTATCCTCCAGCATTTTATTTCACTGCCTTTATTTTTTAGCACCTCATGCATTTTTTTATTTTCTTTTTTTATTTTATGCACCATATTTATTTTATGTCTTGCATTTTTATTTTCTTTTTTATTTTCTGCACCATATTTATTTTATGTCTTGCATTTTTATTTTCTTTTTTATTTTATGCACCATATTTATTTTATGTCTTGCATTTTTATTTTATTTTTTTTCTTTTATGCACCATATTTATTTTATGTCTTGCATTTTTATTTTTATTTTTTATTTTATGCACCATATTTATTTTATGTCTTGCATTTTTATTTTCTTTATTTTATTTTATGCACCATATTTATTTTATGTCTTGCATTTTTATTTTTCTTTTTTATTTTATGCACCATATTTATTTTATGTCTTGCATTTTTATTTTATTTTATGCACCATATTTATTTTATGTCTTGCATTTTTATTTTCTTTGTTTATTTTATGCACCATATTTATTTATTGTCTTGCATTTCATGCATTTTTATTTCTTTTTAGCATATTTATTTTAATGCATTTGCAATTTTATTTTATTATTTCTGCCATTTATTTCATTTCCATTAGAATGTATCTAGGTCTAATGTAAATATAAATGAGAATATCGCACCGACACCACATTTATTTATTCTGCTTTACGTCGAGGTCGATAATGTAATAATGACCGTATCCGAGGAAAAGGACCCTCACTTGATCCAACGTCATTTTGAGGGATCCGGCGCGTTTGGACTATCTCAGCATAACTTAGTCTCTGGACGTTAGGACTTAATCAAAATTTTCAAAAAAGGTCAAATAGTCAAAACCCAAAAACATTTCATATAATCAAAATCTCAAAAAGTCAAACTTTGAACTTTCTTTTTGTAATCAAATTTTAATCAACCTTTAATCAATAAAACTTTTTCTTCAATTAAAATCAAACAAACTCACATTTTTATCTCTTCTATGCCTTTTCGGCCTCCCATCTTTCTCAAAACATTTTTCAAACTTTAAAATCAATCAAAACCAATCACTCGGCTTTTTACCCCGAACTACATGATTTTGATCCCATTCGGGTATGTAGGCAAAAGACTTTGTCTTTCCAAATCAACAAAATAACAAAAACATTTTCTTTCTTTTTTAAACTCATTACTTTAGTCTTTTACACTTAAGCATTTCTTTACAAAACAAATAATCAATTTAGCATAAGGATAAATAAAAACAAGAGGTTCCTATAGAGTAATATAGACGTTTAGGGTGCTAATACCTTCCCTTTGCGTAACCAACCCCCGGACCTTGATCTATCAAAAAATAGGGTTTTTCGAACTTTCTCCCTTTTCCTCGGAAAAATAAAAGATCGGTAGTGAACTTAAAATTGCGAGTCAACGCTAATTAATAGCCTTATATCCAAAAATCACCGCGACAGAAAAATGGGGACTTCACTGGGGACCAAAATCCTAAGTGTGTTAAACATATCTTGCTTTTCTTTATCTTTATGCTTTATTATTATTATTTGTAATTGTAAATACGTGCTTAAGTGTTTATCTCTTTACGTGAGTGGTGAGATAACTCCTACACCCGGACTTGAGGGAAACATAAGATAGGATGGTGGTATAATCAAAGTGTCTTTCCGAGAGTAAATTTCGGATGTGGCACATGTGATAACCCCACTCGATGGAGGAATCTTGGAAGTATTACTATGTCGGCATGAGTAGTCGTGTTCGGCGTCGTTATTTTCAAGTGACCTATGAAGTTGAGGACCTTTAGTTACCTTTAACCCATCTTGGCCTTTTAGGACGTAGTGCGGTGGCTAACCAAGAGTAATCTTGAATTAGTTGATACATGATATTACACTCAAACGAGACTTTCTTACAAATATTATTGGATCGGGAGTCAATCTCGTAACCCGACGATATTTGGAAGGGGTTGAGGACTTTGGGAACTTGGTAGAACCCGTGATACAGGTACATATGAAACCATAGTCCTTACCAAATGGCGTGTTTACCCTTAACTCCAACATTGTGGACTTAACCTCACCATGTTTTCTCCGCTCTTTAGCATAATCATGCATACATGCATCCATGCATAAACTCTTTTCTTTTTCATCCAAATCATCGAAGGACTTAAATAAAAATTTTGTAAACATTGTAGATATGGACATTCCACGAAGAAGCACTAAGAAGTATCTTTTCAAGAAACCAGACTTGTCAAAATTAAGGGAGTTAGGGTCTTTAGTAAGCGATCCAATGGATTTGCGAACTCATCATGGGAAGCTGCTTAGTATCCTTAGAGTAGATGTCATGGAAGGATGCTTGGAAACTTTGGTCCAATTCTATGACCCTCTCTACCATTGCTTCACATTTCCTGCCTACCAGCTCGTCCCTACACTTGAAGAGTATTCATACTTGGTTGGTTTACCCGTGCCAGACAAGATACCGTTCCACGGCCTTGAGCCTATCCCTAGACCCTCATCCAAGTAAACCTCACCTCTAAAGGAGGCCTTCAGGGTCTATCCACCCATTTCCTCTACCAACAAGCCACCACATTTGCTGAGGCAGCTAGTACACATGCTTTCCATTCCACCCTAGCCCTATTTATATATGGCCTCATACTTTTCCCAAATGTTGACAATTTCGTTGACATCAATGCCATCAAAATCTTCCTCGCCAAAAACCCTGTACCCACACTACTAGCCGATACCTACCACTCCATCCATGACCGAACCCAAGCCGGCCGTGGAACTATCCTTTGATGTACATTGTTGCTGTACAAATGGTTTATCTCCCACCTACCTCAAACCCATGCTTTCAAAGCCAACCTTGAAGATCTTCCTTGGTCTCACAGAATCATGGCCCTCCATCCCTCTGACATAGTTTGGTACCAGGCAGCCTGTGACGTTGGGAAGGTTATTGTTAGTTGTGGTGAATACCCCAACGTACCTCTTCTTGGTATGCGTGGCGGGATTAGCTACAATCCTTTCCTAGCCCGACGACAGTTTGGTTACCCAGTGAGAACTAAACCAAACAACCTTGCCTTGACCAGCGAGTTCTATCTTAACCATGAAGACCACTCAAAAAGAGAGGAGAAAGATTCGCACAAGCTTGGAGTGCCATCCGCAGACTCAACAGAAGCCAGTTGGGGAAGAAATTGGATTATGTGCACGAATCTTATACTCAGTGGGTTATTGATAGGACCATGAGCTTTGGCCTACCTTACCATTTACCTAGATACTTATCCTCCACCATCCCACCATCATCCTTGCCTATACCCTTCAACACCAAGGAAGAGTTTCATGAACAATTTGTTGGTGTAAGCCCTAGAGGCCAATAGTTTATGTTAAACTTTTTACATGTATCATGACTTTTATTATTAAATAAAATATGGCGTTCTTTATTACACTTGATATGAGATTAATAAAGTCCCTAGAATAGTTGTTTATGAAGGTGAGAAAAACACACACACAAGAAGGGGGGGGGGGGGGGGGGGGGGGGGTTGAATTGTGTGACTCAAAAACTGGTTTCTTTTACTTTTCAAAACTTAGTCAGGTTCAGGATCTGATATGAGTCAGTTCTGAACTATTTTCTCAGAGTTATGCAGCGGATTAATAAGTAAAAGAGATAAGGGAAGAGAGAGACACAGCAATTTATACTGGTTCCTTCTCAATGTGAGAAGTAGTCCAGTCCCCTTGTTTTCCAACAAGAGAGTTTCACTATAATCTGAAGATTACACAATGCTCAACCACTAAGGAAGAGACTTCAAATTGCTCAATCACAAAGAAAGAGGCTTCTATGCTCAACCACCAAGGAAGAGGCTTCCAATGCTCAAGTCACTAAGACAAGAGACTTCCAAATGCTCAAGTCACTAAGACAAGAGACTTCTGACTCAGACCACAAAGGAATGAGGTTACAAGTGCTCAGTATACAGACTGAGACTTTAAGGACCAAACTGGTTTACAAGTAAAGGAGTTTGGGATGAACACTTGATCAAATATCAGAGGTGTTCTCTTAATACAACACAGGTTAAGACTCTTAACCTTAAGAAATTCTAAGTTACAAAGACTATGAGAATTTCTAAGAGGTTGGGTAACTTGCGTATTTTTGACAGCAAAACAGAGCAAGAGTTCAGTTCTTTGTTTCAAGAGTCTTCATCTTTTTCTTCTTCAAATTTTCTTCCTTTTATAGATGAGAATATAGCTGTTTGAAGATTTGCTTGATTTGAGGAAAGAGCCGTTGCAATTGGACTAGGTTACTGCAAATGTGTGCTGCACTTTATCAGTTAGAACAGAGCAGTTGCCATTTTTGAAATGGCCTACCTTAAAAGCTGGAGAATGTTTGGGTCAGGGAAACAACTGTTCCATTGAGTTGTTCTGACACATCCAGGCATTAAATGCGCACAGTACTGGTTGCCTTTCCATGCCACATCAGCTTCAGAAGCTTCTGTGTGAACAGTGCATCAGAAGCTGCTTCAGTTGTACGGATCAGAAGCTGGCTTCAGGAGTTGACTCAGTGTTGACTTCATCAGAAGCACCCAGACTTCAGAAGCTGCCTTCAGACTCAGAAGCTGCACTTCAGGACCACTTCAGAACCTCTACTTCAGGAGCACTTCTTCAGGAGTACTTCTTCAGAAGTTCTTACTTCAGGAGCACTTCTTCAGGAGTACTTCTTCAGAAGTTCTTACTTCAGGAGCACTTCTTCAGGAGTACTTCTTCAGGAGTATTTCTTCAGAAGTTCTTACTTCAGGGGCGCTTATTCAGGAGTACTTCTTCAGACCCAGTTTCCTTCTAGCTTTGCAACCTTGCTTCTTGGCTTTCCTTCTTGCTCTTTAGCTTGTTCTTCCATAACCATTATCAATTAATACTTATTAAGCACGTGGTTCTGAAACACTTGAACAAAGCATTAGCAAATAACCAATTTTCTCTTTAATACTTTGTTATCATCAAAACCACAAAGAGAGATATGTTTACACATAATGTTTCAACAATCTCCCCCTTACTATATAAGAGACTTGTTAAACACATTTTGTTCCAACAATCTCCCCCTTTTTGATGATGACAAACATAAGTATTAAAACAGAAAATTGTTGTTAACTTAATTAACAAGTTAACTTCAGGGTGTGAGGTTTGTAAGTTCCCCCTGAGTCTGATCCAAGTTAATTAAGTTCAGTTAAAAACACAGTGTGAAAATTTCAGAATTGTTGTTAAGTTTAATTAACAATCTGACTTCAGGAGAGGTTTGTAAGCTCCCCCTAGGTCTGACAGTCCTCAGGGTTAGGTTTGTAAGCTCCCCCTGATTCTTATCCATGTTAATTAAACTCAACTTAGCACAATAAAGTGAAATTAACACTCAGAATTACAAATAACTTGTTGACTTCAGGTTCTGAGGTTTGTAAGCTCTCCCCCTAAGTCTGATAATCCACAGGATGAGTTTTGTAAGCTCCCTGAGTCTTATCCAAGTTATTTTGAATTCATTTTAACTCACTAAGAGTTATGTATCTCACAGAAAATATCAGAGCCTAATTTCAAATGCATAAGAGCATAAACTTAATTCAGAGGCTAAGAATTAAACAGTTCTCATAAGTTAAATTTAATCAGAATTGTATCAGAGCTGAACGATTGTATCAGATAAACAATTGTATCAGAGCTTAACAGGCTTAACTTCTGACAATTTTAACTTATTTTTGAGCTCAGGTGCTTTAATACTTGTTTTACTTTCTCCCCCTTTTGTCATCAACAAAAAGTTTTATTTTCTCCCCTCAACACAGAAAATTTCTCCCTCTTTTTCAGGAGAGTTTGAAAATATCTGTATCAGAGCAGAAAAGAATTTTGAAAGAGTTTGAAAGCATGTATCAAAGCATTTCAATCTCCCCCTTTTTAAAAGAATTTTAAAAAAAAAAGTTCTGACACCAATTTTGAAAATATTTCAAAAAGATTCAGAATTGGGGAGGTTGATACCAAAATTTGTGAGATTTTTATGCAATCATATGGATAATCAAGTAGCAAAGATAGTTATCAGAGCATACTTGATTTTCAATGAGTATATGATTTGCATGAAAAATAGAATGTTGTTCAGAAGCAGAAACAGTTCTGAGCTTCTGATCAGAGCATTCTGTGTTCAGACATGGTTTGTTCAGTATCAGAGCAAAACAAGAAGTTATCAGAGCAATTCTGAGCTTGCTTAAAGAATTATATCAGAGTCTGATACCAATTGAGGATTTTATCTCAGAGTCTGATACCAAAATATAATTTTAAGACTGCTGAACTTATATCAGAACCTGATACCAAATGAAGGTTTATCTCAGAGTCTGATACCAGCTTAAAAATTTTTAATTCAGAGTCTGATACCAAATAAAAACATTTCTAAAGACTGAACATAGTCTGATACACTTTGGGCATTTGAAAAAAGTGTCTTTGCTAAACAGTTTGAAGACAGACTGATAGCAATTGAAAAATTGTTTGTCAAGTAATTTTAACAATGGACATCAGAACAGAAAATCACATTTTTAAATTGATGACTTTGGGAGGATTAGAGTATAAACTTTCAAAGCTTAAATCATCATTGCCCATAGCTATACTTATCAGATTCTGACCAACATTAGATTTTTATCAGATTCAAAAGTCAGAAAATCCAGGTTCTGATCCTTTAGACTTTGAAGTTTTTCAGGCTTAACTGTCTTCAGACTCTCAGAAGATGAGTGTCTGATCAGTCTTAGCTTATGATAAACTTAGAATCAAGGATTTCATTCAGATTCAAGCACATTTTTAAGAGATAAAATGCATGTTCAGATTCTTTTTAATAAAATTGAATCTTTCTTCTGTTAGGGGTTTTGTGAATATGTCAGCCCATTGATGATCAGTATCAATGAACTGAATATCTAAAACACCCTTCTGAACATAATCTCTTATAAAATGATGTTTTATTTCTATGTGCTTGGCTCTAGAATGCAGAATTGGATTTTTAGACAGACATATTGCAGCAGTATTATCACAATAAATTGGAATATTGTCTGCATGAATCTGATAATCCTCTAATTGATGTTTCATCCAGAGCAGTTGTGTGCTACAACTTGCAGCTGAGATGTATTCTGCTTCTGCTGTTGACAGAGCAATGGTTGCTTGTCTCTTGCTGGCCCAGGATATCAGATTCTCACCAAGAAACTGACAGTTTCCACTGGTGGATTTTCTTTCAATCATGTCCCCAGCATAGTCAGCATCACAGAATCCAACTAGCTTATAATTTAGAGATTTCTTATACAGAAGTCCCAAATTAGTTGTTCCTTTCAGATACCTGAAGATTCTCTTGACAGCAATCATATGAGATTCTCTAGGATCTGATTGGAATTTGGCACACAGACATACACTAAATAAAATATCTGGCCTAGAAGCAGTTAAGTATAGGAGAGAACCTATCATACCTCTGTACAGCTTCTGATCTACTTTAGTGCCATTGTCCTCTTTGCTTAAGGTGCAGGTGGGATGCATAGGTGTTGTCATCAGCTTGCAATCATCCAGCTGGAACTTCTTCAGAAGCTCCTTGGTGTATTTTGACTGATGAACATAAACACCATCTTTGCATTGGTTGATTTGAATTCCCAAGAAGAATTTCAGCTCACCCATCATGCTCATTTCAAATTCATCCTGCATTAACTTAGAAAATTCCTTGCAAAGGGAGGCATTAGTAGAACCAAATATGATATCATCAACATAGATTTGTACAATTAAGATTTCTTTCTTCACAGTTTTTCTAAAGAGTGTATTGTCAACTTGACCTCTTACAAAACCATTTTTAATTAAGAAATTGCTTAGCCTTTCATACCAAGCTCTGGGAGCTTGTTTCAGACCATACAAGGATTTCTTAAGTTTAAAAACATGATTTGGATATTTAACATCTTCAAAACCAGGAGGTTGTTTTACATACACTTCTTCAGAGATTACACCATTTAAGAAGGCACTCTTAACATCCATTTGATATAAGATGATATCATGATTAATAGCATAAGAAAGAAGTAACCTGATTGCTTCCAGTCTTGCTACTGGAGCAAAAGTTTCTGTGTAATCAATTCCTTCTTGCTGGCTGTACCCTTGAGCTACTAATCTAGCCTTGTTTCTGATCACTTCTCCTTGTTCATTGAGCTTGTTCCTGAACACCCATTTTGTTCCAATGATGTTCTTCTGATCAGGTCTTGCCACAAGATCCCATACATCATTTCTTTGAAACTGGTTCAGCTCTTCTTACATTGCTATAATCCAACCATCATCAGCAAGTGCTTCATCAACAATTGTGGGTTCAATCACGGATAGCAGGCCAAGCATGGACTCATTATGAGAGAATGCTGATCTTGTCTTCCTTGGACTGTTCTTGTTTCCAATGATCAACTCCTCAGGATGTGAAGACTTGTACTTGAAAGAGGTTCTGGGTGGATTAGCTTCTGAAGAACCATCAGGGATTTGTTCAGAACCATGCTGGTCTTGGTTTGCTTCAGGAGTAGCATCATTGCTGGAGAGTTTCTCAGATTCTTCATTGTTTTCAGCTTCTGAACCTTCATCAGAACCTGAACTGGGTTCAGCTTCTGAAGGTTCTTCTGAGATTCTGACATCTGCAAAACTCTCAACCAGCTCTGGTATTTCACTACCAGGCTTCTTATCATCAAACCTGATGTGTATAGCTTCTTCAACAACATGTGTTTCAGAATTATACACTCTTTATGCCTTAGATCTCTCTGAGTATCCTAAAAAGGTACCCTTTTGAGCCTTGGCATCAAATTTCTTTAGGTAGACTTTATTGTTTAGTATGTAACATGTACAACCAAACTGATGAAAATAAGAAATACTTGGTTTTCTTCCTTTAAACAATTCATATGATGTTTTATTCAGAATGGGTCTGATATAGATCCTGTTCTGAATATAACATGCTGTGTTTACAGCTTCTGCCCAAAAGTACTTAGCAATTTTAGACTCATGGATCATGGTTCTTGCCATTTCTTGTAAAGACTTGTTCTTTCTCTCTACAACTCCATTTTGTTGTGGAGTTCTAGGAGATGAGAACTCATGGAGAATTCCATGGTCTTCACAAAAGTTTTCAAAAGGTTCATTTTCAAATTCACCACCATGATCACTTCTGATTTTTAAAATTTTCAAATCAGTTTCTGTTTGTACTTGTTTGCAGAATTTGAAAAACACATCATATGTTTCATTTTTGGTTCTGAGGAATTTAACCCAAGTCCACCTACTGTAATCATCAACAACTACAAGTCCATACTTCTTCCCATTGATTGAGGCTGTTCCAACAGGACCAAACAAATCAATGTGAAGGAGTTCTAGAGGCTTAGAGGTGGAAACAATGTTCTTTGGTTTAAAAGATGTTTTAGAAAACTTTCCAATTTGACATGCACTGCACAGTGCATCTGAGTGATAGTCAATCTGGGGTAAGCCTCTGACCAGTTGTAACTTGCTAAGCTTAGAGATGAGTCTCCAGTTAGCATGTCACAGCCTTTTGTGTCAGACCCATTTCTCATCACTCACAGACAGAAGGCAAACTACCTTCTGCTGAACCAATTCAGAAAAATTAATTTTGTAAACATTGTTTTTCCTACAGCCTCTTAACACTACAGACTTATTTTCATTGTTGATTACAGTACATGTGTTCTTATTGAACATGACTTCATAATTACTATCACATAATTGACTTATGCTAAGTAAATTATGTCTAAGTCCATCTACCAGCCAAACATTATCAATGTACAGGGAAGAATTACCTATCTTACCAGTACCAATGATCTTTCCTTTCTGACTTCCTCCAAACCCAACAGTTCCTCCCTCTTTTAGAGTTAGGGTTTGGAACATAGACTTGTCCCCTGTCATATGATGCGAGCATCCACTGTCCAGGTACCAGGACCTTTCCTTTTCTTTGGATGACAAGCATATCTGCAATTGACACTATCTCAGACTTAGGTACCCAGATTTTCATGGGTCCTTTGGGGTTAGTCCTGAAAGGTTTTGGCTTTTTAAACTTGTGTCTGAAGTTATGATGTTCAGACTTGTTCTGATATTTAGGATATGAATCCTTATATCCTGAATAAGTCTGACTTTCAGAACCTGAGTGCTTCAGAACCTGAGTTCTCAAAGGTTTGGTCTCAGACTTCTTCAGAACCTGAGACTTGAAGGTCTTTGGTTCTGATTTGTTCAGAGTCTGACCTTTTGAGTACTTTGGTTCTGATCTCCTCAGAATTCTAACTCTGTTTACTTCAGGCACAAGGCAAGCTTCAGTTTTGCCTTTCTTTAAACAGTTTGAAGCAGAAAACTGATTGTATTGCTTTTGCTTGCTTTGATTAACATTCTGAGATTGAAAATGATTTGTCTTGACTGGTTTAATAGATTTTGAAGCTTTAATAAACCCAGTCTTTGAAAAATTTGAATCAGATTTATTCAGCTTCTGAGACTTGCTAGTTTCAGGTTCTGAACACTTCAGATTCTGAACAGGTTTAGGTTCAGAGTCTGATTTCCTCTTACTCTTAGGCTTAGGACCTTTTGGCTTAGATTTGGGCAGGGTTTTAACATCTGCCTTCACCTTACCCTTAGGTTCAGAAGCTTCAGAGTCTGAGTTGTTCAGAACTTCAGACTTGGTCTCAAATTCTGATACTTTCAACTTCTCAGAGTTATCAGAAGCAGGCACAAAGCATATATCATTGTCTTTTAAAATATTTTCAGAACATGAAGGTGAGTTTGATTCATTTGAAGGTTTAAATGCATCATAGCCAATGCCTTCACCTTTGTTTCTGATCATATTATACATCATAGTGGCAATTTTAGTTCTATTGAACCCAGTTAACATGAAATCCTGAAGAGCTATTTCCTGTTCATTAGGAACCTCTTCAGATTTCTTATGAGCCTCTTTTCTGAGTTCTTCAACTTCTTCATCATATTCAAAAATTTGATTTTGAAGTTTAAGATTTTCCTTAGATAGCAAGTTTGTTTGATTTTTCAAAAATTTAATTTCTTTTAACTTGCTCTTAAGATGACTCATAAGATCATTAACTGTTTCAATCAATTCAGATCTAGAGAGTTCAGAGTATACCTCATCTTCTTCATCAAAATCTGAGCATGATTCTGTATCAGAAGATGCAGTTGCCATCAGGGCCAGGTTTGCTTCTTCCTCATCAGACTCTGACTCATTATCCAGATCATCCCATGTTGCCATGAGACTCTTCTTAAGCTTGTTTCTGAAGCTGCTGGATTTTGAGCTGGACTTCTTTGCTTTTTCCTTTGATTTTTCCTTCTGAAGATCAGGAAAATCAGCAATGAAGTGGCCAGGCTTTTTGCAGTTGTAGCAGCTTTCTTTCTGGATATCCCTCTTTGAACCAGAACTGGATCCTCTAAAGTTACTGCTTCTGTTAGAGAATTTTTTCTTTCTGTTCATCAGATACTGAAGTCTTTTAGAAATCATTGCAAGCTCATCAGCGTCTGAATCTTCATCAGAATTTCCCTCAGGAAACTCTTCTTCAGATTCAATTGCTTTCAAAGCTTTAGCAGGTTTTCTTTTAGACTTCAGAGCTAATGTTTTTGGCTCTCTAACAGACTCATCCTCATTGAGTCCTAGTTCATGCACCTTGAGGGAGCTTATAAGATCTTCAATACTTAAGGTATTCAGATCCTTAGCTTCCTCAATGGCAGTCACTTTAGGTCTCCATTTAGATGGCAGACTTCTAAGGATTTTATTCACATGGTCAGCTGTGGTATAACTCTTCTTCAGAATCTGAAGTCCAGAAACCAGAGTCTGAAATCTTGAGAACATAGTCTCAATATTTTCATCCTCTTTCATTCTGAACAGTTCATATTGCTGAACAAGAATGTTTGCCTTAGCTTCTCTAACTTTCTTATTACCTTCATAGTTAGAGCAGAGGGATGTGAATATTGCTTTGGCTGTTGACTTGTCACTCAGCTTCTGATATTCATTGTGAGGTAATGAATCCACAATGATACCTCTGACATGGTGATGCTTCCTATAGATTTTTCTTTGTTCATCACTTAGAGCTCTTCTGTTGACAGCAACACCTTCTTCATCTACTGGGATAGTGATTCCATCCTCAATAATATCCCATAGTGAATCATCTATACCAATGATATGGCTGTACATTTTGCTTTTCCACCATGAGAACTTCTCAGGATCACCAGTAAACATTGCAGATGTTCCATATTCATATGAAACAGATGTTCCAGTTCCTCTTTGATTTCTGGGTTGTGGTTGAGGTGTATCTTCACTATCAGACATGTTTTTCTCAGGATCAAGACTGACACACTGTTAAGTGTTAATATCAGAACCGGAGCTCTGATACCAACTGAAGGTGAGAAAAACACACACACAAGAAGGGGCGGGGGGTTGAATTGTGTGACTCAAAAACTGGTTTCTTTTACTTTTCAAAACTTAAGTCAGGTTCAGGATATGATATGAATCAGTTCTGAACTATTTTCTCAGAGTTATACAGCGGATTAATAAGTAAAAGAGATAAGGGAAGAGAGAGACACAACAATTTATACTGGTTCCTTCTCAATGTGAGAAGCAGTCCAGTCCCCTTGTTTTCCAACAAGAGAGTTTCACTATAATCTGAAGATTACACAATGCTCAACCACTAAGGAAGAGACTTCAAGTTGCTCAATCACAAAGAAAGAGGCTTCTATGCTCAACCACCAAGGAAGAGGCTTCCAATGCTCAAGTCACTAAGACAAGAGACTTCCAAATGCTCAAGTAACTAAGACAAGAGACTTCTGACTCAGACCACAAAGGAATGAGGTTACAAGTGCTCAGTATACAGACTGAGACTTTAAGGACCAAACTGGTTTACAAGTAAAGGAGTTTGGGATGAACACTTGATCAAATATCAGAGGTGTTCTCTTAATACAACACAGGTTAAGACTCTTAACCTTAAGAAATTCTAAGTTACAAAGACTATGAGAATTTCTAAGAGGTTGGGTAACTTGCGTATTTTTGACAGCAAAACAGAGCAAGAGTTCAGTTCTTTGTTTCAAGAGTCTTCATCTTTTTCTTCTTCAAATTTTCTTCCTTTTATAGATGAGAATATAGCTGTTTGAAGATTTGCTTGATTTGAGGAAAGAGCCGTTGCAATTGGACTAGGTTACTGCAAATGTGTGCTGCACTTTATCAGTTAGAACAGAGCAGTTGCCATTTTTGAAATGGCCTACCTTAAAAGCTGGAGAATGTTTGGGTCAGGGAAACAACTGTTCCATTGAGTTGTTCTGACACATCCAGGCATTAAATGCGCACAGTACTGGTTGCTTTTCCATGCCACATCAGCTTCAGAAGCTTCTGTGTGAACAGTGCATCAGAAGCTGCTTCAGTTGTACGGATCAGAAGCTGGCTTCAGGAGTTGACTCAGTGTTGACTTCATCAGAAGCACCCAGACTTCAGAAGCTGCCTTCAGACTCAGAAGCTGCACTTCAGGACCACTTCAGAACCTCTACTTCAGGAGCACTTCTTCAGGAGTACTTCTTCAGAAGTTCTTACTTCAGGAGCACTTCTTCAGGAGTACTTCTTCAGGAGTACTTCTTCAGAAGTTCTTACTTCAGGAGCACTTCTTCAGGAGTACTTCTTCAGGAGTATTTCTTCAGAAGTTCTTACTTCAGGGGCGCTTATTCAGGAGTACTTCTTCAGACCCAGTTTGCAACCTTGCTTCTTGGCTTTCCTTCTTGCTCTTTAGCTTGTTCTTCCATAACCATTATCAATTAATACTTATTAAGCACGTGGTTCTGAAACACTTGAACAAAGCATTAGCAAATAACCAATTTTCTCTTTAATACTTTGTTATCATCAAAACCACAAAGAGAGATATGTTTACACATAATGTTTCAACAATCTCCCCCTTACTATATAAGAGACTTGTTAAACACATTTTGTTCCAACAGTTTCATGTGATCGAATATTAAGTGTGACTTAATCATGAGATTACATCAACAGAAAGAACAAGATTCTTAAAAGTATTCGTAGTCAAGCTTTAATATGAACTGGGATAATAATAATAAAGCATGGAGACTATTATGTATGTAGACTGATGACCATATCTCATGGGTCATGAATATGAGATATTAAGTCTATACATAGGTATGAGTATTAGGAGTAATATTTATACTGGATTGACCCATTGTGAGAATATTACATATTATGTTATGAAATCGTCATAAGTTATTCTCATAATGATAATAGTGTATATCACTCTTAGACCTGAAACCACTGTGGTCCCTAGATGTGGACTCAAGTGTTTTATTGCCATTCAAACATTATCTGTAACAAGATAACTATAACGTTGGTTAATGGGCACTCGACGAATCATGCTGAGGGACATGAGTGTCCTAGATGTGATTTGTCCCTCCTTCATAACAGGAGATATATCTTTAGGCCTCTTGATGAAATATGACTGGAAAAATGCATGGCCATGCCGAATTAAGTCAATATGAGATATTGGACTTATTCGTTATTCAGTATATTTTGGAATCAAGAAATATAGATATTGAGCTAAACAAGGGTGACGTAATCTATGCCTTGTGTTCAATAAAGATATTAGGACAAAGGAGTAATCGTACACATAGACATTATCATGGAAAGGTTTCGTCAGATCACTTGACATTCTTGTCACTTGGGTAGCAGTGATGTGTTGCTAGATACCACTCACTGTTTGTAATGTTAAATATAAGATTTAATATTATTGCCAACGTTACAAGAACCTATAGGGTCACACACAATAGAACGGTCAAAAGGAGAAATATAAGTAATACTTTTATGATGGGGTGCGTTTAGCAATTGACGCTAATTAGTTAGCGGAAGCTAATGGGTTAATGGGCTTATGGAAGCTCAACATGATGGCTGATTTTCGTGTAGCAATGAGCTCTATAAATAGAGCTCTAATGCTGAAATCAGGAGTGCTAATTTTCGTGTAACCCTAAAAGGCAAAACCGAAATCCCTACTTCTCTCCCTAACTTCTGATCGCTTGGCTAGCACCGGGAACCAGAGGAAACCGTTCGTGTGGACGAGTAGAGGCTTTGCTTGCTTGGTTTGCTGTGATCGTAGAAACTGTTTCTGTACTACAAGAGGTAACAATTCCATCACTGATTCATGTGATATTCGTAATGATCCAAGGAAAGAAAAATCGAAATATTTTAAACTTCCGCTGCCTTTTACATGTCGATTTTCCTTCACAATTAACCAAGGAAAGGCAAGAAAAGGAGACTTGGAAGAGGAGATACCAAGAGCTTGAGCGTGAGTATGAGACCTTGAAAGGAAAGCTAGCACAACAGGACCATGAGCTCTTCGTCCAAAATCAGAAGATAATAGAGAAGGATGATTTACTTCGGCAAAAGGACACTTTGCTCAGCCAGGATTCTAGGAGAAGGAAGAGGTTTATGGATTCGTTCTCTAGTGCACATCCAGATTTCGAGGATACATCTACTCCAGGAGTTTGAGTTGAAATTCTTAGGACCTTATGTTTAGATTTTAGCTTCCAAAATCTTCTGACTTGTAAAAAAAAAAAAAAAAGCTATTTTTGTAATGTTTCAATGCTTAAGAGAAGTGTTCAAATTACGATGTTTACAATTACTTCAACAAGCCCTTCGATAATAAATTGCTCTCTTTTTCATAAGCATAATCATGCATCATCCTGCATTCATAGTTTCCAAATCGAGTCTCACACTTTGTTCACCAATAAAAGGTTAATCCGCCGCCGTCAAAGAAAGTGGCCCGATGAATTCTTCGCAAGCCTACCCGTGTTTACAACACTAGAGCTAATCAGAAGAAGAGGATGGATCTTGTCGAGCAAGAAAATCAGAATCTTCGAGAGGAGGTTGCTAGTCTGCGAGAGGGGATGGATAGATTAACAGCTATGATGAGTGCACTTTTGTCTAAAGGGGTGAGAAAAACACAAGAAGGGGGGGTTGAATTGTGTTTTAAGTGATTTTTCGATTTCTTCAATACTCTTAAGAAAAACTATCAGAGTGAAAATAAGTTTGCAGCGGATAAAGATAAAAGAGTAAGGAAGAGAAGAATCACACACAAGAATTTTTATACTGGTTCCTCCCACTAACAGGAGTACGTCCAGTCCTCTCACACAAGAGAGATTTACTAACCACACAAGGTTACAAATGCTTAGACACACAAGTCTAAGACTTCTTTGCCTTTCACTAAAGGACTTCTACTTAGACTCTACAGCCTAAGTTTCTATCTAACTGATTGAATGAGAAAGATAGAACAACTTAATTCTACACTTAGAATATTACAGATAATTGCTTGAGAGTTTGTGTAGATATTTTGACAGAGTTTCAGTATTGCGCAGTGTTGTTGTATTTCTTCAGTCTTGCAAAGCTTCTATATATAGTGAGTAGCTTGAGTGAAGAATCAAATCTGTCCGTTGAGGGAAAAAGACAATTGAATTGGGGAGATTTCATTCCCGTTGTAATTCAATTCTTGTCTGCTGGTAATTCCTTTCTTGTTTCCAATTTCCTTTTTGAGCAAGGAATATCCTCTTCGCCAGTTAAGGAAATATTGATGGCGCGTGTGCATTGATTGTCTTGAAGATCTTCAGATGATACAGTCTTCAGGACTTGATAGGAGCAGAGAGGTCTTCAGACTTTGGTCTTCAGTATTTGTTCTTCAGACTTTGGTCTTCAGTATTTGTTCTTCAGACTTTGGTCTTCAGTAGTTGACCATTGTTGACTTCTCTGACCCTCTTCAGAATTTACTTTTACTCCAAAAGCGTTGACTTCTGTTCTTCGTACAGTAGCTTTTCATTTGATTATTTTTAACTGTAGTCCTGCACACTTAGATAATACATTAGTAATACCAATTGTTTTTAATACTCTGTTATCATCAAAACTTAAGGAGGGTTTAGTAAAATCCATTTTGTTCTAACAATCTCCCCCTTTTTGATGATGACAAACATCTGTATTAGAAACAATTGTTTAATAAATCAAATGTTAACTTAGCTTCAGGAACGGAGGTTTGTAAGCTCCCCATGAATCTAATAACTCATGAGGAAGATTTGTAAGCTCCCCCTAAGTTCAATAATCCATAGAAAAAGATTTGAAAGCTTTTTCTAAGTTTTATCTTAACATTTAATTTTAATATAAACACAAATCAAAGCAACAACGTATATATTGGTTCAGAGATTGCAATTGTTTCAGCTGCAAAGTACTGAGTTATGTTGCAGCTTCTACTCCCCCTTTTGTCATTATCAAACACATCAGAAGTTAAATAGATAAGAGAGTAGATATATAAAACCAATATTTGAGAAGTAGTAGCAAAGAAAATTGATATTAAGGAAAAAAATTCGGATACACAAGCAAAAACAAAAGTGCTAAGACTTAGAAATCCTAAGGTTTAGATTGAAGCAGGGACAGGATGGTCTTGATATCAGAATTTGAGGAGTTCTGGTTCTGAATGACAGTCAGGATCTGTGCTTCCATTTCCTTCTGCTTGCTTGCAATTTCAGCCGAAAGAGTCTCTTGAGCAGCCAATCTATCTTTAACATCAGCTTTGAAGGCTTCAAACTCAGGATGTTCTAAATTGCTCTTGGACACAACAATCTCTTCAGGAGTAAGAAGGGACTTGAAGTGTTCCCTGAGAGACTTATCAGAAGCTTCAACAGTCTCCCAGTGAGAGTAGTCAGTTAAGTGCAACAATCCTTTCTGCCTTAGGTTGGCTAACGCAACCTCAGAATTTACTCCCTCAATCCAAGCATTGATATCATTTCTGTATTTTACATCTCCAGCACTAGCTTGTGACAGTTCCTTCAGCATACTGTCAATCTTAAGACGCAGGTCATCCCATAGCTGTAGATGATCATGAGCACTTGCTGAAGAGAACCTGTTCATGTACAAGTCCTGAGCTTCCTTAAGCAACATCTGTCCTATCTTCTCAAGATCTGGGTTGGGTTCAGATCGTGGAGGTTTAGGGACAAAAACAGGAATAATGCGTTCAGGTAGGGTGGTGGAGGATGAAGGAATGTCAAAAGTTTGAGTGGCTGCAGAAGATGAAGGAGACAACTGGATTGTCACCTGATCTTCTGCAGGAGTGATTGTGTGATCTGTTGAGATGAAGGGTTCAGGCTTTTGCATGGTAGTATCAGAGATTGATAAGTCAGTGGTTTGGTCAATAGCAGAGTCTGGGTTAAGTGTTTGTTGGGGAGAGAGTCTGGATGCAGCAGGTCCTGAAAGCAGTCCAGAGTCCCAACCAGCAGCAACTGAGTCATGCTCAGTAGCGTAGAGATCTCCAGGACTTACTGCAGCAGAACCTGAAGCTTGTTGGTGTGCAGAGGGAGAGGTTTGGTTAAGGTCACCAAAGAGATGTTCCTCCAATGCACGCATGGCATCAACATTGGCTTTCTTTGCTTCCTCTTCCATTCTATCATGAAGATCATCATAGTATTTCTTAGAGAGGGATTCAGCAGTTTCTTGTTGGTGAAGGGCAGGTTTAGTGGTTTCAGTTCTTGGATTATGATGGGTTATAGTGCCCCAGGTTTCAGTGGTTGGAAAGGGTGATTTTGAAGGAATGACTTCAGTTTGGGTTTGGTTAGGTAGAATGAAGTCTAACGGAGGAAGGTTTTGGAGGAGAAGATCACGAGAAGAAGTAGAAAGTTGCTCAGGAATTACAGGAATTGTACCTTTACCTTGAACAGAGGCTGCAGTGCCATCCTGAAGCTTCTTGCTCTTCTTCAGTAGAGGGACCTCTTCAGATTCTGTCTCAGAGTCTGTAACGACTAACTTTCTGACAGTCTTCTTAGGTCCAGCAGGAATCTTCTTTGAGCCACGAGCTTCCACCTCTTGAACTGGCTTAACAGGTGTCTTAGCCTGCTTAGCTTTCTTGGCCACAGGAGCAGAAGACTCTCCAGCAGTTTCACCAGCTTTTCTTGACCTCTTCTTTTTCTCAACATACACACTAAAGGAGGGTTCTTCAGGAATATCATCCATTGTTAACTCCACACCAGTGTCCTCTTTCACTGTCTTCATATAGTCAAGAATGACTTCCAGAGGTTCGCCTTTGTGGATGATTGGATAATCTTCCATGAAGTTGGTGCTTTCCTTATTCAGCAGAAGAGGCTCCATTGGATAAATAAGATCCTTCTTTTTCCTGATGCTCATATGACATAGAATGTTGGCATTGAGCATCTGTCCATAAGCAATATCCAAGTCTTCCACAGCTCCTGCTCTTTCCAGAGCTTCCAGTATTCTTCCTTGATAGAACAATTCAGACAGCAATCTCCCATAGACTACTGTAGTGCTAGCCTTTCTACAGGAGTTCTGAATTGCTTTGCAGAGATGGTTAAAAACATACCCAGCCAAGTTCATCCCAATTCCATTTGCCAAAAAATAAATAAAGTGTTTGTGATCCCATGAAATCTGGTCAGATGCAGAATTCCTGGGTAGAATAGAACTGATTAACACCTTGAAAAGCATCCTCTGAAGCACAAACATGTTCTTCACCTTGTTCATGTCATCCTTGACCATGAACAGTTTCTCCTTGACTTCCTTTGCAAGTCCATAATTGCTTCCAGATTCCAGTAGACAAATACCTCTGTTAGGGACCTTTAGCAGCTTTGCGATTGTTTCTTGAGTAATGGTGACATCCACTCCCATTACTGAAGAACGAATCTCTGTTTCCTTGAACTCAGGCAGCCCTAACTCAGCCCTTGTTTTCTTTTTGTTCTCAGTGGGATTCTCAGCAATTTTCCTTGACAAAAGAAGGTTATCTGCCTCTTGATCGTAGACTTCCGCGCGAACCCAGAAATACTTCACCAAGTTTTGATAGGTTGGACCATTCAACATATCAAAATACGACATCTAACCTTGAACTTCAAAGAACGGTTTAAGTGGAAAACCATTGCACTTCAGAGACTCAAAATCAACCATCTGTTCTATTAATAACTTGAGTTGATGCTCACGAACAGTAGTTGTTCTTGGTTTGATGAACGTAGATTTACCCGAATCAACGGTGATAGTCATAGATGAGGATGATGAACCAGCCATTGAAGTTGAATGTAGTAGTTTACTGGTTTTAGGGTTTTGCTATTTTAGAGAGAAAGAGGTAATAGAATTCTGACGGTTTAGATAGAAAAGAAAGTGTAAGTAGTGAAGTGTAGGTAGTGGGTGATCGTGTATAAGTGAAACAAATTTTGAAAAGATTTTATTTAAAATAAAATTTTTAATCAACTGACACAGGGGGCGCGAAAACTGCGATAACTGTACTTAATGCATAAATTATCACTAACAATCCTTTACTAAACAGATTTCAGACACGTGTAAAGGATTTATGACATATTAAGTGGTAGAAAAGAGTTTTCAAAACGTTTCCACTTATATACGTCAAACCCAACTAATCAAATACTAAGTACAGAGGTTGTAATCTTTCAGAGGTTGCAATACAGGAGTTTTGCAAATCCTGAGGACCATCAAAGTCTGGACTATGTTCAGAGACTGATGACTTTCAGAAGTTACTACTCTTCAGAGGTCCTGAAGCTTAGTAAGTCCTGATGTCAATCACACTCTGCCCATCATTCAGGAGCCAGCATTTACTCAGAGACAAAATGCATGTTCAGATTTTTCTTTATAAAAACAAATCTTTCAACAGATAAAGGCTTTTAAATATATCAGCCCATTGATGTTCAGTATCAATGAACTTTATATCCACAACTCCTTTCTGAACATAATCTCTTATAAAATGATGTTTAATTTCAATGTGCTTAGCTCTTGAATGTAGAATTGGATTCTTTGACAAACAAATGGCAGCAGTATTATCACAGTAAAGTGGAATACTACTCCCAGTTATTTGATAATCCTCTAACTGATATTTCATCCACAGTAACTGTGTGGTGCATTTAGCAGCTGAGATGTATTCTGCTTCTGCTGTGGACAGAGCAATAGTTGCTTGTCTCTTACTAGCCCAGGATATTAAATTAGTACCAAGGAATTGACAATTTCCGCTGGTAGATTTTCTTTCAAGTTTATCCCCGGCATAGTCAGCATCACAGAATCCAACTAGCTTAAAATCTGAGGATTTCTCATAGAGCAATCCTAGATTTGTAGTTCCTTTCAAATACCTAAAGATTCTCTTAACAGCAGTTAAATGAGATTCTCTGGGATCTGACTGGAATCTAGCACACAGACAGACACTGTATAAAATATCAGGTCTGGAAGCTGTTAGGTAAAGTAAAGAACCAATCATACCTCTATACAGCTTCTGATCAACTTTGCTTCCAGAATCTTCCTTGCTTAGACTGCAGTTGGGATGCATGGGGGTGGTCATAGGTTTGCTTTCATCAAGGTTGAACTTTTTCAGCAGTTCCTTTGTATATTTGGATTGATGCACAATCGTTCCATCTTGACCTTGATTTATCTGGATTCCTAAGAAGAATCTCAGCTCACCCATCATGCTCATCTCAAATTCATCCGGCATCATCTTGGAAAAATTCTTGCACAAGGAGGCATTAGTTGAACCAAAAATGATATCATCCACATATATCTGAACAATTAAGATATCAGACTTTAATGTTTTTCTGAATAGAGTATTGTCAACTTTCTCTTTTTCAAAATCATTTTTCAAAAGAAAATTGCTTAGTCTATCATACCAAGCTCTGGGAGCTTGTTTAAGACCATACAACGATTTTTTTAGTTTAAAAACAAAGTCAGGATTTTTACAATCTTCAAATCCTGGGGGTTGTTTGACATATACTTCTTCAGAAATTTCACCATTTAAGAATGCACTCTTAACATCCATTTGATATAAGGTGATATCATGATTAACAGCATAAGATAAAAGCATCCTGATAGCTTCTAATCTAGCTACAGGGGCAAAGGTTTCAGTAAAATCTATACCTTCCTGCTGACTGTAACCTTGAGCTACAAGTCTAGCTTTATTTCTTACCACCTCACCTTGTTCGTTCAGTTTGTTTCTGAATACCCATTTTGTTCCAATAATATTCTTCTGTTTTGGTTTGGGTACTAGAGTCCACACGTCGTTTCTTTCAAATTGATTTAGCTCCTCTTGCATAGTTATAATCCAACCATCATCTGCTAGTGCTTAATCCACAGAGGTTGGTTCTATCACTGATAGTAGACCAATCATTGAATCCTATTGTCTAAATGCAGATCTTGTCTTTCTTGGACTATCTTTGTTTCCAATAATTAGCTCTTCAGGATGTGAAGACTTGTACTTGAAAGTTCTGGATGGTTGTTCAGTATCTCTATGAGTAGCTTCTGAAGTTTCAGCAACTTCTGTGGTATCAGGAGTTCTGATTGTGTCTTCTGTAATTGTAACTTCTGGACATTCAGAGCCTTCATCTTCTGAGTCACTAAGTTCTGGTGCTTCTCCTGAGATCTTAATACCTGCAAGTTCTTGAGCTACCTCTGACATTTTACTGTCAGGCTCTTTGTCATCAAATCTGACATGTATAGACTCTTCAACTTTTTGAGTTTCAGAGTTATACACTCTGTATGATTTGGAGCGTTCAGAGTAACCTATAAAGATTCCCTTACAAGCTCTAGAATCAAATTTCTTTAGATGAACTTTATTGTTCAGAATGTAACAGGTACATCCAAACTGATGAAAATAAGAAATACTTGGTTTTCTACCTTTGAATAATTCATATGATGTTTTGTTCAAACCAGGTCTGATATAGATTCTGTTTTGAACATAACATGTTGTGTTTACAGCTTCTGCCCAGAAGTGTTTTGATAAATTAGTTTCAAAAATCATGGTGCGAGCCATTTCTTGCAAAGATCTGTTCTTTCTTTCTACAACTCCATTTTGCTGTGGAGTTCTAGGAGAAGAGAACTCGTGGAGAATTCCATGTTTTTCACAAAAAATTTCAAAAGGTTCATTTTCAAATTCACCACCATGATCACTTCTAACTTTTAAAATTCTTAATTCCTTTTCATTATGTACTTGAGAGCAGAAGTTACTAAACACATCATACGCATCATTCTTAAGTCTTAGAAATTTAACCCAAGTCCACCTACTATAGTCATCAACTATGACTAATCCATATTTCTTTCCATTGATAGAGGCTGTGCTAACAGGCCCAAACAGATCAATGTGAAGAAGTTCTAAAGGTCTGGAGGAAGAGATAATGTTTTTAGTTTTAAACGAGGTTTTCACAGATTTTCCTTTCTGACATGCTCCACAAAGAGCATCTGAGTGATATTTAAGTTCTGGTAGGCCCTTAACTAACTTTAACTTGCTAAGCTTAGAGATTAACCTCTAGTTAGCATGTCCTAAGCGTTTGTGCCATACCCACTTCTCATCACTCAGTGACAGAAGGCAAACTACCTTCTGATCAGTCAGTTTAGAGAAATTAACTTTATAAACATTTCCTTTCCTCTTTCCTTGGAACACTATGGACTTGTCAGAGTCATTTGAGACTATGCAAGTGTTCTTATTAAACATTACTACATAACCACTATCACAAAATTGACTTATGCTAAGTAGGTTATGTGTAAGTCCATCTACTAGCCAAACATTAGAAATAGAAAGAGAAGAGTTACCTACTGTACCAGAACCAATGATCTTCCCTTTTTGATTTCCTCTAAACCCCACAGAACCTCCCTCTTTCAGAGTCAGGGTTTGGAACATAGACTTGTCTCCTGTCATGTGTCGCGAGCAACCACTTTCCAGGTACCAGTAGTGCTGCTTTACCTTTCCTTGAGTGCACATCTGTAGCAGAGACAATTTCAGATTTTGGTACCCAGATCTTCATGGGTCCATAGGGGTTAGTCTTAACAGTTTTATACTTCCTTTGTACATAAGGTTTATCTCTTGTTCTAAGATGTTTCAAATTCTTTACTTCTGGAGTTTTTGGTTTTGATTGCTTCAGAACCTTAGGCTTGCTAGTCTTTGGTTCTGATCTCATCATACCTTTTGTTCCAGACATTCCAACAGAACTTGTTACATTTAGAACAACAGAACCTATTTGCACAACCTCTGGAGGCTTCAGTACTTCTGAATTTCCAGAGTTTGGTACAAAGGTGGAATAGAGATCAGGAGGAGGTTTGTCTGAATCAGAAAGATATTCTGTATGTTTATTGTTACTAAAACGTGAAAAACCGAGTCCTTTTCCTCTTGTTATACTAACTCCATATATCATAGATGCAATTTTACTTCTATCAATAGCATAATAAAGAAATTCTTGAAAAGCATCTTCATATTTTTCAGAGTTACATCTGCTTGAGAGAGGTTGAGAATCCTTCAGACTTTTATTTAAAGAATGTAAGTTCTGAACTTGATCTTTCAGATCCTCAACTTCTTCACTCAGACTCTTACCTTGATCAAGATTTTGTTTATATTGTTTTTGTAAGAGTTCAAATTTTCTTGACTTGGTATGAAGATCACTAATAAGTTCTTTAATGGTATTTATTAATTCAGTTCTAGGGACATTAGAAAATACCTCATCCAAGTCATCATCAGAGTCTGATCCAGACTCTGAGTCAGAGTTGTTGTCAGATTCTGTTGAGGCCATGAGAGCAAGGTTGGCTTCTTCATCATCTGAAGAATCAGCATCAAGTTCTTCCCACGTTGCCATGAGACTTTTCTTAACTTTGTCCTTCATGCTGTCCTTTTTGTAGTTGTGTTTCTTTGCCTTATCTTTTGAAGACAGCTCTGGACAGTCAGCAATGAAATGTGCAGTCTTCTGGCACTTGAAACAGCTCTTCTGGTCTTCCTTCTTGTCTTTGGATCCAGAACCTCTGAAGCTGCTTCCTTTACCTGTAAATCTTTTGCTCTTCTTGATCCACTTATGGAACTTCTTGGTCAGCAGAGCTAGATCTTCATCAGATTCAGATTCTTCAGCGTCTTCAGACTATTCATCCTCTAAGACTTCAATTCTGGCCTTCAAAGCTCTTGAGGGTCTCTTGGTAGACTTCAAAGCTATTGACTTTGACTTCTTTTCTGGTGCATCCCCCAGAAGCTCCATTCATGACTTTGCAGAGAACTGATGAGACTTTCTATACTCAGAGCATTCAGATCCTTTGCCTCCTGAATAGCAGTTACTTTAGGTCTCCATTTGCTTGGAAGGCTCCTCAGAATCTTCTTCACATGATCAGCTGTGGTGTAACTTTTATTCAGAACTTGTAGGCCTGAGACAAGAGTTTGGAACCTTGAAAACATCCCCTCAATGTTTTCATCATCATTCATTTTGAACAACTCATACTGTTGCACCAACAGATTTGCCTTGGCTTCTTTGACCTGTTGATTTCCTTCATATGTTGACACTAAGGAGTTCATGATGGAATGAGCGCTTGATTTGTTGAGGATTTTGGTGTACTCAGACTGTGACAGGGAGTTGAGCAGAATTCCTCTGACCTTGTGATGCTTAGTGTAGATCTTCCTTTGGGCAGTCGTCAGCCTTTTCTTGTCAGCCACCATACCTTTCTCATCAACTTCAAAAGGAACACCATCATCCATTAAATCAGATAGCTCATCATCAATTCCTATGATATGACTGTACATAATATTTTTCCACCTAGGAAATAGAGATGAGTCACCATTGAATATAGGTGCTTTAGAGCTTGAAGTACTTCTCTCAGTTTTTTCTTGATTGTAATCATATGGAACATTATTATGACTTGTTTCATCAGAGGTTGTTGGGGCCATTGTTTTTCTCTGGATCTTTACTGTGACACGGTTAGGTGATCAGAACACAGACTGTGCTCTGATACCAATTGAAGGGGTGAGAAAAACACAAGAAGGGGGGGTTGAATTGTGTTTTAAGTGATTTTTCGATTTCTTCAATACTCTTAAGAAAAACTATCATAGTGAAAATAAGTTTGCAGCGGATAAAGATAAAAGAGTAAGGAAGAGAAGAATCACACACAAGAATTTTTATACTGGTTCCTCCCACTAACAGGAGTACGTCCAGTCCTCTCACACAAGAGAGATTTACTAACCACACAAGGTTACAAATGCTTAGACACACAAGTCTAAGACTTCTTTGCCTTTCACTAAAGGACTTCTACTTAGACTCTACAGCCTAAGTTTCTATCTAACTGATTGAATGAGAAAGATAGAACAACTTAATTCTACACTTAGAATATTACAGATAATTGCTTGAGAGTTTGTGTAGATATTTTGACAGAGTTTCAGTATTGCGCAGTGTTGTTGTATTTCTTCAGTCTTGCAAAGCTTCTATATATAGTGAGTAGCTTGAGTGAAGAATCAAATCTGTCCGTTGAGGGAATTAAGACAATTGAATTGGGGAGATTTCATTCTTGTCTGCTGGTAATTCCTTTCTTGTTTCCAATTTCCTTTTTGAGCAAGGAATATCCTCTTCGCCAGTTAAGGAAATATTGATGGCGCGTGTGCATTGATTGTCTTGAAGATCTTCAGATGATACAGTCTTCAGGACTTGATAGGAGCAGAGAGGTCTTCAGACTTTGGTCTTCAGTATTTGTTCTTCAGACTTTGGTCTTCAGTATTTGTTCTTCAGACTTTGGTCTTCAGTAGTTGACCATTGTTGACTTCTCTGACCCTCTTCAGAATTTACTTTTACTCCAAAAGCGTTGACTTCTGTTCTTCGTACAGTAGCTTTTCATTTGATTATTTTTAACTGTAGTCCTGCACACTTAGATAATACATTAGTAATACCAATTGTTTTTAATACTCTGTTATCATCAAAACTTAAGGAGGGTTTAGTAAAATCCATTTTGTTCTAACATTGTCGGCTCAGGGTTCTCAATCTGCCGCTGCCGTTGTGTAACAACCTTTCATAAGCACTACTCCACTATCCACAGTGCCTTCTCCACCTTTGTTTATGCCTCCAGGTTGCACATGGGGAATGCCACCCCCAGTTAGTGGAAGTTTCCAACCCGCTGTGTCCGAAGTTCCACTCCGCTTTGCTCAACAATCAACACCGGTTTCACAACCCGGCCCGTCTTTCCCACAAGCTGCGATGACCTATTCCGCACCTCTTATCCACACCATCCAACAAGAGGCTGAGCCTATCTTTCATGCTGAAAGTATTAGAGCTTTTGACAAGATGGATGAACTTCAGGAGAAATTTGACGGTATGCAACGGGAAGTTGAAGCTCTCCGGGGAAGAGACCTGTTTGGGAAAGATGCCCGCGAACTCTACTTGGTTCCTAACGTCACAATACCACACAAATTCAAGGTCCCTGACTTTGAAAAGTACAAAGGAAATACATGTCCACGCAGCCATCTGGTGATGTATGCGAGAAAGATGTCCATGTACACTGACAACCACAAGCTTCTTATCCACTTCTTTCAGGACAGTCTGACTAGTGCTGCTTTGAAATGGTACATGAACCTCGACAGTGCTAGCATCCGCACTTTCAATGATCTTGGTGAGGCTTTTATTCACCAATATAAGTATAACTTGGACATGGCCCCAGATCGGGACCAGCTTCGTGCTATGACTCAGAAGGACAAAGAAACATTCAAAGAGTATGCCCAACACTGGAGGGAAGTGGCTGCTCAAATTGTCCCGCCTTTGGAAGAGAAAGAGATGACCAAAATCTTCTTGAAGACCCTTGGTCAATTTTACTATGAGAAAATGGTCGCGAGTGCGCCGACAGACTTTACTGAAATGGTTAACATGGGAGTACGTTTGGAGGAAGGTGTCCGAGAAGGACGATTCACCATGGAGAGTACCCCTGCTGCTAGTGGTACTAAGAAGTTTGGGAATTATTTTGGGAAGAAGAAGGAGCAAGAGGTAGGAATGGTAGCTCATGGTGGGCCCCAGCAAGGTTACACCCCATACCGCCAAGTTGTAAATGTCGCATCAATCATCCCAAACCCAGGATATCAACCACACTTTCAACAACAAAGACCACAATACCCATACTGTCATACCCCATTTTTTGACTCATATTTTTCTTAGTTCATTATCATGTTATTATTTCTCATTCCATTTATAATTTTCAATTTTTCTTATCTATTTACCTTTTATTATTTTGTCTTTATTTTTTGATTTTTGATTTATTAATATGTATCACCCTCATCATTACTATCATTATCATTAATATTATCATTATCCTTATTAATATCATTTGCTATTGTTTTTTAATATTATTATTATTATCTTCTTTTTATCAATGTTTTATTATTATTATTTATCATTTATCATTATTTTTAATTAATAATATATTATCTTTTTCATCATTTAATATTTTCATCTTTATTACTATTATTACTATTTTTGTTTCCATTATCATTTTCATCATTTACCATCCTTGTTATTTTCATCATTTATCATTATTGGTTTTTTATTATTATTATTATTTATTTTTAAGAAAATACAAAAAAATACAAAAAAAAGGGGAATTCGCACTGCGAAGTGACCTTCGCACTGCGAACTCTGCGAAATTTCTGCAGATTTTTTATTTTTTGATTTATCTTGCTTTTGTTTTCATTTTAGTTATTGTTATTATTATCTATCATTGTTATTATCACTGTGATCATCAATTGTGGCTGAAATGATGCAGCCAAGCAAGATTTAATGTGTGACATTAAAGGTAAAGGTAAGATAGATTTTCTTCCAACCTAACATGTGCCCAAGCAAATTGGCTGCCCTTGGTCAGCTCTTGTCCCTCCCAATTGACCTTTCATTAACCCTGAGCTTGCCAGCCAGCTGCTTGATCCCTTTTCTCCCTCCTTTCTCCACCAAAACCAGCCAAACACAAGGGGTTTCTTGCCCAAAAAAGTTGTTTGGTGTGCCCTGTTTTCAGCTGTATTTCTCCTCTCTCACACCAGCCCACATGCTCTTTTTGCTTCCCCCAATCTCTCTGTACATGGCAGTGCACGTTTTCATTGCTTGACCTTCCAAGATTGCAAGGATTGATCCCAAGAACCACACAATTGCAGCTGCCCTGTTTTTCAGATTTTTTCTCATCATTGCATTCAAAGATCAGTTGCATTTGTGGCTGAAACCAGCCTAAGTCTTGACCCTTGGCACAAGGCAAAGTAACTTCTATCCTTTAGCATTAAATGCAAAGCAATTTAGTCTGGATTTAGCCCACAAATCAGCTATGTCCTAGAGATTTTCTCATCATTGCATAGATTTCATTCTTGGCCTATAAAAAGGAATGCAACGCACATTCATTATGACAATTGAAAGCCTCCAAGAGCTAAAAACTACAGCATTTTTGAGAGAGAATAGAGAGTTCAATACACAAATTCTACACCCATAGCAAAACATTTGAAGCACTAGTGTCATTATCAACGAACCTCAAAGCTTTGCAAAATCAATCAACCAAGCCACTTCCTATCTCTTGCACAAGGCATTGCTAGGAGTTCTGTAAGTGTCCTAAAGTCTTTATCTTTCATTTTGATTGACTGTTTGCATCATTTGTTTTGTTTAAATTTCATTTTGTGCAAAAAACCCCTTTTGAAACTCAAAAGGAATTCCAAAGTGGCAAAGCATTAAAACTGAGTTGTTATACTCCTTTTCTCCCAAATTTGCAAAGCTTTTTAACCCCCTTTAGGTTCTGAAGCTTGCTCAGGAGCAGCTTCTGAACTTCTGTTCAGAAGCAGCTTCTGAGTTCAATTTTTCGCATACTTCGCAGAGCAAAGCTATGTTCGCAGAGCGACCACATCAGAACCTGCCTTCGCAGAGCCAAGTTCTGGTTGCTCTGCGAAGTCTGTAAAATTCAGAACATGAATCAGGCTTCAAAAGGCCAAGTTTTTGAGGTTCCAACCATTGATTCAGAACCTAAAGAGGGTTAAAATGCATTTTTGTTCAAACCATATCAAGAATATTGCATGTCTTTGGAAATTTCACAAGTTCGTGCAATTAATTTTGGGTAACTTGCAAAACAAGTTATGTTCTTAAATTTTCAAAAACAAGCTTGAGCAATAAGTTAAATCCTTTATTTTCAAAACCAAACTTGAACAACAACGTTGTTCACGATTTTCAATCCAAACATGAACTTGAGCCGAGCTTGCTCACTCCTTTTAAACCAAACTCAAATTGAGCCGAACTTGTGCATTTTCCAAACTTATGCATGTTTCCATGATTTGTTCATCGTTCAAACTTGAATAAACACTTGTTCTTAAGTTTCAATAACTTAAACAACAAGTGATGTTCATGATTTTCAATAAACTTGAACAACAAATTTGTTCATGATTTTCAACAACTTCCCTTTAAGTTTTAACCAAGTGTTTTGGTTCCCTTTGAGATTCCTTTGAGTTTCAACAAAACAAAACTTGAATGAAAAAGGAATGGTTTGACGTATGTCTCTCCAAACCCCGGTTGCACGAATGCGTGACGTATGTCTCGTTGTTCGGGCAATCGTCATTCCATTTTCATACGCGTTCAACGCGTTTAAACCTTCTCTTGGCCCTCGTGGTCAATCATAACATTTCTTTGGTCCCCCGTGACCATGTTGAACCTTTTCTTGGCCCTCGTGGTCAATTCAAACTTTTCACGCCTTTGCGCGTTTTCATTTAGTCTTTTACGCCTTGTGCGAGTTCATCGCCTTAATGTGCGTCCGTCTTTTTATTTTCAAACCTTTTACGCCTTGTGCGAGTTCATCGCCTTAATGTGCGTCTGTCTTTTTATTTTCAAAACTTTTACGCCTTGTGCGAGTTCATCGCCTTAATATGCGTCTGTCTTTTTATTTTCAAGCCTTTTACTCATTGTGCGAGTTCATCGCCTTAATGTGCGTCTGTCTTTTTATTTTCAAGCCTTTTACGCCTTATGCGAGTTCATCGCCTTAATGTGCGTCCGTCTTTTACCGTTTTAACCTTTTACGCCTTGTGCGAGTTCATCGCCTTAATGTGCGTCTGTCTTTTTATTTTCAAGCCTTTTACGCCTTGTGCGAGTTCATCGCCTTAATGTGCGTCCGTCTTTTACCGTTTTAACCTTTTACGCCTTGTGCGAGTTCATCGCCTTAATGTGTGTCCGTCTTTTTATTTTCAAGCCTTTTACGCCTTGTGCGAGTTCATCGCCTTAATGTGCGTCCGTCTTTTTATCTTTAAACCTTTTACGCCTTGTGCGATTTTCAACACCTTAATGTGCATTCGTCTCTTTTATCATTTAAACGTCTTACGCCTTTGTGCGTTTTCAAATCTTTTTTAATTAAAACGAACCAACATACAAATTTTTTCTACCAAAGAACTACGTACGCTTTGAATTCTCCGACTACCGGGAGATACGTAGGAGCAGGATTCACATCTTGTCAAGCCCGTTAATAAAAAACTTCTTTTTTCCCTTTGTATCATATTTTCTTTTTCCCTTTTATATATTCAAACACGCAAGCAAAACTTTGAAAACATTTCAAGCTTAAGTCGACTAAGAGGTTCCCGTTGAGTACAACGGATGTGAGGGGTGCTAATACCTTCCCCTCGCATAATCGACTCTCGAACCTAAAATCTCTTATTTAAAGGTAATTTTGAACTTTTTTCCTTTTCTCCCCGAAAAATTAAAAGTTCAGTCGTGATTTAAAATCAGTGATTCAACGCTTCCCAATAGCTTGATATCCGAAATTCGACGCGACAAAAATGGCGACTTCACTGGGGAATGCTATGGTTAAAACACTTTGTTTTGTGTATGACGATTCAAGCCTATCTTAGTCAACTTTTAGGCTAAAATGTTTTTGCTTTGCTTGCATGTTTTTAGCTTATTATCATTATTTATTTCTATCATTTTGCTCTATATTTATATTTCATATTGCTTCATATCAATACATATCAATTGTGGGGATGTTACTTGAGCGATGTTACTCCACATTGTTCGGGTTAATGCCGGCCGTGTGAGGCTCTCTACCCGAGCTTAAGAAAAGATTAAGTTAGAATGGTGGTTGTGAGCGGAAGCCCGCGTTGACGTATGTCCGTGAGGTAGGATGCCAAAACCCGCCTAGAGGAGATTTTCACTTGGAATGAATTGAAGTCCTGCGAAGTTTGCAAACGACGACCTTAATTCCATGTGAGATCCATGACTCTAGGGACCTTTTTAGAAAATCTCATCTCTAGAGCCCACATGTGAGGATGGGGGAAGTTTTGAACATTCATATACCGTACCTATGCATACCATACATTTGCATTCATAAAAATGATTTTTGCATATGCATTTTCAAAAAAAAAAGAAGGGGCATATTTTGTCATATACATCGCAGTCATGCATTAACATCATGCACAACATGCATACATTTGTTTTCGAGTCCAAAACTCGTTTCCCTTCTTATCACAAGGATTTCTTACAATCCGAATTGAGTCATCAGTGTTCGCATTTCATTCTCAACACTACGCGTCGTCCCGTCGAGGAAAGTGGCTCGTTGTCCCAGAGCAGCCCACACATATAACACTACCCCCGCTTGTACATGGGGCATGCCTCTCAACTTTGGTGAGGAATTCATCCCTATTCCCACTACTCTTCAAGAGACTCCGGTTCCTCAACCCGAGGTTACCTTCCCTCGGGCTACTGCAGCCTTTTTACCAACATTTCCATCCAAAGCCCGACCTCGCTCGGCATTCAATCAGAAAAAGCCCGACCTCGCTCGGCATTCAATCAGACAAAGCCCGACCTTGCTCGGCATTCAATTACAAAGCCCAATTCTCATTGGCACCCACATGTACTTAGTACAAAAGTTATATCATACAGTTTGTGTTTTTAATATGTTTATTCTGTGAACCATTTAGAACCAGCCAAAATGTGAGGAATCCTCAAAATCATTATACATATGCAGGAGACCGGCATTTTTGTTTAACTCGATTTTTTATGCTAAATCTGAACATTGTTTCAAATTGTATGAAAGCATTGATAGGATCAAGGCATTTTTTGAATATGAGTAAAAACACTTGACCACAAATAGCCCACCCTGTGAGAAGTGAGTATTTGTTAACCCCTTTGAGCCTAATGAATCAAAATCATTAACTATGAACTGCCAACTTTCATAAGCTCAATTGCTTAATGAAATTGCCGGAGTTTGTAAAAAAAATTCAGTTCATAGTTAAATCATCATTGAATTCTGTTATTTTTCATTCATTTTTGAACCCTTAAACCATCATGATTATTGTCCCTTGCCAAAAGAGAAAGGAACATTCAATTAGGGTATCATCTTGAATTAAGTTGGGGAGAAAAGGGAGTTTGTGTATATCAAGTAAATGGTGAATTTTTTTAATTGATCTTGACAACAAGAAAAAGACAAAGAAAAAAAGAAAGAAAAACAAACCAAGAAAAAGAAAAGAGAAAAGAAAGAAAAATCAATGAATCAAAAAGTTGTCAAAGATCAAAGAAAAACACTTGTAAATCACCAAGAGTTGTGTTTGAATAAGGAGGAAGTGTGTAAATAGAAAGAATGTTCTTCTTTGCTTGGCCTTTTGAATTCAATTTCCCCACATATGACATTTCTTTTGTAACCAAGCCAAATTACAACCCTCAAAGACCTTGTGATCAATGCTTTTGTACTTTTAGAAACGATGATTAGATGGACACATAACTTGATCGGAATGTTAGCAAACTTGCCGGATGAGTGTTCAATACCCCCACAATTGATATTCAATTAGTTCATCTACTTAACAAAAATGTGTGTTAGGTTGGTTCATTGATAAACATGTTATTAACTTGAGTTGTATGATATAAATTTTGTGCGCAATCCTAGATTTATGGGAACATCAAAATTGCCTGTGCAAATCTCATATGAATCATGCAATCTGAAATCTTTATCAGTCGCTTCAAGATCCTACTTTTCAGCAGAAACAAGTGCGTAACTCACGATACGTGAAACGCAAAGATCCCGGGTGTCGGAAAGACGGGATTCCCCAGTTAACCAAAGCCCAACTCCTATTGGCACCCACATTACCAACAAAAGCCCAATTCTCATTGGCACCCATAATTTCAAACCGAAGCCCAAACTCGCTCGGCACCTAATCATAACCAAAGCCCGACCTCGCTCGGCATCCAAACATAACCAAAGCCCGACCTCGCTCGGCATCCAAACATAACCAAAGCCCGACCTCGCTCGGCATCCAAACATAACCAAAGCCTGACATCGCTCGCCATCCAAACATAACCAAAGCCCGACCTCGCTCGGCATCCAAGAATAACCAAAGCCCGACCTCGCTCGGCATCCAAACATAACCAAAGCCCGACCTCGCTCGGCATCCAAACATAACCAAAGCCCAACCTCGCTCGGCATCCAAACATAACCAAAGCCCGACCTCGCTCGGCATCCAAACATAACCAAAGCCCGACCTCGCTCGGCATCCAATCATAATCAAAGCCCGACCTCGCTCGGCATCCAATCATGACCCCTAGCGTCCAACATGACGTCTGTCATCCCACATGTTAGCATAATACATGCATCATATCAAACGCATTCATTAGCATACATCTCATATTCATGTCATGCTCTCCCTCACAATTTATCATGCCCCCAGCAAACAATCTCCAAGTGTCATCCCCAGTCTGTCTGGTCCAGAGATGTCACCTCCTTTATGCCAAGTGGCAGTTCTTTAACGAACAGCTTGTGCGTCTTTCATCATATCCTTATACCAAGGGGCAGTTCTTTAGCGAACAACTTGTGTATCCCCAGTGCAAGTCAATCCTTCATACAACATTCCCAGTACAAGTCGTACAAATCATACAAGTCATACATTCATACATTCATGCATGTACACATGTATGCATACAACATACTACAACATCATTCATACATGATTGCTCTAACCACCAGGAGTCTTACCAGTCAATCATGAACGATTCGTAACCTCCTTTTCCCCAACTGTCATCCCCAGTGTATCTGGTCCAGAGATATCATCTTTTTATGCCAAGTAGCAGTTCAAACGTACAGCTTGCACATCTTTTTATTATGTCTTTATGCCAAGTGGCAGTTCTTCAATGAACAGCTTGTGCATATTCCCCAGTGTTGTCACCAAGTGACAGTTCTTTACCAAGCAGCTTGCGCACCATTCAATTTTATTTCTTGTCGTCAATGGCAGTTCGGCAACAACCCGAACAGTTGACATTCAATTTTATTTCTTGTCGTCAATGGCAGTTCGGCAACAACCCGAACAGTTGACATTCAATTTTATTTCTTGTCGTCAATGGCAGTTCGGCAACAACCCGAACAGTTGACATTCAATTTTATTTCTTGTCGTCAATGGCAGTTCGGCAACAACCCGAACAGTTGACATTCAATTTTATTTCTTGTCGTTAATGGCAGTTCGGCAACAACCCAAACAGTTGACATTCAATTTTATTTCTTGTCGTCAATGGCAGTTCGGCAACAACCCGAACAGTTGACATCCAATTTTATTTCTTGTCGTCAATGGCAGTTCGGCAACAACCCGAACAGTTGACATCCAATTTTATTTCTTGTCGTCAGTGGCAGTTCGGAATTCAACCCAAACAGCTGGCATCCATATTTGTTTTCTTGTCGTCAGTGGCAGTCCGGAATACAACCCGAACAGCTGATGTGTATATTTTACCTTCATTAAGTTGCCGTCACCACGGTAGTAGGTAAAATATTCTTCCCCAGTGGTTAGCATACTTTGTTTTCTTTTACCTTCATTAAGCTACCATCATAACGGTAGTAGGTAAGATGAAATCCCCGGTGAAGCCACCAAGTAATTTTGATCTGTTGTCTTTATTAAGCTATCGTTCCGATAGTAGACAACTCTTTTCCCCAGTGGAACCATGTTCCCAAGTAAAGTCGGATCCCGTTTTTTAACGAACCTGGGTATCCCTTTGTCTCTTTTTATCCCCAGTCGGGTCACCTTTGCCGTCTTTGCATTCATACTTGCATTACGAGCATTCGCAGCATTGCATGAATACATTCATAGCATTTTCAAATTCGAGAAAAATATTCAGTCAAAAATGGTGTACTTTATATTTAAGTCTCTTCGACCCGTCAATTTCAAAATTTCCCTTTCAATCTCCGCGGCGAAGAAACTTAAATAGGGGCATCTGTCATACCCCATTTTTTGACTCATATTTTTCTTAGTTCATTATCATGTTATTATTTCTCATTCCATTTATAATTTTCAATTTTTCTTATCTATTTACATTTTATTATTTTGTCTTTATTTTTAGATTTTTTATTTATTAATATGTATCACCCTCATCATTACTATCATTATCATTAATATTATCATTATCCTTATTAATATCATTTGCTATTGTTTTTTAATATTATTATTATTATTATCTTCTTTTTATCAATGTTTTATTATTATTATTATTTATCATTTATCATTATTTTTAATTAATAATATATTATCTTTTTCATCATTTAATATTTTCATCTTTATTACTATTATTACTATTTTTGTTTCCATTATCATTTTCATCATTTACCATCCTTGTTATTTTCATCATTTATCATTATTGGTTTTTTATTATTATTATTATTTATTTTTAAGAAAATACAAAAAAATACAAAAAAAAGGGGAATTCGCACTGCGAAGTGACCTTCGCACTGCGAACTCTGCGAAATTTCTGCATATTTTTTATTTTTAGATTTATCTTGCTTTTGTTTTCATTTTAGTTATTGTTATTATTATCTATCATTGTTATTATCACTGTGATCATCAATTGTGGCTGAAATTATGCATCAAAGCAAGATTTAATGTGTGACATTAAAGGTAAAGGTAAGATAGATTTTCTTCCAACCTAACATGTGCCCAAGCAAATTGGCTGCCCTTGGTCAGCTCTTGTCCCTCCCAATTGACCTGTCATTAACCCTGAGCTTGCCAGCCAGCTGCTTGATCCCTTTTCTCCCTCCTTTCTCCACCAAAACCAACACAAGTGGTTTCTTGCCCAAAAAAGCTGTTTGGTGTGTCCTGTTTTCAGCTGTATTTCTCCTCTCTCACACCAGCCCACATGCTCTTTTTGCTTCCCCCGATCTCTCTGTACATGGCAGTGCACGTTTTCATTGCTTGACCTTCCAAGATTGCAAGGATTGATCCCAAGAACCACACAATTGCAGCTGCCCTGTTTTTCAGATTTTTTCTCATCATTGCATTCAAAGATCAGTTGCATTTGTGGCTGAAACCAGCCAAAGTCTTGACCCTTGGCACAAGGCAAAGTAACTTCTATCCTTTAGCATTAAATGCAAAGCAATTTAGCCTAGATTTAGCCCACAAATCAGCTATGTCCTAGAGATTTTCTCATCATTGCATAGATTTCATTCTTGGCCTATAAAAAGGAATGCAATGCACATTCATTAAGAGACAATTGAAAGCCTTCAAGAGCTAAAAACTACAGCATTTTTGAGAGAGAATAGAGAGTTCAATACACAAATTCTACACCCATAGCAAAACATTTGAAGCACTAGTGTCATTATCATCCAACCTCAAAGCTTTGCAAAATCAATCAACCAAGCCACTTCCTATCTCTTGCACAAGACATTGCTAGGAGTTCTGTAAGTGTCCTAAAGTCTTTATCTTTCATTTTGATTGACTGTTTGCATCATTTGTTTTGTTTAAATTTCATTTTGTGCAAAAAACCCCTTTTGAAACTCAAAAGGAATTCCAAAGTGGCAAAGCATTAAAACTGAGTTGTTATACTCCTTTTCTCCCAAATTTGCAAAGCTTTTTAACCCCCTTTAGGTTCTGAAGCTTGCTCAGGAGCAGCTTCTGAACTTCTGTTCAGAAGCAGCTTCTGAGTTCAATTTTTCGCATACTTCACAGAGCAAAGCTATGTTCGCAGAGCGACCACATCAGAACCTGCCTTCGCAGAGCCAAGTTCTGGTTGCTCTGCGAAGTCTGTAAAATTCAGAACATGAATCAGGCTTCAAAAGGCCAAGTTTTTGAGGTTCCAACCATTGATTCAGAACCTAAAGAGGGTTAAAATGCAATTTTGTTCAAACCATATCAAGAATATTGCATGTCTTTGGAAATTTCACAAGTTCGTGCAATTAATTTTAAGTAACTTGCAAAACAAGTTATGTTCTTAAATTTTCAAAATCAAGCTTGAGCAATAAGCTAAGTTCTTTATTTACAAAACCAAACTTGAACAACAACGTTGTTCACGATTTTCAATCCAAACATGAACTTGAGCCGAGCTTGCTCACTCCTTTTAAACCAAACTCAAATTGAGCTGAACTTGTGCATTTTCCAAACTTATGCATGTTTCCATGATTTGTTCATCGTTCAAACTTGAATAAACACTTGTTCTTAAGTTTCAATAACTTAAACAACAAGTGATGTTCATGATTTTCAATAAACTTGAACAACAAATTTATTCATGATTTTCAACAACTTCCCTTTAAGTTTTAACCAAGTGTTTTGGTTCCCTTTGAGATTCCTTTGAGTTTCAACAAAACAAAACTTGAATGAAAAAGGAATGGTTTGACGTATGTCTCTCCAAACCCCAGTTGCACGAATGCGTGACGTATGTCTCGTCGTTCGGGCAATCGTCATTCCATTTTCATACGCGTTCAACGCGTTTAAACCTTCTCTTGGCCCTCGTGGTCAATCATAACATTTCTTTGGGCCCCCGTGACCATGTTGAACCTTTTCTTGGCCCTCGTGGTCAATTCGAACTTTTCGCGCCTTTGCGCGTTTTCATTTAGTCTTTTACGCCTTGTGCGAGTTCATCGCCTTAATGTGCGTCCGTCTTTTTATTTTCAAACCTTTTACGCCTTGTGCGAGTTCATCGCCTTAATGTGCGTCTGTCTTTTTATTTTCAAACCTTTTACGCCTTGTGCGAGTTCATCGCCTTAATGTGCGTCTGTCTTTTTATTTTCAAGCCTTTTACGCCTTGTGCGAGTTCATCGCCTTAATGTGCATCTGTCTTTTTATTTTCAAGCCTTTTACGCCTTGCGCGAGTTCATCGCCTTAATGTGCGTCCGTCTTTTACCGTTTTAACCTTTTACGCCTTGTGCGAGTTCATCGCCTTAATGTGCGTCCGTCTTTTTATTTTCAAGCCTTTTACGCCTTGTGCGAGTTCATCGCCTTAATGTGCGTCCGTCTTTTTATCTTTAAACCTTTTACGCCTTGTGCGATTTTCATCGCCTTAATGTGCATTCGTCTCTTTTATCATTTAAATGTCTTACGCCTTTGTGCGTTTTCAAATCTTTTTTAATTAAAATAAACCAACATACAAATTTTTTCTACCAAAGAACTACGTACGCTTTGAATTCTCCGACTACCGGGAGATACGTAGGAGCAGGATTCACATCTTGTCAAGCCCGTTAATAAAAAACTTCTTCTTTCCCTTTGTATCATATTTTCTTTTTCCCTTTTATATATTCAAACACGCAAGCAAAACTTTGAAAACATTTCAAGCCTAAGTCGACTAAGAGGTTCCTGTTGAGTACAACGGATGTGAGGGGTGCTAATACCTTCCCCTCGCATAATCGATTCTCGAACCTAAAATCTCTTATTTAAAGGTAATTTCGAACTTTTTTCCTTTTCTCCCCGAAAATTAAAAGTTCAGTCGTGATCTAAAATCAGTGATTCAACGCTTCCCAATAGCTTGATATCCGAAATTCGACGCGACACATACCAACAACCTCCACAACAATACCATCCACAACAATACCAACCGCAACAACAAAATCGTCCACAGAATCCTCAACAACCATTCAGCCCACAATATCGCCAAAGAACAACCTTCGATCCCATTCCCATGAAGTATGCAGAATTACTACCAGCCCTGCTTGCTAAAGACCTAGTAAAGACAAAACCACCTCCCCCTGTGCCAGCAACACCACCAGCCTGGTTCCGACCCGAACTTACATGTGCTTTTCACCAAGGGGCCCCAGGCCATGATGTTGAGAACTGCTATTCTTTGAAGAGTGAGGTGCAGAGGTTGGTCCGAGCCAACCTACTATCTTTCAAAGACCAGAACCCAAACGTCCAGGCAAACCCTCTACCAAACCATGGACCAGCTGTTAATATGATACAAGACTGTTGTGAAGATGGTGTCATCCTTAATGTCCAGCATGTTCGAACCCCCCTGGTTCCGATACACATTAAGATGTGTGAGGTAGCTTTGTTTGATCATAATCATGCATCATGTGAGGTGTGTCTCGTGGATCTAAAAGGATGTCAAAAAGTGCAAGATGATATACAAGGACTAATAGATAGCAGGGAGTTAATCATCACAAGGAAAGACAAGGAGGTATGTGTCATCACTCGTGAGTTCAAACGGTTGGAGATAGCCTATAACAGTGAGAAGCGAGCCATTACTCCTCTGGTGATCTGTTTGCCAGGACCTGTGCTGTATACCTCTCAGAAAGCGGTCCCATACAAATACAATGCCATGATGTTGGAAGATGGACAGGAGGTACCTTTTCCCTCTCTAACTTCTATAACTTCTGTGGACAATATTGCCAGTGACAGCAGGGTACTGAGGAACGGGCGTGTCATCCCAACAGTGTTTCCGAAGAAAGTGAATGATCTATTAGTTGAACAAGTGACAATGAATGATCCTAGTGCGAACAAGGAGGTGGGCCAATCTAGTGGGGCCAGCGGGAATTCTGATCACGATGAAGTACTGAAATTGATCAAGAAGAGTGAGTACAAGGTAGTGGACCAGTTGCTACAAACCCCCTCCAAGATATCCATTCTGTCATTGTTGTTGAACTCTGAAGCACCTCGTGAGGCTTTGATGAGGGTGTTGGACAAAGCGTTTGTGGAGAAAGATGTAACGGTTAATCAATTGGACAGGATAGTGGGAAACATCACTGCGTGCAACAATCTAAGTTTCAGTGACGAAGAACTCCCGGAGGAGGGAAGAAATCACAATCTGGCATTACACATATCGGTGAATTGCAAGTTCGATGCTTTATCAAACGTACTTGTGGACACCGGTTCTTCTTTGAATGTAATGGCCAAGACAACCCTCGACCAGCTTTCCTACCAAGGGACCCCCATGAGAAGAAGCAGAGTGGTTGTAAAAGCTTTCGATGGCTCAAGGTAGTCTGTCATTGGGGAAGAGGATTTGCCTATTACAATCGGACCATTTGTTTTCCAGATTACATTCCAGGTGATGGATATCCGGGCTGCATACAGTTGTCTTTTGGGAAGGCCATGGATCCATGAGGCTGGGGCTGTTACATCAACACTACATCAAAAGTTGAAGTTCGTCAAGAACGGGAAGTTAATCACTGTGGGTGGAGAAGAAGCTCTGTTGGTAAGTCACTTGTCGGCTTTTTCTTTCATTGGCGCTGATGATACAGAGGGAACACCTTTCCAAGGTTTGACTGTAGAAGGCAAGGAGCCAAAGAAGAGTGGAGTGTCTTTTGCACAGAAGGTGGTGCAAGAGGGAACGGCTGCAGGATGGGGAAAGGTAGTGAAGTTGCCAGAAAGCAAGAATCGTGAAGGACTGGGCTTTGCTTCCTTTGCAGGTTCCTCTAAGAGCAGTGTTGGGTTGAGCTCCATCAGTAGTACTTTTTGTAGTGCCGGGTTCATCAACATCCGCCTGAAGCCAATGCTGTCTTAGAAGATGTTTCTGATGAGATAGTACCTGCATTTGTGCACCTGGAGGACTTGTTCGTAATTGGGACGCGGTTGACATCCCTTCCGTAATTCATGCGTCAAAGTAATGTCTTTTTGTTTTTTCTGTTTTTTCAAAAGATCCTTTCGTCTTGCCCAGGACGAAAGTGCAATCATGTAGAGCTATTTTGTTTCAAGCACTATCTTTATTAATGGAAAATGTGGTTTATCCCGATATCTATACTTATTGTTCTTTTCTGGAAAATGATAACACAAAAAACCCAAAAATATTTTTTTTATTTTTATTTTTATTTTTATTTTCAACCAAATTCAAAAAGTCTGCATTTTTCACTCATTTTCTAAAATCAATCATCAATCATATGCAGACTAAACATCAATGAGCCCGTTAAACATAATAACCCTGCGCTCTCACCCAACTTCGAATTTCCTGTCTACGAAGCCGAAGAGGAGGAGGATGAGGAAATTCCAGATGAAATTGCTCGGTTACTGGAATACGAGAAGAAAACTATTTAGCCTCATGAAGAGGTAGTGGAGGTGATCAACTTGGGAACTGAGGAAGATAAGAAGAAAATCAAGATTGGGGCATTGCTTGAAGCGACTGTCAAACAAAGGGTGATCGAACTACTCAAAGAATATGCCGATGTGTTCGCATGGTCATGCCAAGATATGCCCGGCTTAGATCCCCGTATCGTGGAGCACCGTTTGCCTTTGAAACCCGAATGTCCACCAGTCAAGCAGAAACTGAGAAGAACTCACCCCGACATGGCTCTCAAGATCAAGGAGGAAGTACAGAAGCAAATTGATGCAGGTTTCCTTGTCACATCAGAGTATCCTCAATGGTTGGCCAACATAGTGCATGTTCCAAAGAAAGATGGCAAGGTCAGGATGTGTGTTGATTACTGGGATTTGAACAAAGCTAGTCCGAAGGATGATTTCCCTTTACCTCACATCGATGTATTGGTTGACAGTACTGCTAAGTCCAAAGTTTTCTCCTTCATGGATGGCTTCTCAGGATACAATCAGATCAAGATGGCGATTGAAGACAGAGAACAAACATCCTTCATCACGCCTTGGGGCACTTTTTGTTACAGGGTAATGTCTTTCGGGTTGATAAATGCAGGTGCCACTTACCAAAGAGGCATGACCACTCTCTTTCATGACATGATGCACAAGGAGATAGAAGTTTATGTGGATGATATGATTGTCAAATCGGGCACTGAAGAAGAACATGTTGAGTATTTGCTGAAGATGTTTCAACGGCTGAGAAAATATCAACTTCGTCTGAATCCCAACAAATGTACTTTTGGCGTTAGATCTGGAAAACTCTTGGGATTCATTGTTAGTCAGAAAGGTATTGAAGTAGATCCTGACAAGGTCAGAGCTATTAGAGAAATGTCGGTTCCGCAAACAGAGAAACAAGTGAGAGGATTTCTTGGACGTTTGAATTACATCTCCCGTTTCATCTCGCACATGACAACCACGTGCGGACCCATATTCAAACTGCCTCGAAAGGATCAAGGTGTTGTTTGGACCGAAGACTGTCAAAAGGCCTTCGATAGTATCAAGGATTTTCTGTTAGAACCTCCATTTCTCATCCCTCCAGTTGAAGGAAGACCTCTGATTATGTACTTGATTGTGTTAGAAGACTCTACGGGTTGTGTGCTCGGACAACAGGACGAGACCGGAAGGAAAGAGCATGTTATTTACTACTTGAGCAAGAAATTTACAGATTGTGAGTCCAGGTACTCCTTACTTGAGAAGACTTGTTGTGCACTAGCCTGGGCTGCTAAGCGTCTTCATCATTACATGATTAACCACACCACTTGGTTGATATCCAAAATGGACCCAATCAAGTATATCTTTGAGAAACCCGCTTTAAAGGAATAATTGCTCGGTGGCAGATGTTGTTGTCCGAGTATGATATTGAATACCGCACTCAGAAGGCAATCAAAGGTAGTATTCTCGCTTATCACTTGGCTCACCAACCAATTGAAGATTACCAGCCCATCAAGTTTGACTTTCTTGATGAAGAAATCATGTATTTAAAGATGAAGGATTGTGATGAATTGTTGCCCGAAGAAGGCCCAGATCCCGAATCTAGATGGGGTTTGATATTCGATGGAGCCGTGAATGTCTTTGGTAATGGAATTGGGGCAGTCATTGTCACTCCTGAAGGCAATCATCTCCCTTTCGCTGCAAGGCTGCAGTTCGATTGCACAAACAATATGGCAGAGTATGAAGCGTGTATCCTGGGCATTGAAGAAGCCATTGACTTGAGTATCAAGAACCTTGACATCTACGGGGATTCATCACTCGTAATCAATCAAATCAAAGGAGAATGGGAAACTCACCATCCCGGCTTGATTCCTTACAAAGACTACGCAAGGCGTTTGTTGACCTTCTTCAACAAAGTGGAGCTTCACCACATCCCTCGTGATGAGAACCAAATGGCGGATGCTTTGGCAACTTTGTCTTCCATGTATGAAGTGAGCCATCAGAATGACATGCCAATGATCAAAATTCAACGTCTCGAAAGGCCTGCTCATGTGTTTGCAGTCGAAGAAGTTGTGGATGATAAGTCATGGTTTCATGATATCAAGTGTTTCCTCCAAAGTCAAGAGTATCCACCCGGAGCGTCCAACAAAGACAAGAAGACTTTGAGAAGATTGTCCGGTAATTTCTTTCTGAATGGTGATGTTTTGTACAAAAGAAACTTCGACATGGTGTTACTCAGATGTGTAGACAAACAGGAAGCAGAACTATTGATGCACGAGATACATGAAGGATCCTTTGGAACTCACTCCAATGGACATGCAATGGCTAAGAAGTTATTGAGAGCAGGTTATTACTGGATGACAATGGAGACAGATTGTTACAAGCATGCCAGGAAATGTCACAAATGTCAGATTTATGCTGACAAGATTCATGTACCGCCAACTACGCTTAATGTTCTTTCTTCTCCATGGCCTTTCTCTATGTGGGGCATCGACATGATTGGTAGAATCGAACCGAAGGCTTCAAATGGGCATCACTTCATACTAGTGGCTATTGATTACTTCACCAAGTGGGTTGAAGCAGCATCCTATGCAAATGTGACCAAGCAAGTGGTGGTTCGTTTTATCAAGAATCAGATCATCTGCCGTTATGGTGTGCCCAATAGAATCATTATAGATAATGGAACAAACTTGAACAACAAGATGATGAAAGATTTGTGTGAAGAGTTCAAGATTGAGCATCATAATTCTTCTCCTTACAGACCTCAGATGAATGGCGCAGTTGAAGCCGCAAACAAGAACATCAAGAAGATAGTGCAGAAGATGGTGGTCACCTACAAGGACTGGCATGAGATGTTATCATATGCTTTACATGGATATCGTACTTCAGTGCGTACTATAACACCCCGATTTTTTAAATATTAATTTACTGGTATTATTGTTATATAATATTACTAATATTAATATTATTAGGAATTATCTGTTTGGTGTTTTCAAAATAAGTTGTTGGATTGTGGGTATTGAGCGAATAGATAGGTTAGTTAGTTGTTGAAAAATAGGAGATTATGAGAAATTAAAGAGAAAGGGATGTTTTTAGAAAAAATAAGAGTATAAGTGTAATAGTAAAGAGGGGGGTTTGAATTAAGGAATTAAGTAGTGTTTTAATTAAATAGGATAGAAGGAGGTATAAATAATGGAGAGTAAACCTGTTAGAAAGTGATTTCTTAGTCCTCAAGTTTTGCTAAAATAATTTTGGAATGCAATCTAAAATATTTTTATGCACAATCTAATATATTTTGGTTTGTGATCTGAAATATATTTTAATACTCAATAATATGTTTTTATACTGAATATGATATATTTTTTTACTCAATTAGAGATATTTTGGTACTAAATCTAATATATTATTTTTATACTGGATATGATATATTTTGGTACTCAATTTGAGATATTTTTGTATTAAATCTAGTATATTTTTGTACTCAATAATATATTTTAATAATGAAGAGTAAACCGTTAATTAGTTATGAGAGAAACCTAGCCCAGTTAAAAGGTTTATAAATAGATGAGAGCATTAGAGAAATAAGGTTACAACAAAAAGAGAAAAGATTAGAGATCAAACGAAAACTAGGGTTGTGGAGAGAAGAGGCAAGGAGGCATAGCGAGAAGAACCTGAGAGAGATTTCACCGTAGGAATTCATTCAAATTCTGCAAACCAGAGGTAAGGGGGGAGTCTCTATTCACCATAAGGGTTGTATTAACTTATGGGTAGTGAAGGGTTTGTGTTTTTCTTCCTTGTTTTCATGATCTTTTGACAATCTCATGTTAAATTCGTGTTCTTTTATGTTGTTGTGATTATATGTTTGATTTTCGGTTCTAATTAAATCATCAATTCGAATCTGATTGACGTATAGTGATGTATATATGTTGATATATTCATGTGCATCCTTTTGATTACGCTTGTTTAATTTATATAGTATTGTGTTTTCATGATGTTAACCTATATTCAATTGGCGTTCATGTTTTTTTAGAATTTGATTTAATAAACCGTATGAGTAACTGGTTAAATGAAGCCATGGATATGAAAATTGTTTTTCGAATCAGTATATGAATTTGCAAATAATAGAACCATGATTGTGGTTTAGCATTCAAACAAAATTTATCAGTAATTTATAATTTTTATATTATTAGCCTTTGAGTTTGATTCAAAAGTTTTCTATACAAGTGATAGATATCAAGTACGACAATCAGTATAGATTTTAGTGCTGATTACTTTTGTTTTAAATTGTTAAGAACCATGTGATCAATTGACTTTGGAGTTTTAAAAAATATGATTTATTCAATGATAAGTAGCCTAATTAATTCTTACGTATTATGATGTGAAATGGATGTGTTGTCTAATGATATGTGTTTTAAAGATGTGTATTCGATGTATTATTAAATGATGTGTAATTGATGTATTATTTTAAGATGTGCAATGATCTATTATTTGAAGACGTGTGATTTAAATATGTGTCATAAAGATGTGATTATATGAAGATGTGTTATTTGAAGATGTGTGATTTAAAGATGTGTTATATAAAGATGTGTTATTTGAAGATGTGTAATTTAAAGACGTGCTATATAAAGATGTGTTATATAAAAATGTGCTATTTAAAGATGTGTGATTTAAAGATGTGTTATATAAAGATGTGTTATTTGAAGATGTGTGATTTAAAGATGTGTTATATAAAGATGTGTTATTTGAAGATGTGTGATTTAAAGATGTGTTATATAAAGATGTGCTATTTGAAGATGTGTTATTTAAAGATGTGTAATTGTTGAGTCATATAAAGATGTGCATTGTTGAGTCATTATTTGATGTTCATGCATTCATGGTCAGTCTGATTTAAAGATGTGATTTAAAGATGGGGGATAAATCAGTAACATACCTCTGATATCCAAAACCGGTACCACATGCATATAGAGTCGAGTTAGGGGCATTGTATACATAGTTGTAAGTCTATTTGAAGATGTGTAATTAAAAGATGTGTTATTTTAAGATGTGTAACTATTTAAAGATGTGATATTTAATGATGTGCTCATATATGATTATGTGTGAATGATCAGTGTTTTTGTTAATGACTACTTAATGATATTACTTGTTTTTGAATCTTACTTGTTATTTGTCATACCCCATTTTTTGACCCATTTTCGTCTCGTTTTACTCATTGTCTCGTTTTAATCATTTTTTAAAGGCCGAGAATTTTCGTCGTTTCAGACGAAATTTCGGCAGGGAGGTATTTTAAAATACCTCATGTCAATTTTTGTCTCGTTTATTTATTTATTTTTATTACGTTTTATCTTTACTTTTAATTTCAATTTTTATTATCATTAATTTTATTATTACCATTATTACCATTTATTTTGTTTCTTTTTATTATTGTCATTATTATTATTTATTACTATTATTATTATTTTTTTTATTTTTTATTTTTTATTTTTTATTTATTTTTTGGTCCAAGTCAAACAGTCAACAAAACACACATACTGCAGCGCCCCAATTCCAGGTTTTTTCATCATCACATTCTATCCAAAATCCTCCAAAAATCCTCACAAAATCACAGCAAATCAGTTCCCCCATTAATGCTTGCCAGAAATCCTATCCAAAATCTGTAAAACCAACTTGCAAGTTAATCTTTTGAGTCAACAAGCAGCTCAAATTCCTCTATATAACAGTGAATCAAACACAAAGAAAAAGGGGAAGAGATTTTGAATCAAAAAAACAGATTTTTTTTAGCAACACAAAACAACACAAACAGCAAGTTCAAACCCCCCCCCCCCCCCCCCCCCCCCCCCCTAACACCCAAAAACACACACGCACATCACCAACACAAAAACAACACAACACCACAACAAACCCCCACACGTCCCAGCGACCCAGCAACACACACACGTCCCAGCGACCCAGCACAAACCCAGCATCACACACACACGTAACACACACAAAGCCTAACACAAAACCGAATCACAAAGAGGAAGAAAAGGTAGTTTTTCTTCATTTTTTTAAAAGTTAGATCTACTCTTTTCTAAGGTTTTTTTGCGAAATCTAAGGCCGGATTTGGGAGGAAAAGAGAAAAGGATAGTGGAAAAAGAGGTTTGTTTTTAAAAAAAAGGAGTTTTTTTACTCCGGCGCGGTGGCGCCGCCGTCAAAACCGGCGGCCACCGCGCCGGAAACCCTTTCCGGCCGGTTGGGGGGATGAGAGAGGGGAGAGGAGGAGAGAGGGCGGTTGGTAGAGAGAGAGGGAAGTGAGAGAAAGAATTTTGGAAATGAATGAATTTGTGAAGGGAGTGGGTTTAAATACCCCTCCCTGATTCAGTGTAAGTGGGTGTACGCTTTAGCGTACACCCTCGCCCCTCTGGCCCTCTGATTTTAGATCAGATGACTCTGGCTTATTCCCCCTTGTGATCAGATCAGGGCCATCTGATTAATCAGACGGCCCAGATCAATTTACGCTGGCCCAATACATTTTGGGCCTATTTCTTTTAATCTGACTTGTTTTTTCACTTCCAGCACCCCCCAGTTTTATTTTTTACACCTCCCCATTTTATTTCTTTTATTTTCTTTGCAAATTTTATTTTTTTTTCCTTTTTATTATTATTTCCTTTTATTGTTTTTTTGTTTCTTAACATCTCATTTATTTACCTATCATATTATCTCATGCATTTTATTTTTTATTTATTTATTTCTATTTGTTCATTTTATTTTGCATTTTTTTTTGTCATTAGTATATACATTTAGGAACAAATATATATATAAATATGCATTGCATTTTTTTCCATTTTTTCATAGTTTAATTCATAATCCAAGAAAAAATCTTTTCATTTTGATCCAACATCTTTTTTAATTCCCTCGCGTTTAGTTTATTTTATCGCGTTTAATTTCTTTTTAACTCCAAGGAAAAAACATAAAAACCAAAAACATTTCAAATATTCAAAAACTTCATCAAAAATATTCTTCATTAACAAAGCCTTGGACTTCAAACCAAGCAACTTTCTTTTAATCAAACTCCAATCAATCTTAATCATATTAGACTTTATTTTTTACAATTAAAATCAATCAAACTTCACTCACTCGCCACTTTGGCTCATTTTATCTTTCACAAACATTTTCAAACTTTAAAATCAACATAACAAAACACTCGGCTTTTTACCCCGAACTACATGGTTTTGATCCCATTTGGGTATGTAGGCAAAGGACCTTGTCCTTCCAAACCAACCAAACAAAAGTCAATAAAAACAACAAAAATATTTTCTTTCTTTTTTAAAAATTGAACAACAAGCTTTGTTCATTTGGTTGCAACAACTAATTTGAACAATTATTTCTTTTCATTCGAGTTCTAAAAACGAGCGTTTTGACAGTTTATACTTTTTTCTTAAAATTCAAGCGAAACTTGAATGAAAAAGGGTGGTTTGACGTATGTCTCTCCTTTCCCCGATCGGATAAACACTTGACGTATGTCTCGTTGCTTAGACGATCGTCATTCTTTTCTAGCTTCCCCAAAAAATACGTTTTTTTTCAAATTCAAACAAAACTTGAATGAAAAAGGGTGGTTTGACGTATGTCTCTCCTTTCCCCGATTGGATAAACACTTGACGTATGTCTCGTTGCTTAGACAATCGTCATTCTATTTTCAAGGAGAAGCATGAAACAAATCCAACTCACCAATTTTTGGCCCTTGTGGTCAATCCAAACCTTTCGCGCCTTTGCGCGTTTATTTTCAACCTTTTACGCCTTGCGCGAATTTATCGCCTTCGCGCGTTTGTCGTTTATTTTCAAGCTTTTTACGCCCCTGTGCGTTTGTCTTTTATTTTATTTTTTCAAAACATTCACGCCTTGCGCGAGTTCATCGCCTTAGCGTCCACCTTTCATCATGTTAAAGCTTTGTACGTCTTCGTACGTTTTAAAACCTTTGTTCAAGTCCGAGTGCAAAATCCTTTTATCAAATCATTTACTTTTATGCATTGTCGTCAATGAACAGTTCGGCAACATCCCGAACAGTTGACATTTACTTTCATTACTTTCTCTTTTTTCAAACTTTTTCGCTCGGACGCGAACAAATCTTTTTTAAAACGAACCAGCGTACAAACTTTTTCTACACAAAGAACTACGTACGCTTTGAATTCTCCGACTACCGAGAGATACATAGGAGCAAGATCGACATCTTGTCAAGCCCATTAATAAAAAATCTTTTTTTCTTTTCTCTTTCGTTTGTTTTTATCTCTTTCTTCACCTCACATTATATTTTCTTTTTTCCTTTATATATATATATATATATATGATTAAGCGTGCAAGCAAAACGTCAAAAGCATTTTAAGCCTAAGTTAACTAAGGGGTTCCCGTTGAGTACAACGGATGTGAGGGGTGCTAATACCTTCCCCTCGCATAATCGACTTTCGAACCTAAAATCTCTTTCAAGGTAATTTCGAACTTTTTTCCTTTTTCCCCGAAAAATTAAAAGTTCAGTAGTGATTTAAAATTAGTGATTCAATGCTTCCCAATAGCTTGATATCCGAAATTCGACGCGACATTATTATAAGATGTTGAATTAATGCCTATTGATTTTTATTAAATGAATGTTTATGATTAAATGTGAATACTACCTGTCTGTGATGTATACATGCCTAACTGCAATTGATGATTATTTTATCTGAATCTATACATGTGTTTGTACCTCTCTTGTGTTGGATATATTCTCACCCTCTTAAACTGGACTGTACTCTCGCCGGGTACAGATTCACAGGAAGAAGATAATTAGTAGCAGTGAGTCTCAGAGGATGACGTTGGAGCCTTCTTATTTACTTTTGCCGCTTTTGGGAGTTTTATCGAGTCGTCGCTCTGATTAGTAACACTAGGGAATGGGGATTTATTTTATTTCAGATTTTGTTTTAGAATTCTTTCGAATTCAGTTTTGTTGTGGATTTTAAAGATGTGAAAAACTACTTTGATGTTTTGAGAACTTTTCCGCTGCGACGTTTTTAATTTAAATGAAGTGTTTTTGAATTGATGAAGATGTGTGACACCCTTGCATGCTTATTTAATTATTGTATTTTTATTTGAAAATAAAATGTGGGGTTTAGGGTGTTACACGTACCTCAACAGGGGCAACCCCCTTTTCTTTGGTATATGGCATGGAAGCAGTACTCCTTGTGGAGGTTGAGATTCCATCAATGAGAGTTCTAATGGAGGCCAAGTTGTCAGAGGCTGAATGGTGCCAAAGCAGATATGATCAGTTGAACTTGATTGAAGAGAAGCACATGAATGCCTTGTGTCACGGGCAATTATATCAAAAGTGGATGAAGCAAGCTTTTGACAAGAAGGTTCGTCCCCGTGTATTTCAAGAAGGAGATCTTGTGCTCAGGAAGGTTTTATCTTTCCAACCCGATTCCAAGGGCAAGTGGACGCCTAACTATGAAGGTCCATATGTCGTCAAGAGAGCTTTCTCCGGTGGCGCATTGACTCTTATGACTATGGATGGTGACGAGCTTCCCCGTCCTATGAATGCCGATGCAGTCAAGAATTACTTTGTCTAAAAATATAAAAGAACAACTCGGTAAGTCGAAAACCTGAAAGGGTGGCTTAGGCAAAAATGGGCGTCTCAGTGGATCAAAAACCCGAAAGGGCGGTCCAGGCAAAAATTAGAGACATAAAACAGAAAAATAATTATCCTGATAGGTCGAAAACCCGAAAGGGCGATCTATGCAAAAGTTAAGGATCAAAAGACAAAGTAACTGCATTGAGCTAGCCTTTACACGCATGGGGCACCTTAGCTGTCAAAGAGGCTCTGAATCTGAAGCATCCAAACAAGTGGAATTCAAAGTTGCCAGGGAGAATAGCGGTTATTGTGTTCAATGTACCTTCCCCTTATATTTACCATTTTCCAAACTTTGTAAGATCCGTGGAGCCATGCCATTGGCGGGTCACCACTCTTTTAAATAAATTTGAGCTTGTTGCCTTTCATTTGGAATTCTCATTTATTCAGTTTATCACAACTTCTTCTATTTTTGATGGTAGTATTTGAAACAAAATATTATTTTCAAAATCATAAATATTTTTCATGTCTTTTTGAAGAGCACAAACAACAAACACATTTTCTCTAAACTCATGAATAAGTGAAGGGTGTGTCAACAGCTATCCTGAGAACGGATAAACTCTGTAGGTTGAACGTGGTCAATTGCTAAAAAAAACAAAAAGAGAAAAAAGAAAAAGAGAAAAAGAAAAGAGCTCGGTAAGTCGAAAACCCGAAAGGGAGGCTTAGGCAAAAATGAGCGTCCCGGTGGATCGAAAACCCGAAAGGGCGGTCCAGGCAAAAATTAGGGGCATACAAAAGAATATTTTCCCGGTGGGCTGAAAACCTGAAAAGGTGGTCCAGGCAAAAGTTAGGGATTCAAAAAAAAAAACAAAACAAAAAATAAGCAGGACCACAGAAGCATCAGTTCTCCTACCATGGTTTTTGGATTGGCACGCTCTCCCCAGGAAGTGTTTACTCCCCATCAGTTGTTGCATATGTCGGACCTTACCCCGTCAATGTTTTGATACATCCTCAGTAGCCTCATCCCCATTGAAGATTGCCGAGTGTTTGTGATGTGACGTCGGTCCACTTTCCATCTTACCTGTCCAATCTTGTCTCATCAAGTTCATCGGTTATGCAGTCACACAAGTCAATCCTTCATACCAGTCATACAAGTTATGTCGTCATTCATGCATTCATACATTCATGCCTATACACATTCATGCATATACAATAAAGACAATATCATTCATACATGGCTGCATTAACCACCATGAGTCTTGCTTTAACTATCTTTTCATATCAATCAATCATGAATAATTTGTAACCCTCTCTTTCCCCAAGTGTCATCCCCAGGGTGTCGGGACCAGAGATGTCACCTTCTTTATACCAAGTGGCAGTTCCTTAACGAACAGCTTGTGCATTTCTTTATCTTGTCTTTTGTCGTCAGTGGCAGTTCGGCATTAACCCGAACAGCTGACATTTACCTTTATATGCATTGAAACATGGGAAATAATAACAAAAAAAACTTGCAAAAACAAATGTGTTTTACTTGAAGTTTTGTAAATGTCGAAAGAATTTCGGTGGTCCCCAATATTGCACCAAAAGATTCAAAGTCTGAAAATGTTGGTCAATCATTTTAGGCTCATGCTCTTCAACAGAAGCAAGTGCGTAATTCACGACGTGAAACGCAAAGATCCCGAGGGTTGGAGGAACGAAATTCCCCAGTCAAAGCACCCCATGCATCTTTTTCATCCACCAAGGCTGGATATCGATCATGCTTCCAAAATGATCCTTATATCCCCAACAATCCAAATAAAAGCCCAATTTTCATTGGCATTTCCCCTGTAGAGTCACAACCCCAAAGCCCAATCATCATTGGCACTCACAAACACAAACCTCACAAAAAAAGCCCGACCTTGCCCGACATCTAATTCATAATCAAAGCCCGACCTTGCTCGGCATCCGATCAATAAAAGCCCAATTTTCATTGGCATTCGCAAACACAATTCAACCCCAAAGCCCAATCATCATTGGCACAATCACAACCAAGCCCGACTTTGCTCGGCATCCAATCATAACCCCCAGCATTCAACATGTCATCCCACATGTCAACATAATACATGCATCATGTCAAACTCATTCATGTATTATACCAAATCATTCATTTACCTGCATCTCATATTCATAATGCATCCTCAACCAGCATTCTCCAGTGAGTATCACATATTCACCAACATCTATCAATCACCTCTAGTGTTCCCCAGTGAACCCATTCCAGAGCTTCCCCAGTAAGTTCTTCTAGAAAATCCCCAGAGGTTTTCTTCCCATTATCATATTCCCAAGTGGACCTGCTCACGGCCATTAAGATGTCCCAGCTGAGTTTCCCCAACAAAAATTCCTGATTGAGTCTACCTCATATCATATCATATTGCATAACATACTGCATAAGACAACATGAAGCATATCATGCATCAACAATCATGTTCTCCTTTTTCAACAATCTAAGTACTAGCCACGTCTAGAGACGATTACATCCATTCCCAGGTATCCACCTCTAGTGTAAGCGGCTAGATAAGATCACCTTTCCTCAGTGTTTCGACCTTCAGTGTAAGCGGCTGAATAAGATCACTCCATCCCCAGGTATCCACCTCTAGTGTAAGCGGCTAGATAAGATCACCTTTCCTCAGTGTTTCGACCTTCAGTGTAAGCGGCTGAATAAGACCACTCCCCATCCTCAGGTATCCACCTCTAGTGTTAGCGGCTAGATAAGATCACCTTTCCTCAGTGTTCGACCTTCAGTGTAAGCGGCTGAATAAGATCACTCCATCCCCAGGTATCCACCTCTAGTGTTAGTGGCTAGATAAGATCACCTTTCCTCAGTGTAAGCGACTGAATAAGATCACTTCATCCCAGGGATCTACCTCCAGTGTTAGCGGCTGGATATGATCACCTTTATCCCCAGTGGACCTACCTCCAGTGTTAGCGGCTGGATATGATCAACCTTCCCCCTGTGAAAGCAGGCTTGTCAGATCTAAGCACCTATTCAGGCGACGACTTGTCAGATCTAATCACCTATTCAGGTGACGATCTATTTTTTTAAATTCCCCAAGCCAGTCTAAGCACCTATTCAGGCGACGACTTGTCTATTTTCATCTTTAGTTTATGCATCAGTAGCCAGACCAGGTGACCCTGCATTTACTTTTATTCATTGCATTTGCATATCGTTATTTTCATTACCGTCTTTTCTCACCTTGAAGGACAAAATTCGGATCCTTCTTTTACTTAATTGCTCTTCGCAAGGAATTTATGAGATGCCCTTGGCACTCGCATTCTCTATGCAAAGACACAATTAAGTAGGGGCAGCTGTTATACCCTAATTTTGTCCCAAGCTTTTTCAAAAAAAACAAAAAAAGAGAGAAAATCAGAGTCAACAAAAAGTCAAAGTCAACAAAAGTCAACATTTCATAAGATGAGGACTTCGCAAAGCAAAGTCCCCATCGCTCTGCGAAGTCTGCGAATTTTTTGCAGATTTTAATTTCTTTGATTTGTTTCCATTATAATTATTATTATTATTATCACCTGTAATTATTATTATTGCTATTATCATCAATTGTGGCTGTTTGGACTCAGCAAAGCAAGAATTGAAGCATGTGCCATTAAAGCCAAGGTGAGAAGGTTTTTCTTCCAACCAAGCATGTGCCAAGCAAGTTGGCTTGCCCTTGGGCAGCTCTTATCCCTCCCAATTGACCTGCTAATGACCCTAAGCTTGCCAGCCAGCTGCTTGCTTGTTTTTCTTCCTGCTTTCTCCCCCAAAACCAGTCAAACACAGCTGGTTTTGCTTGCCCAAACACCATGAGTGCTACCCTGTTTTCAGCAGCTTTCCTTCTTCCTCACACCAGCACACATGTTCCCTTTTGTTTCCCCCAACCTCTGCACATTACAGTGCACGTTTTTCTTGCTTAACCCCTCAAGATTGCAAGGACCAATCCCAAGGGACAGCCAATTGCAAACCAGCCCTGTTTTTCCACTTTTCATCATCATTGCTATCCAAAATCAGTTGCATTAATGGCTGGATTTGCCAAAGTCTTGACCATTGCAGCAAGGCAAGGCCACCTCTTCACTTTTGCATTAAATGCAAAGCAAGATAGCCTGGTTTCTAGCCCACAAATCAGCTGGATTCTAGAGATTTTCATCATGACATTGGATTTGGTTTTTGCCTATAAAAGGAATGCCTAGCATAAGGATTACAAAGACACTTACTAACAACCTTCCAGCAAGAAAACACTTGAAACAGCATTGAATACATAGCAATTACAGAGTTTAATACATAGCAAAAAACCAATTGGAGCATTAGAGTCACTTGCCATAATCTCCATCATTTCAAACCTTGCAAACCATCATCATTTCAAGCCTTTCCATTTCCTTGTAACAAGAGCTTTGGGCTAGGAGTTGGTAAGTCATTCTAACTGGTTTATATTTCATTTTGCATACTGTTTGCATTTGCTTTTGATTCCAACTTGTTGCAATCTCAATTTTGCATTTTTTAAGTTTCACTCATTTTTGATTCAAAACCCCTTTTGAATTTAAAAAGGAATCCCAAAGTTTGCAAAACATTTAAACTGAGTTGTTGCACTCATTTTATTGCTAATTTCAAAAGCTTTTCACTCCTCCAAAAGTTCTAAGATTGTTCAGAAGTTGCTTCTGAACAGCAGTTCAGAAGCAGCTTCTGAACTCAAAATTTCGCAGAGTTCGCAGTGCGAAGCTCTAGTCGCAGTGCGACCATGACAGAACTTAGATTCTGAGTTCAGGCTTCTAAAAAGCCAATTTTTGGGGTTCTAACCTGAAAACTCAGAACCTAAGAGGATTAAAACCCATTTTATGCAAACCATAACAAGAGTTTTGGATGATATTGGAAGATTAACAAGTTCGAGCAATACTTTTTGGATAACTTGCGAAACAAGTTACGTTCGTTAAACTTTCAAAATCAAACTCGAGCAATAGGCCAGGTTCATTATTTCAAAACCAATCTTGAACAATAACTTTGTTCATGAATTTCAATCAAAACATGAACTTGAGCCGAACTTGCTCAATTTTCAAAACCAAGCTTAAATTGAGCCGAACTTATGCTTTTTCATAAACTTGTGCATTTTTCACGCACATAAACAAAGCAAAACTTGTTCATAGGTTGCAACAACTAATTTGAACATTAACGCTTTTATCGAGTTTTAAACCAAGTGTTTTGATAACTTTGGGATTTCTTAAATTTCAAACAAAAAAAACTTGAATGAAAAAGGGATGGTTTGACGTATGTCTCTCCATTTCCCCAATTGAACGAATGCTTGACATATGTCTCGTCGTTCGGACAATCGTCATTCTATTTTCAACGCATCCAACCACACAAACCAATTCTTGGCCCTTTGTGGTCAATTTGAACCCTTTGGTCCCCCATGACCATTTGATTCAATGTTCGACTCGGTTGAGTCACTTTGGTCAATGTTCGACTCAGTTGAGTCCATTGAACCCTTTCTTGATCCCGTTGGATCAATCAAACCTTTTCTCGACTCGGTTGAGTCACTTTGGTCAATGTTCGACTCGGTTGAGTCCATTGAACCCTTTCTTGATCTCGTTGGATCAATCAAACCCTTAACTTTGAATATTAAATCTTTCCTTGTGCATACGCACACTTAATTGAGTGCATCTTAATCATGCTATCTTAGGTACATTCTCATTCTCATCAATTCTTATCTTAAGTACTTGAAAGTACGTCTAATACTTTACTATAAGCTTTTGCATATTTAATGCATTCCTTAAGGGAACCAACTTCCCATTACTTAACATATGAGTATAGGATCATAGGCTTATCGTTATCATAAGCCACTACTTGATTGTTGGAAGTATTCCCATACCCGTCTAAACTTTGCCCTCACAATTCTAAATAATTCTAAGTTATGATACAATCCTTGTTCCCTATAATTACCTCCCTTTGGAAGCCTCTTGGATGAGTTAAAATGGTGTTTAATCATTCTTAAGTGTTTTTGGAGAAAATGGATGTGAAAAACCTCGCCTACGCGCACCAGAACACCCAAAACAGCTAAGCTGTTGTAACACCCATACTAAATTATCTAGAATATTTAGCATGTGTATTATTCTGATACCGGATACATTAAAATTTTCAATAATAATAATACATACAACTGAAAGAGTACAAGTGGCTCGTTTATACAGATATCCGAATTACCAAAAATGAATACTTATACATAATAATAATAATCTCCTGAGCTTGTACTTGACGATCAACTACACTCCAATCCAGTATCTCCCTGATGATCTTCTTCACGAACCTCTTGCTTACCTGAAAAAACTGCACCAGAAGGATTGGGATGAGACATAATGTCTCAGTGAGCTCTATCCCAACCTACTGTTGGCAACCACGGGGAAAACCTAGGGTCGCCGTGCCTACTCTTAGCGATCTTGGGGACATCCTACGATCGCCGTCATTCTCTACATATTTCGTGATCAAGGGGAAACCTAGGATCGCTACATGTCTTAATCATATGTTTATCATAATCTCGTCTTAAACTTAAACTCATACTTAATGATCTGGGGACATCCTATGATCACTCTCTTTCTCTGCTGACTACTCATCATATTCTCATAATAATTTCATAAGTATTAATATACATCATTCTTAATTATAAAGTAAGTAAGTCAGCGTTGAACAAACAATAATTATCTGAGTTCATTTTATGGAGTACATCCGGGTGGAGTAACCCCGAAGTACATCTCCCTTCTTACCGGTGAAATTCCTATCATATAAGGCTAACACCGGACTCCTCTTTTCTTTTGTGTGGCTGTCCTCGCGGACGGTAACTTCATCGTTCCAGCTGCCATTTAAGGCGGTAACTTCACCGGAACCCCGTGTATTCTAACTAGTGAGACTACAAGAGACACATTAACTTTCTTGACTTGGATGTGTAGCTGCCCTCACGAGCAGTAACTTCACCGTTCCAGCTGCCATTTAAGGCGGTAACTTCACCGGAACCCCCTGTATACTAACTAACGAGCCTACAGGAGACACATCTAGTCATTTAATTACTTTGTTCTTATTCTTTATATATATATATATATATATATATATATATATATATATATATATATAACTTATAATCATAACTTATGCATATCTGATGCATTCTTTAAGTAAAACATTCTTAAATGCTTAACCTATGAAAAGGTTCTTAATTTTGATCATTGGATCATTCTTGTACTTACGCACACTTAATTGAGTGCATCTTAATCATGCTATCTTAGGTGCATTCTCATTCTCATAAATTCTTATCTTAAGTACTTGTAAGTACGTCTAATACTTTACTATAACATATGAGTATAGGGTCATAGGCTTATCGTTATCATAAGCCACGACTTGATTGTTGGAAATGTTCCCCTACCCGCTTGAACTTTGCCCTCTCAATTCTAAATAATTCTAAGTTATTGCACAATTCCTTGTTCATCTATTTCTCATTGGAAATGGTTACCAAAAAGCCTCGCCTGACGCGTACACAACTCACTGAACGAAACAGAACAGCCCTGCAGGTCTGTCTGAACTCGCTGGGCGAGCTGCATCTCGCCATGGCGAGTTTATGCAGGGAAAAATGTTGAAAATTCGCTGCAAGCTCGCCCCGAGCTCGCCGGGCAAGTTTGACAGCACAGAAAAAGTTCAAAACGTGATTTTCCACCATTTTTGACTTATCTAAGCATACCCAGGCATCATAACAGTATAAGGAATGATTTACAACTATAAATTGATTGATTAAAACATGATTGAATAAGGAATTGGCAAGCAAAAGGGATTAGGGCACAAAATCTTAACTTAACATAAATTCAGACATACACTCAAACATACTCATTGTGGGTTCTAAAACCCTAGGGAGTTCACCTCAATTCATCTGATCAAAGCTAGCCATGCTTCCTAATCCAAAATCTTAGACTGATTCCTCTCCTTTCCTTGATTCTTCTCAACCCTAGCTTCCAATCTTTTTTCCCTTTATTGCTTTCTTGGCCTCTTGGCTCCCAATATTGTGTTTGCATAAGGATTAGGCAAGGAATGATGATGAGATGAAATTTGGGGAATATTGATGGGGAGAAAGGAAGATGGCGTGGGAGATTTAGAGAGAGGAGGGAGAGGAAAAATGTTTCTAGAGAGAAGGAAGAATGAGGGAAAATTTGGGGAAAAAGGCTTTTATAGCCTAAACTCTAAAATTACTAAAATGCCATTCCTTAAGAAATATCTCTGATACGTCGTCTCGACACTGATAAATATTCGAGTCTTAAACGGGATGTTACACTCTACCCCCCTTAAAGAAATTTCGTCCTCGAAATTTAGAATCCATCTTGAAATCATATACATATATATAGATATACCTTTCACAATCCTTCCTCTTCTAGCTAATTCTCCCCTTAACTCGTTTATCGGAATTCCCTGATTAACTACGGGTCTGACATGTAGATTTCTCATGAACCTAGATTAACTTGGATGGTTTGAACTGTCCCATCTCTGTAAGTTAAATATTTGACAATTCCTTACGCGACTGTAAGGCTTGGCGCACATTATCCAATTCTTACATAGTAGGGTGAGCGGTGGTCTGAACCAATCTACCCGGCTCACTAACTATGCCTCTTGTCCACACACTTCGTGTGAATCCATCTTAAGGTTATTAAACCTCAGATACTTTTACTGGGTAATCTCATCTTCCTTGAATATTCCCACTCTTCAATGGGTTTATTGCACTGCATCTAATTCCAATGAATTACTATCTTTATCTTTTGTCTCATGCGACGACATCTTACTTATAGACCTACATCATACATTTCCATATAGAATCATCCTTACACCAAAACATCTGATATTGTGTACGCACATGCAAATGCAAGGATTAATCCAACTTCGTTTAATATTTCAAGTATAAGCAGGAGGTTTCACCTCTAACACCTACTCCCTTCTTTTCGACACCTGGATGTGATATTTATCACTATCATTACTTCCACTATGGAATTTCTCAAGAGCTCGCGGAATTTTTTACAGATTACTCGGGTTCCGCTTCAATTGGTCTACCACTTCACTTATCTTAATAATTTAGAAATCATTCTTCGTTACTTGGAGTTTATTAATCTCCTATCATTCTTATCACTACTTATCTCGAGTTCTAGCCGTAGCGTAAATATTTTCTACACCGATAATCCAAAACTCAGAGGAGTTTAGTCCAAGTGATGAGTGGTATAAATTATCTCACATATCATCATATGGTACAATTCATAGCATATAATTTACATACATGGTCGAGTACGTGTACACTACTAATGGGTACACTGCACGTCGTATCATCTTTGTCCGACTAATGGGACATCATTCTTGATCTTAACATGTTTGAGACACTACCACATCAATTGGGAATCTTTTCTTACTCTTAACTCATTTTGTAACATCCGGGATTTGCCTTTCGACTGGCTTGCCAGGTTTGCCCCGCCAATGTTACTCATGTTTATTTCTTGAATATACAACAACCCATAACATAAATTATGGTTACATTCTATTGGCGTTAAAAAAACTTATTTCGTCCAAAGACATCCTTTGTTTTCGAAAAGAAAACTCTATTCTGGCTGCTACTCAAACAGCACACTTAATCTCATCAATCCTTTAGTCATAACCTGAAATTATGTAGCCCTTTACTGTGGACTACGAGTGAATTTTAATCTGCATAAAAGTTCTCCTTCCTTTACTGGTGAACATGAAGTTCAAGACTTTCCGAACTCTTCCACTAAGATATGTTGACATGACATTGGTACAACGTGAAATTAAACTCATTCGCCACTGCATTGTCGCTTCTGACCAATGCTTCGATTCCATAAATATTACTTCGCAACCACAACCTTTACTGTTGTTGCCTCATGAATAATTCTTTCTTGGCTGAACTTACTCTTCAAGTCTACTTGAAATTATGGAGCTAAAATAGCTGGGTTACCTTACTAGTGGTGACTTCATTCACTTAAGACTCAACCTAGTAGGAATACATCCTTCTTATATCTTACCACATACTCTTAAACTATTTGATATTCCATTTTTCATGGGTTTCTGGGTTTGAAGTATTCCTCAACTTAACTTCCAAAATTTCCATTAGAACTTATGATATGTTCAGGTTGTCTCTACTTACTGCTATTCCGTATTATAAGAATTAAGCACTTAACATCTTCTCGTTCTCTAAGCTCCAGCTTAGCATTGTTCATTAATTCATTCTTGGGTTACCACTCCGCTACGCGACTCTGATTCCTAACAACTCGAGTTAGAATTGGAGCAATACACCACTATTGTCACATAAAATTTCATCGATCAATCCTTTTACTTTATCACTTTGTAATTACCGTAACAAAACCATCTGACGTTATCATTTCTCTTGTGGCCTAAACCATCTGCCTAACTTACGGATTGGTCATCTCCTGACTTTGTGTTTCCTTTCGTACATGAATCATATACTTACTTTCACGATAATACGCCAAAACCTATAAACGGTTTTCAGCAACTGTTACGAGCCCAACAATGCTCCTATCAACGGCTCATACTCTGGTTCTAACTTTACTCTCCATATTCTGAATTCTGTAACCATCTCTTGGTTAGCTCACTAAATATAATCACTAAAACATTGCAGAAACCCGACTGAAAGCATATCTGAGGCATCTTAAGTTCACGCACAATCACTTGAAAGCATACTAACATAAGGTGATCACTTTCGGCTTTACAGAATAATTGTGTAAGGAAACCCATCAATTGAACATAGAACTTCTTACATTAACCACAACTTTAACTTGTGTACTAGTGCCGATCTTTCTGATAATAAAGCCTCTAAATAAAACTCGGCTAAAATTCCGATTATTTCTCAAAATACTGGTCTACTTTAATCTTGTGTTGGCGTAAACTTGTCTTTTCTATCCAATCAAGGTCGTTCAACTTTGTTCGTCCACCAGTCCGCTAAATTCCAACGACTAATTATTCAATATCCATCTTTCATTGAGTAAAATCCCAGTTAAGCTTAGCTTATTTCCAATCTCCTTACTAATTGAATACATCTGAATATCTGATTCACACTTCAACATGCAACAGGTCTTATTATTAGCACTTATTCATCCATCTTAGTTCTTAGGTTGCATACCATCTTCTCATTCTTATTTCACAATCCGGCATTTATAGTTCGGGAGGTGCGGCAGATCTGATGGGGTTAAACTCTCTTGCGATTCACGCTCAATGACCACACTTGAGTGGTTAGTTTCATTTGTCCAAATAATTCTCTTAATCCATAATTAATTCTCTTAGCCGTTTGGACATTACAATCTCATCCGACTGGATTCTTCAGCACTCTATCCTTGCTGGGAGTCTAGGGGTTTCAAAAACCGACCGATAATTCCTCATTTCGAGTCTCTAGGTTTGGTACTGCAATTCCTTAACTCTGTACTCAGAATTGTTACTTAATCCACACCTCACTTTAACTTCTCAAATTGCGATTCCCGTCAAGGTTCCACGTCATTCCTTAGAGTATCCCATGATTCCTTAATCCTTATGTCTTCCGCAGACGAGGCATCGTCCAACGACGCGTCCAACTGGGTTGAGGTGCTTCACCTTACTCTTAAGTACCTCTTGTGTTCCTGAAACTTCGTCATTAACAGACTTAGCTACCTCACGGTTGATGGCCACCATTTGGCATTGAATACTTCTTCGTCATTTCCGTCATAAAATTCTGTCACCTTAATCTCCGCTCTACATAAACTTCATTCCTCCTTGGTCACATTCGGCTCTCGGACATTTATCCTAACTGTCATATACTAGATTGAGTTGATCAGGCTCAACTAGATGTGACCTTTAGAACAATATCCGGAACCCAATGGTCCCACTACTTTATAGAATTTTTAATGACCCAAGGCACGGTCTGAATCGACCTGTTCTGATACCAATTGTAACACCCATACTAAATTATCTAGAATATTTAGCATGTGTATTATTCTGATACCGGATACATTAAAATTTTCAATAATAATAATATATACAACTGAATGAGTACAAGTTGGCTCGTTTATACATTTATCCAAATATCATTTACAAATACATAAATATATACTGATAAACTTCTGAGCTTGTCCATGACAAGCAACTGCACTCCATCCAGCGTCTCTCTGAAGAACTTCATCTGAAAATCTCTTGCTAACCTGTAAACCTGCACCAGAAGGATTGGGATGAGACATAATGTCTCAGTGAGCTCCAGCCCAACCTACTGTTGGCAACCACGGGGGAAACCTAGGGTCGCCGTGCCTACTCTTGGCAATCTTGGGGATTCCTACGATCGCCGTCATTCTCTACATATTTCGCGATCAAGGGGAAAACCTAGGATCGCTCATGTCTTAATCATATGCTATCATAATCTCGTCTTAAACTTAAACACACACTTAGTGATCTGGGGACATCCTATGATCACTTTCTTTCTCTGCTGACTACTCATCATATTCTCATAATAATTTTCATAAGTATTAATATACATCATTCTTAATCATAAAGTTAGTAGGTCAGCGTTGAACAAACAATAATTATCTGAGTTCATTTTACGGAGTGCATCCGGGTGGAGTAACCCTGAAGTACATCTCCCTTCTTACCGGTGAAATTCCTATCATATCAGGCTAACACCGGACTCCTCTTTTCTTTTGTGTGGCTGCCCTCGCGAGCGGTTACTTCACCGCTCCTGCTGCCATTTAAGGCGGTACTTCACCGGAACCCCCTGTATACTAACTAACAAGCATACAAGAGACACATTAACTTTCTTGACTTTGATGTGTAGCTGCCCTCACGAGCGGTAACTTCACCATTCCAGCATAAACCAAAACCCCTTGTATACTAACTAACGAGCATACAAGAGACACATCAAGCCCTTTCATTAAATTGTTCTTATTCTTTATATATATATATATATATATATATATACATATAACTTATAACTTATAACTTATGCATATCTGATGCATTCCTTAAGTAATCATTCTTAAATGCTTAACCTATGAAAAGGTTCTTAACTTTGAATATTAAATCTTTCCTTGTGCATACGCACACTTAATTGAGTGCATCTTAATCATGATATCTTAGGTGCATTCTCATTCTCATCAATTCTTATCTTAAGTACTTGAAAGTACGTCTAATACTTTACTATAAGCTTTTGCATATTTAATGCATTCCTTAAGGGAACCAACTTCCCATTACTTAACATATGAGTATAGGATCATAGGCTTATCGTTATCATAAGCCACTACTTGATTGTTGGAAGTATTCCCATACCCGTCTAAACTTTGCCCTCACAATTCTAAATAATTCTAAGTTATGATACAATCCTTGTTCCCTATAATTACCTCCCTTTGGAAGCCTCTTGGATGAGTTAAAATGGTGTTTAATCATTCTTAAGTGTTTTTGGAGAAAACGGATGTGAAAAACCTCGCCTACGCGCACCAGAACACCCAAAACAGCTAAGCTGTCATGAGCTGTCCTGATGTGGTCGCTATAGCCACGGCCTGGTCGCTGTAGCGACCGTAGGCAGAACTAAAAACGTGCCTGGTCGCTATAGCGACGGCTGGTCGCTGTAGCGACCATGACAGTTCAGAAAAACTCAGAAATTGCATTTTCATCATTTTAAACCATTCCAACTTACCCAAGCTTCCCAAAGGCATTAAGAAGGATTTTCTTTAGCATTTAAACAATTTAAACATAGTTGGACAAAGGATTAGCACATAACAAAGTTTTAGGGCACATTTCTAAACTTGCTCAAATTATAATTAACACTCAAACTTACTCAAAGCGGGTTCTAAAAACCCTAGGGAGCTCACCTTAAGCCTTGATTGGTGCTTTGTCAAGCTTATTCCAAAAACCCTAGCTTGATTCTTGATCTTTCCTTGCTTCTTCTTACTTCCTCTTGTTCCATTCTTTCAAGAATTGAGTTTGCTTATGATCCAAGAAGCTTGGAAGGAAGGAAATTGATGGAGGGTGGCTAAAGGGAGGGGGCGCAAGCTTAGAGAGAGGGAGGAGACAAAAATCTGATTTGTAGAGAGAGAGAGGTGAGGAGAAAATAAAGAAAATATCTCATCTCCCCTATATAAAATCTTCCCATCCCAAAATTACGACTTTGCCATTGCTTTCTTATTAATCCTCTGATACATTGTCTCGACACTGATAATTATTTAAGTCTGAAGTGGGATGTTACACTTTTTCTTCAATTAAAATCAACCAAACTCACATTTTTATCTCTTCTATGCCTTTTCGGCCTCCCATCTTTCTCAAAACATTTTTCAAACTTTAAAATCAATCAAAACCAATCACTCGGCTTTTTACCCCGAACTACATGATTTTGATCCCATTCGGGTATATATGTAGGCAAAAGACTTTGTCTTTCCAAATCAACAAAATAACAAAAACATTTTCTTTCTTTTTTAAACCCATCACTTTAGTCTTTTACACTTAAGCATTTCTTTACAAAACAAATAATCAATTTAGCATAAAGATAAATAAAAACAAGAGGTTCCAATAGAGTACTATAGACGTTTAGGGTACTAATACCTTCCCTTTGCGTAACCAACCCCCGGACCTTGATCTCTCAAAAAATAGGGTTTTTCGAACTTTCTCCCTTTTCCTCGGAAAAATAAAAGATCGGTGGTGAACTTAAAATTGCGAGTCAACGCTAATTAATAGCTTGATATCCAAAAATCACCGCGACAATTGGTTTATTTTGAAAAATTGAATATCTCTTTTAAAAATTTATTGCTTTTGATTAAAAATATTGATATTGATCTTCTTCAAATGATGGGTGGTGGTTGTGGGGTAGGGGTGTTCATGGTTCATGAACTGCACTGAACTGAACCATATAAATGGTTTGGTTCAGTTAATAAAATCCATTTCAATAAAAACTGGTTAATTCTTAAAAACAGTTCCAATCCAGTTTAGAACCAGTTCAGAACCGGTTTATAGTTTTAAACCGGTTTACTTATTTTTAACTGGTTTTGAACCGGTTTTCGTACTGAACTGGATTATTCTTGAACTGGTTTTCAAACCGGATTTTAGTTATTGTTTAAAAAAAAAGATTATCCAAAAACAGCTTATATCTTATTGCTTTTGAACCTTTTCAATTTCAATCTGAATTATGAAACAGCAGACCAACCATGCGTAATCAGTCCCCACATCACTCATACAACCATTTAAACTTATGACTTCATCACTTATGACAGATTTCTCCTAAATAGCTTATTTCGCAAAATCTACGTCAAAACCCGTAAACAGTTTTCAGCAGGATTTTCCAAACTTCCAACTCGTTTTCTGAGTTCGTTCCTAGTTCGAATCATATGAAACTTATATCCAAATTGAAAGGAATTAAATGTAGAATCCAGAAATCCGACAATTATGCAAGTCTGAGCTACACAACAACAGGTACGAGCCAAACAGTGAAACCTGTCCAAACAGCTTATTCAACTTAATCACTTCTGTCAACTCCCAAAACAGCTTAACCATCCCTTTTAATTCATTAATTTCGTGTCCCATGACCCAGCAACCATAAACAGTGCTAAACTAAATTTAACTTCTCAAAACAGCTTATTTTTTGTTACCTTTTATGCTCCAAGCAAAAATCACATTCTGACAACTTTCAGCAGAATTCCACAACAATTTCACTTTCTCCTCTCTTATCTTCCTTTGGGCGTGGGCTTTTCCTATCCCACCCAAAGCACCAAAATTCTTCCTTTTGTGTTTAATCAAGCTTGCATGTGTGTTTTGGAACTGCTAGTGTATTATAATGGTGATTAGAAGCAAGAGTTGGAGTTTGGTTTAAGCATGGCTTGAGTACATGAAATTGTAATCAGAAATAAGTTGTTTTAAAAAGTTAAATTTTTAGATTAATGTTGCTTATGTTGGCTGGGTGTTGGAGACACGAATTTAAGGATTCAAGAGTAGTGATAAGCTGTAAAAGTGTGGTAATAAGCTGTTTAAGCATGGAGTTGAGGCATAAGCTGAAATTTGGGACTTAAGTTGCTACAAGTATGAGTTTAGAGATGAATAAACCTGTTTGGGGTGAAAGGTACAAGGTTGGAGCTTGTTGAAGCTCTAGGTGATGCTTAAGTTGTAAATAAACTGTTTAGACAAACGCTTAAATTGGAATTTCAGTTGTTGCAGGTATGGCTTTGTGATGATCATATTAGGAATGATATATTTAAGTTGGTATATATGAGTAATTTATGAATGATAAGCTATTTTGGCAATGGCAGACGTGCTTAAACTGCGATTAAGCTGTTTTGGGAATCTACAGAAGTGCTTAAATGGCGTTCGGGCTGTTTGCAAAGGCTGCCAGAGATAATTAACTATTGTAGAAGAGATTATGGAGGGTTGTGGCAAAGGTAGAAGCAGTTAAGTTGTGGTTAAGCTGCTGTGGGGATGAAAGTTAGGAGCAGAATCAATTAATTGAAGCTTAAGCATATTTGAAAAGTGGCTGGAAGTGATTCTGGTGAGTTCCTTTAGCTTAGAACCCTCCTTGGGTAAATTGTAGTGTGTGAGAAAACTGATTATTATAGGTTCTATTTGAATTTTTATTATCAAAATAAATGTTTTTAGTGAAAAAGTTTAAATCTGGTTATTTAATTAAGTTTGGTTAACTAAACTGTTTTATTTTTATGGTTCAGTTCATGAACCATTTAATATGGTTTGGTTTTTTTATGGTTCAGTGCAGTTTAGTTTGGTGATATGGTTCAGTTAACCATATTTTTGCACACCCCTATTGTGGGGTGCCAACATATTTAGGGTTCATATTGTCATGTGATGTTTTTATGCTCTAAATATTGCTTAAGAAAACTAGATCGTCTCCCCTTGCTGCCACACTGGTCATATACAATAAAAAAAGTTCTTAAATGCAATATTATATATTACATACACAGCTAAAAACTTGAATGTCATGGCAACTAAGATGATTTGATTTCATATTACACATTTTCGAAAATTTCTTTATATACAACATTTGAAGTGGTGTTAATGCAATCACCATCTTCATCAGTTAACTAAACTTTCAGACAATTTCTTGATGTAAATCTTGATATTGCACTATATAGTTATCAATGCGAGAACACTACTTGTGGAAGATATGTGTCAACTTATTTGAGAGATTGCCCTTGGCTTTTGTTAATAGTCAATCACAAAACATACAGTTATAGTAAACTGCCTACGATGAAATTTAAAAGCAATCCTTTGATTAGAATGTGCCGATGATAATTTAGGTATATAAACATTCTCCAAAGAGTACAATGAATAGTGCTACTTCTACATAAAACATAAATTATTATATTATAACCGAGTAGACATATTCACATATAAATATTTGTTTATTCTAAAAATTAATGTCAGTAACAGCACTTACTCAGAATCTTCCAAGGTTATGCTAATGAGCTTACTCTTTCTGCAATTAATTTCCTTTTCCTATAACACATATTTTTCAACATGTCCAATGACATCTGAATCCAGTCACATTGAAGTTCAATACTAAGTTAAAAAGGAACGAAAAAGCCATATTCCACAATAAAAACAAACTGTTAGTTTTATAGCATGGCAAGAATGACAAAATATATACAAACCGATTTTCTTAATGAATATGGATCCCTTATTTCACTTCATACTTCAACAATAACAGAAATTCAGCAACACTCAGAAAGGTCACAACGGAAAAAACAAAAGATTCTCATACATAAACTATCAACACAAAAGAAAAATGAAGACATTGAATTATATCATTATCTCAAACAAAAAAAAAATGGTGTCGAAGTGTAGTGTTGTGTCTGGTGTCCATGTATGTGGTTCATATGCATACAGGAACATTGCTTGCAACTATGAGGTTGTAAAGGCTATAAAGTTTCAAATAGAACAACTGTCAACAATTTTCAAGGCTATAATCATTTAATTATGACTGCTAGTACCTTTTTCAAGGTTATGGTCATTTAATTAGTACAGATGGACATTAAAAAGTAATAATAGAATTGATGGGAAAATATCCAAAAAATGAGGTGTACAATATTTGGCAGTTCATTTGACAATATTTGGAACTCTTGCTATCGTAAATTGTAATCCAATATCTGGCAATTCATTAGTACAAAGAAGTGTACAATTTTCTTTCTTATTTTAAAGCTCTCAAATGTACTTACCAATGACAACGTTGTTGCACTAAGATTAGCGGGATCAAGTCCAAGGCTCACAAACTCAGTTTTGGATTATTACATTTATTAAGCTAAGGAAAAAAAAAACTTGCAACGTCATTAAAATATCGAAGCCTTAAACATATGTATGAAATACTATTAAACAATATAAATAAGAGTATAAGTAAGATGTCAAAATAATCCAAATTATCTTTTACCAACCCTTGTTGTGATAATTTGATTAGCTAATATGTAATAAAGAACCGAACCACCCATATACAAAAACCTTAGTAACTCCCATTTTCCTTCAAGGAATATGTGGGCCAATAATTCTTCAAAATGCTCTCAGTCATTTCACAAATGACTTTTTTGTCACTGCTTTTCAATCTTGCAGTCTTTTGGGACTGACTATCACAACTAGGGGTGGGCAAAAAAAACCAAAAAACCGAACCGAACTGCTGAACTGAACCGAACCAAACCAAAAAAAACTGAACCATTACTAACAGTTCTAGAACTGAACTGAAACAGTTCGGTTCAGTTCAAAACAGTTCGGTTCGGTTCGAAACAGTTCGGTTCGGTTCGAAACAGTTCGGTTCGGTTTTACCTTCTAAAATTCGATTTTGTTTGGTTTTTTATATTTTTTTTCAATGGTACCAATAATAACAGTTCGGTTCAGTTCGAAACAGTTCGGTTCGGTTTGGAACAGTTCGGTTCAGTTCAAAATCCAAACAGTTCGGTTCGGTTCAGTTATTTTAAATTTATCAAACAGTTCAGTTCGGTTCGGTTCAGTTTTCATCCCGAACCGAACCATGCCCACCCCTAATCACAACAGTCATGTTTGTTAAAAGAGTAAACACTAACATTGTCATATTGTCGTTAAAACAAAAAAATCATTATCAAATGTCTTCATAAATCAGGGATATAAAATGATAAAGATATGAATACAGGGGCTAACAAATATAAAGAGCTTGAAGGAAATTGAGGACTTACTCCAAAACTTATGATAGTACAAATCTTCATCTAGTTCGGATTTCACTATCGCTCTCAATCTCACGATTTTTGCGGTGGTTTTCATGAGGTGGCAAAATTAGACATTAAACGAAGGGGAAGGAAGATCTAGCAAAGGCAATGACAAACCCGATCTTCTCTTCTCCTCGCGTCAACTTGAATGGATGGTGCCCTTGAGATGATAGTGGCTAGAAGTGGATACAATAAGGATTTTGAAACTTAGGTGAATGAAATTGTTGTGTTTATGGGTGAAAGAGATTACGTGTGGTAGAGATATGCAATGTGCAATAGAAATGAGTTGGGTAGACAGATACATGTAGGTGGGAGAAATGACACCTAATGTTTTTGCGATTTTCCAATGCAGCGACCCTTGATAATCATGTTTGTCATAGACCGACGTGCATATTTATTGAATAAGTATTGGAAAATGTATTGAGTGGGACCCAATAATTATTGCTTGCAAGTTTCCAATGTTATGGTGTCTCCATGCTTACCATAGAGCACCGTGAATTTTAAATGAGACATATTAGATGAACATTTAATGTGTGATTATGCATTTTCCCTCCAAAAGGGTAGGGTTTAAGGTTTTGGAAGTAGGGTTGCATGTTTACAAAGATTATATAATAATATTCTTAAAAAAAAAAAACAACCATAAAATAAATGTGTTCGAATTAATTTAACTTGTTTTCCTCACCCATACAACATATATCTTCTTTGAAGCTTGGAAAGCAGATGAAAATATCATTCTTATTATAAAAGCTTATTAGGTCAAGCTTTTGCTAAACCCTAATAGCTTTTTGCTAAACCATAATAGCTTTTGGTTTTTCCCTCCTAAGCATGGATTAAAGGAGTGTTATACAAGCTAAAGACACCTCATTTAATGCTTTTTCAAATTTAAATTTCCCTCAAATGTACATGTCCTATACTGAATGTCTTTTGGTTTGCCAACTACCTAACTTAATGTCTTAATAAATTATGTCGCGTTTTACGGTTGACAAGAATTGGAATTATACAATCACATCTCATCCCAACCATTCTCTACTACTATTTTGAAAGCAAAAAAGCGTATGCACGTTTTGCAGGCACCCACCTCCTTTAAAAAAAATCATGATAATCATCTTCTTTTTTTTTTTTAAAAAAAAAAAAAAAAAAGAACTCTCTTCTTCCCTCACTCTTAGTCTCGTCCTCACGAGCAAAGAGGAACTCACCATATTCTCAACGAAATTTGCCACTCTTAATCCTCCGCTTCTTTCTCTTATTCGTCCTTCACCTCTGGAAAGTTAATGCCATCCTCCTACCCTTCTTCTGTGTCTTCCTTTTTCAATTCCGGTGGTGATGAACTCAGCGGCCGAACCATAACTCTTATTTTTCTTTACTTCTTTCTCAGACAGAGGCTATTCAATCCCCTCATCTGAAATCCAAATCTCTCTTGATGAATTTTGTCAAACTCATGGTCAATCACTTGATCTTGATTGCGTCCGCTTCATCGCTACTCACACCACTAACCCCTCCCAAAAGTCTTCCTTTCTTATCTTTTTCTCTCTTGATTAATTTAATATTTGTTGTGTTTATTTATGATGATATTTAGGGTTCATTTTTTTTGCAGATTTTAGGGATTATCAATGTGCCAGGTATTGTGGTTGTGAACTTGATCCGGAACATTGCAGGACATATTGTGAATAAAGAGACTGACTGGTCTAATATTGATTGTGCAAAATCAAAGTATTTGCTAGGTTTTTTTGTTGGTTTATACTCATCCTTTTTCTAATATTGGTTGTGAACGTTTTCTTTTTGTTAATTTTTTCAAGTTTAGGATTTCTTTATATGTTTCTATTGTGCATGAGGTATATAATTTTGTGTTTAATAAAATATGGTGGAATGAGGATTGAGATATCTGAGAAAGGAAGTGAGATTCCGACCATTAGAGACCATATCAGCAGGTCTTCTTTCATGCATTTGTTTCTTTAACTATTTGATTCTTCAAGCTCTTACATTCATATTCTATTTGTGCGAATGTTCTTTTGTTTCCTCATTATTGCGTTCAACATTTCTGGCATGGTTCTTTTCATCTGAGCTATTTTGTTATGTTCATCTCATAAATAGATTTGTGTCTATTTCAATTTTTTCAGTTTTGTGGTTTTTGTGTGATGAACTTCAAATTCATCAAGGGTGTTGCAGACCAAAGTGTAAAATGTGAGACCATGGAGTATCCTTAACTAATCTCATATCAATGACAATTATTCTCATACCACTCTTCCTTTTAAGTTCCAACTCTCCAATCATCTAAACTTAGATAATATCCTAAACTTGGGTGTTGTCAAAACTGTTGTTTTAGCCTCTTTCAATAATAGAGGGATAACATCGTCTGTCATAGTGAGGAATGCCACTGGCCAACTGGAAGCATATTTCCAAATATAGGTGAGGTAGAAATCAGCTTCTGAGTGATTTCTGCAAGCTTCTGAGTGATTTCTGCAAGCATCTTCGTGTACTCACCTTATTTCATCGCCAAAGTTTGTTTATGAATTGGAATATTGCTAGGAAAGTTAATTGGCATATAGTATGACTGTTGTAGACATGTTTTGGTTATGAATTGGAATATTGCTAGCAACGTTTCTGCATTGGAATATAAAAAAAACCTCCATTTGCATGGCAGGATTATACAACAAGTGCTGCTATATATTGTGATTTTTTTACTTAGTCCAATCAACCATTGGAATACTCTAAAAATTATAATTCTGTACGTGGAAGAATTAAAGAGCTGTTTATAATATTATATAGTACATCATCAGCTAAGTGCTGCTATATTAATTTTGACTAAGTCATATTGACAACCAAAGTGCTGCTATATTATTATATAGTACACCGAAGGAATACTTTTACGGATCAAAATTCTGCACACATAATGTCACTTTGTGTAGCTGAAACCATTTTTATTATATATCGTGTGTGAGATATGAACATACTTTGCTGTAAAAAATTATAAATGAAACCTATATGTGGTCATATTAAGACTAAAGCTATATAAACGTCACTTAAGTGAAGGAGGTGTAATTCTGCTACTGTAATGCTTATCTGTACCATCTATGAGCTATTTTCATGATCAAATTTAGATTATGTTTGCTATATTAATCTGCAGTGATCGTATGAGACTTGCAGACGTCTATTACTTTATGCCACATTCATGTCAAATTAATTTTTGCACTACATAACCTCAATGTGGTTGTTGGGTGGGATTAGGACTGCTTTTCCACCAAAATCAACTTCATTGATACTCATTGATAGTGCTGTTGATTTCGAATATGGCATTCGATTTTGTAGTTGCTCAATGCCATCCTATTAATAGGTTGTGTGCTTAATGTAACTTACTTATAATTATTACAATCATGGTAGAATACGAAGTTTACTCATAGGTCTGAAGCTCAATGTAACAACAATCTTTAATGATGATATTACTTGATCAACTCAATCTAAGCATGCTTATACTCACTGATAAGCAAAGATTTGTGTGATGATTTATTGCAGTTCCAATTTATAGGCACATATCTACTCTAACCACGTATTTAATTGGTAAACCATGTTTTAAAACTTTGCTAACCGTGTTTTTAGAGACTTAAAGTCCAACTACTTCATTAACTATTGCATATATCAATGACATCGTGTATATTAAGCTAGAGTTTGATTGGGTATACAAGATAGCATTGAGAACCTAACTAATAGTGTGAAAAAGACAAGCATTTTAAGATAGCGTGGTTGTTGGTTGTTTGGTATAAGCATGCTTCACAACTTAACAAGATAAACAATTTCTGAGATTTTCAGTAATAATTACCACTGTTGGAAAGAGGCAAATGGGAGAAGACCTACCCTAACCATGTGCAGACATGGTAAACCATGTTTTAGCTCTTTGTTAACCGTGTTTTGGATGCTTAATTACAACTACATCATTAACTAATTGAGATTATCAATGAAAGCATGGATATACCAAAAATGATTTTGTTTGGATTCACAAGATTTGATACAAGATGGCATTGATACCATTAGCTATTAGATGCTGCACATACCAACCTTTTAATGATGTTTTCCTGTTTATGGTGTGCTGGTATCCAAAACATGCTTTTCAACTGAACAAGTGAAAATAGTTATGAGATTTAAATTAATAATAATCATTGCATGTAAGATAATAATGTGCAGACCTAACCTAACCATAAGCATGCTTCGTAACCCATGCTTTCAAGCTACCTATGTCACATTGTTGCAGAATTAGTAACAACTACTTCATTAACTATTACATGGATCAATGAAAGCTGGGATAGTAAGCTAATGATTCATTATAGTTTAAACTCTTTCTTAACTGTCTCTTTGCATGCTCAAGTACAACTATACTTCATTAACTAGACACATATCTCAATGAAGGTATGGATATTAAGCTAACTATTTGATTGGATATACAAGATATCATTGAGAACGCATCTATTAGGGTAGGTCTGACTAGCCTTTTAAGCATGCTTTGCAACTGAACAATATATGCAAGTTCTGAGATTTGGTTTCATAATGATCATTATTAGTACTTGAGTCTGATGCTACTTATAAGGACTAAATAAATATAGCAGAAAAAATATGATCCTATTAATAGGTTGTGTGCTCAAGATAAACTACTTATAATTATTACATTCAAATTTGAATATAAGGCTGGTCATATGTGGTTAGTTATAGGTTTGTTAAGTTGCTAAAGCGATGATATTACTTGAAGAACTCAATCTATGCATGCTTATACTAAGTGATAAGCAAAATATTCGTCCATATATTTTACACTTACAATGTAATCCAAAAAATGGAATATGGACTTCTTCTACAATGGAATAGGCTGCAACTTACTGCATTGTTACTTACCTATTCAAAATGATCAAACCTTGGCATAACCAATGGTTTGCTCTTATGGAAAGAAACCATGATCAGACTTCATTGTTTGAGTTTAATTCAAAGTTGTGCTATTTTGTTTATTGTATTTGCTTATCAACCAAGTGATCAAACATTCATTAATAACCAGAAAGGTACAAGACTGATAATAACCAGAATGGGTAAGTATGTTTTTGAAGGGAAGGTCATATCTGGAAGTAATATAGGCGAAAATGTTTTTATACCAAGTTTATCTCTTCAACCTTCAGACGTTAACATTCCTTTCAAGTTTCAATGTAATCAATTTCCGATAGTTGTTTCATTCGCAATGACTCTTAATAAAAGTCAAGGACAATCATTAAAGAATGTTGGGATATATTTGCCAAGTGCTGTGTTTTCACATGGTCAATTATATGTTGCAATTTCAAGAGTTACTTCCAGAAATGGATTGAAGATGCTTATAACAGATGAGAATGGTCAAAATACCAATGTGACTTCTAATGTCGTATACAAAGAAGTATTTCGTAATGTAGGATAGTTTGTGTTCAATTTATTCTTTGTACTATATATAAAGTATTGTGTTAAATAATGTACTTTATTTTCTATCAATTGACGAATTCATATAAATACGATGGATACTGCTGAATTTTATTCGCGTCTTTTTTTAGCTGGTAAGACCCGTGCGGAGCACGGGTCGATGTTCTAGTATACTAACATTAATTCATAGGCACACAATATGATACATCATTACATATATGTTGCATTTGTCCACAGCTACATATATGATTCATCATTACATCTATAATTATAATAATTATAATTATACTTAACAAACAAGACTATAAAAGTCTATTGTTCCCTATAATTTTTATTACTCAAGTGATTATTCACCACTTGAACACACATGAATAATTAGGGTATTCCAATGATAGGAACAAAAGGAACATAATAGCTACTAGGTGCCAAACCCCATTCTGGAGGCAATGGAAGATCAATAGTTTTGGATGAACCAACAGGTTTTGCAGCCTTACAATTTGTGTTTTGGGGGCATGATATCAAGAAACTAAGAGGAGTTGAGATTGTGTAGCTGTTTTCTTCTTTTCCTTTAATAACTTGTGAAACTTGGTTTTGCTTTTTGGCATAAAGCTGAATTGGTCCACCTAGAAGTTTTGCCAAACAGTTCATGGAAGTTTTTGTGTTGTCTGAGGGAAGGTTAACCTTGAAGGAGCCATCTTCTTCTGTAGTTGTCATGGCTAGGTTTTTAACACCTTCACATTTCACTGTGATCTTAATATCTGAAAATCATGGAAGAACAATGAGAGTCAAGGTACAAGATGCATATAATATATGAATCTAGTTCTTCTAAAGTAAATAAATCATTTTGAAGTGTAAAATGAGTAACATCAACCATTTGACACATAAGGCTGGCCCAACATCCTTGGAACCATAAGCCAAGAGAACTTCTTTTTCCCCTCACTCTTTCTAAAAAATTACATGTGTCCGAAAGTATACTTTTGAGACGGTTTTTTTTTTTGTTTCTTTTCGGAAGTATACATCTAGACACATGTTTGGGGTGAGAAAAAAAAACTTCATAAGTGAAATTTCCTAGGTATTATCAACAAGGCCCTTTTGTTTGAATAAGGACCCTTACAAAAAATTAAGGGAGGAACTTTTTTACTCAAATCACTTCGGATGTACACACATGGGAAAAAACACAGCTGACGTGTCGTCCAGATGTGTATTTCTTGACAAATCAAGAGTTTGTGTTGTTTAGATGTTCTAAAATCATGTATGTTTCTTTAAAAGGTAAAATTGCACCCATAATTAGGGATATTAAAATATAGGAGCTTTGTTTGGAGATTATAGCTAGGGTTTTTCCTGATGTCTCTTTCGGTCGGCCCTATTAATAAATAAATTAACGATTGATTTCACATGTATAACTAATCATAAATGTATTAATATATTTTATTATTCCCATAGTCAAATCCATAATATATATGTCTACTATTTAAGCTGATAAATAAAGCTATATAGAAACAAAGTAATGAACATTTAATTAAACTCAGGCAAATTATGACATAGCGAGTTAGCACATACCAGATAAATCGTAGCTATGAGTGCAGTCAACACATGAGACTTTACCCTGAACCATTTCACATGCTGATAGGTCAATTCTAACTAGAACTAATGCAAAGAGAAGAGCTGTGATAACATGAACCGATGCCATGAGCAATGAAACAGGAAAAAGCTGATAAACAAAACAATGAAATTGAAGAGAAGGTGATAAGTGTGAAGCTTATAATATAGAGGCAGCAATAGACTGAATGTGAGTATATTAAATATAGGGACCCTTATGCATAAATTAGTTGTTGGTGTCAGCTGATTGTAATAAAGATACCCTCAATATAGATTTCTACTATCATGCATAATATGAGGGTCTACATTAACTCTTTGATAGGTGTAATAGTACTTCTGCAGACATTTGTAGTTGATATGTTTGGAAAATTTAAACCATTGTTATATTGGTAGAAAATTTGAATGTATGATGTCCATATGAATCCCAAAAAACAAATACTACTCCCTCTCTTTTTTTTATACATGTTAAGAGTCTCACATCGGATAGGAGATGGTCTGACAATGTGTTTATAAGTGGGGGCAATCTTCACCTCACAAGCCGATTTTGTGGGCTTGTGTTAGACCCAACTACGATTTCTAAGATGGTATCAAAGCCTCTTCAAGATCCATTGGGCCACCTGCTGTGTTTATAAGTGGGGGAAATCCTCACCTCACACCCCAGTTTTATGGGGTTGTGTTAGGCCCAACCACCATTTTTAAGAATACATGTTTTTAAATGTTTTTTTTTGCATAAAATAAGAATCTGTATTAGCTAATAGATAAATTTCAAAGATAATCTTATGTTTTATCGATCTACTAACCAGTTTATATTTTTCCTTTTTTTTTGGGCAAAAGTTTTCATTATCTCTTAACTCTTTGCTAATTTACGAGTAGAGTAAATAAACTAGTAAAAGACACGTGCATTCGCACGGGTCGTATAACATTATGGCAATTGTAAATAAAACAATTATATTGGTAATTGTTTCATAACTCTATCAAATATTTATTTTCTTTTATGTGTTTATATCTACAGAAACAAAAAAAAATGTTTATGTACCGTTTTGAAAAAGTAGATATGGTACAATTTCAAAAACTCGTGACTATTTTTAAAATATCAAAATTAATTTAATGTTTATATTAAATATTTATTTTGATGTATAAACCGAATGCTACTTTTATCTCAAGTAAGCAATCAAGAATCTATACTATATATAAAGAAAATAGCCCATTTTGGAAAGATTTTGGGCTGTCTTTTTTGTTATTTCAATTATACCCTTAAACAAATTTTCATGTAATAATGTTATATTGTTGGTGTTTTTAAAAAAGATAAGAATTTTTATTATATTTGTTATATTATTGTTGACATTGAAAACGATAAATATGGTTTGTTGAGTTTGTTACATTTGAAAATCACAAATATCTATATCTATACTTATAATTTTAATATATATATATATAATATTGTTTGTAATTTACACGCAAATTTCTATAAAATATCGTTGATAATTTACACGCGTTAGTGCAATAAAAATAGCGGAAAGACGGGCATGTGAGTGCCCATCTTTTCGCTAGTATCTATAAATTATATTAGCAAAAAAAATATTTATTATCATAAAAAGAGAGTATTAGAAGTTAACTAAAATAAATATTTGTACCATAATTTTTTTATATTTAGCAGTGACAAATATTTATCCCTGATGTTTTTATATATTAGTGAGAAATATTTCCTGTTATTTCTTATGTATCAATGTGTACTGGCTGTGAGTACAATGTATGAAAACTAGGGTTTCAGAGTCTGTTTAGGTCATGCCTTGGGAATGATCCCAAGGTTACTATTTGTAGCCTTGACTTGGGCCTATCTGGTCATGGTTTTGGGCCTAAATCGTAAAGGGTCAAAACCATGACTAGGGCGCCCTCGTAAGCTGCTGAGGGCGCCCCTAGAGGATGTCCCTTAGGGAGGTCACCTGGGGTTATTTATGATTGTCAAGTGGGCCCTGCGCCCTCCTGGAGGGCGCCCTGCCTTACTCCAAGGCTTCAAACCCTTGTCTTTAGGATCTCAAGGCCTAAATGGTGAGATCTACAGTCCATAGCCCAACAAGCACGAGTCTTGGGACAAGGCGAAGTGATTAAACTGTTAACGAGGGGTTTGTCTATGACCTTTTGTCCAGCAAGTGGGGCTTATTGATCATGAAGCTATGTGAAAAATTTTATGAGTACTAGCCCAACATGGATGCTAGCCCAATCATGGGCGCTAGCCCACGATAGGTGCTACCCCAACATGGGTGTTTAACCCAACATGGGTACTAGCCCAACACGGATACTAGCCCAACATGGGTACGAGCTCCATGTTTCTATTTTGGGGGCCTTAGTGGGTGCTAGCCCAATGAGAGTATTCATAGCCCAACAAGTACAAGTTTTGGGACAAGGCGAAGTGATTAAACTATGTGTCGAAATGGCTCCTTTGAGTAGATTAGATCGTCGCGCCGGAACTAGCCCATCGTGGGCGTGATTCCTTTTGAAGGTTTAGGTTGAGGACGCGCCTTAGTGGAATCCGACGGTTGACATGAGGCGACTGTTCGCTCTCGCTGACGTGTTCGCATCGCAACGGTTCTTGGATATCGTGCTGACTTAAGTGACGTCATCTGCGCGTTTTCCCAGGCTTTTCTACTTTAAACTGATTCGGATCTACTTTTCCACCACTTTCAGATTTCTTTTACCCTTTTCACCTCCCTTACTTCCGTTTTCTTCTCTCTAAATCGTCTTTCGTCGTTCAAACTGTTACAGTCTTTCGGGATCGTTGCGCCTACTGTTTACGGATCGTTCGGAGCCTGTGTTCGTTCTCAATCCTTCGCTTTTGTCTAAAACTAGGTAACCCTGTTCCATCTTGTTCTTTATAAGTTAAATCAGTAGTGTGGTGGTAATTAGGGAGTGCGATGGGGCGGGTAGGGAGTTATCCCCAGCGAATTCAGAGGAGAGGTGTAGGTTGTGGAGGGAAAGTGTTAGGCATGGGAAGCGGTCAGATGGAACCACTGATTGGGTGGTGTTCGATAAGGCCTACTACGGCCACTCCCTTTTAACAAAGTTTTCGAGCGATTCAGACGAGGGTGAAGGAGGGAGTAGTAGTGGGAATTCATCTGACTGTGTTATTCATTCTGTTCGCCCAGGTCCGTTTTGTAGGAGAGGAATTTGTTTAAAGGCGTCCTCCAGTGGATCAGAGCAGGAGAGTTTCGCCGACGAAGTGCTTCGTGTAGTACCCTAATTTTGTCCTACGCATTTTAAAACCAAAAATCAAAAAAATCAAAGAGGGGAAAAAGTCAAAAGTCAACAAAAGTCAACAGAAAAGTCAACTTTTCAAAATTGAGGACTTCGCAATGCGAAGCTCACTTCGCACTGCGAAGTCTGCGATTTTTCTGCAGATTTTTGGTTTCTTGGATTTAATTCCAGATTTTGTTGCACATCACTTCCATAATTATTTTAAGTAGCATTCATGGCCAATTGGGCCAAGCAAAGCCAGAGTTGGAAGACTTGCCATTAATGCCAAGGTTAGAAGCTTTTTCTTCCAACCTAGCATGTGACAAGCAAGTGGGCTTGCCCTTGGGCAGCTCTAGCCCCTCCCAGGTGACCTGCTAACCACCACAAGGTTGCCAGCCACCTGCTTGAGGACTTTCCTCCTGCTTGCTGCCCCAAAAACCAGTCAAACCAGCTGGATTTTCTCACTTGAAAAGCCATGAGTGCCTACTCTGTTTTGCAGCAGCTTTTCACCCTCTCACACCAGCCAATTTTAGCCTTTTCATCCCTCAATCTCTGCACAATACAGTGCACGTTTTTATTGACCAACCATTGAGATTGCAAGGATTGATCCCCAAGCATTAGCCATTTGCAAATCAGCTTTGTTCTTCATCATTACCTTCTAGAATAGGTTGAATTTGTGGCTGAAATCAAGCTGGAACTTGCCCCTTGGCACAAGGCAGGGTTGCCTCTATCCATTAGCATTTAATGCAAAGGGATTCAGCTTGATCTTGGCCACAAATCAGCTGAATCAAGGGATTGTGTAATGATGACAAAGATTTGATTTTGGCCTATAAATACAAGGCAATGCCCAAGGTTACAAACACACACAATTAGACAGAAAACACAACATTCAAAGAGCAGAAACTCTACTCATTTCAACCTACAAATCTCCACAAATAACCAGAAACAATCCATCCACACAAAGCTTTCAAAAGTTCAAGTTCATCACAAATCTTCAAACCTTTGTGAAAGCCTTCAACCAAATCAAGCCAAGTGCAGCTGGAGCTTTGCTAAGGAGTTCTGTAAGTTACTAAGCTCTTTATCTTGCATTTCTAATTGTGTTTGCATAGCTATTTTGGCTCAAAACCTTTTGGTCCTAAAAAACCCCTTTTGAATTTCAAAGAAATCCCAAGGTTTTCAAAACATCAAAATTGGTTTGTACAACCTTTTTCATCCCAAAAACTCAAAGCTTTTCACCCATATATAAGGTCTTGAGTGTGTTCAGAAGTTGTTTCTGAACAAATGTTCAGAAACAGCTTCTGAACCCAAAATTTCGCATGCTTCGCAGTGCGAAGTCATGGTCGCAGTGCGACCATGACAGAACTCAGAACCTGAGTTTTTGTGTCAAAACAACCAATTTTTGAGGTTCTAGCCCCAGAGCTCAGAACCTAAGAGTTTTTAAACCTATGTTCTTCAAATCATAACAAGGTTTTTGCATAATTTTGGCAAATCACAAGTTCGTATAACCATTTTGTGGGTAACTTGCAAAGCAAGTTATGTTCCCAAACTTTCAAAACCACATGAACCAACAAGCTATGTTCAGCTTTTCAATCTAAACTTGAGCAATAAATATTGTTCATGATGTTCAAAACTCAAAAATGAACATACACCGGTAATGTGCGCATTTTCGCAAAATGAGACGAACTTGCGCGTTTTCTAGCAAATTTGCTAAACCTTCCCATTTTGGGTTTTCAAACCAAATGTTTTGACTTACCTTGGGATTTCTAAAGAATTCAATCCAAAAACATGAATGAAAAAGGGATGGTGTGACGTATGTCTCTCCATCGCCCCGATTGTACGAATGCGTGACGTATGTCTCGTCGCTCGGACAATCGTCATTCCCTTTTAATATGTACAACCCTAACCAAACCAAATCTTGGCCCCTTGTGGTCAATCCAAGCCTTTTGGTCCCCCGTTGGCCATTAGACTCAACCCCTCGACTCGTTAGAGTCCACTCGGTCAATGTTCGACTCGTCCGAGTCCATTGTACCTGTTCTTGATCTCAGTGGATCAATCGAACAATCGCCCGACTCTTCGGAGTCCACTCGGTCAATGTTTGACTTGTATGAGTCCATTGTACCTCCCTTGGTCCCATAGCGACCAATTCAACCCTCTACCCTAACGGACGTAACTTTTAACAATTCTAATGCGATTCACGAACAAACGCTTAATAAGTCTCCAAGAGCGAGCATACAAGCTACGTTTTAATCGCAAGAATTCGGTTTAAAACATCGTCCAATTAAAATCAACCAACACACATACGTTTTTCTACAAAGAACTACGTATGCTTTGAATTCTCCGACTACCGGGAGATACGTAGGAGCAAGATCGACATCTTGTCAAGCACAATAATAAAAAAAACTTTTTTTCTCTTTTCGTTTGTTTTTATCTCTTTCCCCCCCTTATTATATTTTTAGCATAAATGAACATGAACGCAAAGTATTAAAAAGCAATTCAAGTCTTAACCAAATAGAAGGTTCCCGTTGAGTACAACGGACGTGAGGGGTGCTAATACCTTCCCCTCGCGTAACCGACTCCCGAACCCGACAATGGTTGCGATGACCTAATCCTTATCCTCATCGTCAAAAGGGTTTTATTATCGTTTCCCTTTACAACAAAAAAAACTTAAGGGTTTATCAACGTTCCCTTTACACAAAAACTTTGGTGGCGGCTTCACAAAGGCACCCTCCGAGCGTCCGAGGACGACCTCGGAGGAATCTGCGCGTCTTTTTCCCGAGGAAAAAAACGAGGTGCGCACAGCTGGCGACTTCACTGGGGACCCTGTTCCCACTAGCAAGTCAAGCCTAACCTATTTGGGTTAAAGACAATTGCTTTATTTTCTTTGCGTGTCATGTTTATTTATTTTATTCATGCATGTTATATTTATGCTTTATGTTTATATTTGCTTTATTTGCTTTATATTCATATTATATCTCAAATGTGGGGGTTACTTGAGTGATGTTACTCCACATTGTTCGGGTTAATGCCGGACGTGTGAGGCTCTCTACCCGAGCTTGAGAAAAAACACTAAGTTAGAAGGAGGTTGTGTGCGGAAGCCCGCGTTGACGTATGTCCGTGAGGTGGGATGTCCAACCCCGCTTAGATGAGATTTTCACGTGGAATTAATTGAAGTCATGTCGACGTATGTCCATAGACAACCCTAATTCCATGTGAGGTCTATGACTCTAAGGACCTCTTCTTAGGATATTTCACAATTTAGAGCCTACATGTGAGGATGGGGGAAAAATTCCGAGCCTCCACACATTACCCATTCACACTCACTCGTGTTTGCTACATTATGTTTTATTTTATCAGGGGCAATCAGCCTTTAGTTGTTTATTACTTGTTTTTATGCATAATCATAATTAGGGATATGAATGACCAATGGTTGAGGGGTAGTTTTTTTTTTTTTTTTCAAAAAAAATTCAAGTACTTCGCAGTGCGAAGGTACTTCGCAGTGCGAAGTACGCGAATTTTGTCAGCCCAGCTGACCTTTCATTTACTCCCTCTCAACCACTTTTTTCCACTATCTTTTTGTTTTATTATTCCAAACGTTTTTTCCTTTAACTTTTAAAACAAAAAGCTTTTTCCCATAACTTCAAAAAAAAAACTCCCAAATCTAAGAGAAGAGTGTACCCATTTTTCTTGAATCTTCCCTCCATTAATTTCGCATCTTTTTCAGAATCAACAACCAGATGGCACCAAGACCAGTAGGAAAGCGCTCGAGGGGTGAGGCATCCGGATCGAGACCACAAGGGGGTTTTGACGCCTCTCGCTTCCTAAGTCTTCGGAACCAGGAAAGATATGAAGAGCTTCTTGGCAGGACCTTCTGGCCGGAGAGGCAATTCATCATAAGTGACAGGGGCCCTTGGAGGGAGTTGGCCCGATTAATAAACCATCGCCAATGGGGAGTTTTGGTAAACCCTCCCCTTAACCTCAACTACGACATAATCCGGGAATTCTATGCAAACGCTATTCCCGTGGATCCAGAGGGGGAATTTACATACCAGACCATGGTGCGTGGTCGGATCATTCGATTCGATCGCGACGCCATCAATACCTATCTCCGAAACCCTTTCCAATTGGAAGATGATGAGCTGTGTGCTTTCCATAAACACCAGAATCGTGGTAATTGGAACCACGATCTCTACGCTCAAACCATTTTCCAATCCGGAAAGAGTTATGAGCTTAATGCAGCGGGGCAACCCACAAAGGCCCTCAGGGGCAACCTTACCACCTATGCCCAGGTCATTTTCCACCTCATCGTCCACAACATAAAACCTAAAAGCCATACCTCCTCCACCACCATGGATGTCACTCCCCTTATCTACTATATCCTCACCGGCAAACAAGTGGATGTGGCCAGGGCCATTTGCCAGGAGATTAAGATAGTGGTCGAGAGTGGCATCAAGCCACCGGCCAAGAAGATGTGCCCACTTGCTTTCCCGGGTCTTATCATGGGACTCTGCCGGGACGCCCGCGTAGTTATCCCTCCCCAGGTGTCAGAAACCATTAAGAACCCCATTACGGACGAGTACATCTCTAGGCACTGCACGGGACGGAGAGCGAGGGCGCAGCAGCCACGGCCTAGACCTCCACCAGCATCAGGGGATTGTCGCACTTGCACTTTCATATTGGAGCAGAATGCCTCCTCCCATCGATACATGACTATGATGCATGATTCCATGTATCGTCTTCAGAGGCAGCTAGGGAGGCCGACGGATCCTGATGATCAGATACCGACACCCCAGATGTTCGCAGCTCATGGTCGTTGGCCCGGGGATAGGCCGGAGCATTCAGAGGCTGGAGGCAGTGGCACAGCAGCAGGAGGCCAGGGAGGAGATGATGAGGAGGATGAGGACGAGGAGGACGAGGATGAGGAGACTGAGGATGATGAGGCTTTCACGCCTTGAGTGACCTTTTTTATGACTTCTCATATTTTGTTGATCATGTTTATGTCATCTTTTTCGTACACTTTTAGAATTTCCTTTTTGTTTGGTACTTTGTAGCTATATTGATACTTTCGCTTTATTATTCGAGTACTTTTGTTTTTATTACTTAGCGTTTGCATCGTAATCATGCCTATTTATTTTTAATATGTGTGAATGTTGAAATTTTTTGTTATCTATCATTGGTAATGCAAATTCGACAAAACTTTCCGCAACCGAATAAGCCAAAGTTTTAACCGTAAACGAGTGGTAATGATAAATGTGGTTAATTTTCGCAAAGCAAAAATGCATGTTTCCTATTTCTTTCCCTGATTAATATTTGAAAGGAGAATGTATATTCCATACTAAATTATACCATACAATTCACGTTATTTAATATGTTTGTTCTATGAACCATTTAGAACCAGCCAGATGTGAGGAATCCCCAAAGATATCATAATACATATGCAGGAGATCGACATTTTTGCTTAGCTCGATCTTTTTATGTTAAATCTGAATTTTGATTTTAATTGCATAAAAGTATTGACATGATCAAGGCATTTGTTTGAAAAAGAGAGAAAACAATCAACCACAAATAGCCCACCCTGTGAGAAGTGAGTATTTGTTAAAACCCTTTGAGCCTAACAAATCAGAATTTTTAACTATGGACTGCCAACTTTCATAAGCTCAACTGCTTAATGAGATTGCCGGAGTTTGTAAAAAATATTTTCAGTCCATAGTTAAAACATCACTAAATTCTGATATTTTCCTTTCGATTTTTGAACCCTTAAAACATCATGATTAATGTCCCTTGCCAAGAGAGGAGGGAACATTCAAATAGGGTATCGTACTGAAACGAGTTGAAAAAAGGGGAAGGATGTGAAAGTCGAGCAATGTTGAATTTCTTAAATTGATCTTGACGACCAAGAAAAGAAAGAATGAAAGAAAAGCAAAGCAAACCAAGAAAAAGAAGAAAAAGAGAAAAGAGAAAAGAAGACCGATAAAATCCAGGAGTTTGTCGAGATCAAGGAGAAAAGCATTTGTGACTCACCAAGACTGTTTTTGAACCAGAAAAGGGGTAAGTTAGAGAGAATGTTCCCTCTTGCTTGGCCATTTGAATTCAATTTCCCCACATATGACATTTCTTTTGTAGCCCAGCCAAATTACAACCCTTAAAGACCTTTTGATCAATGCTTTCATGTTTTTAAGAAACAATAATTGGATGGACATATAACTCGATTGGAATGTTAGCAAAATTGCCGGATGAGTGTTCATAACCCCTCACCATTAATATTCAATTTGTTTACTTACTTAAATGAGTGATAGATTGGTTCATTAATAAGCATGTTATTAATTTGAAACTGTACGATATGATTTTTGTGTGGTATTTATTTCGATTTTTTCAGTACAATCTCGGAATAATAAGGGGCATATAATTGCGTGCGCAAATTTCATATGAATCAACCAAAATCAAAAAGCCCGACCTCGCTCGGCAACCAAAATCAAAAAGCCCGACCTCGCTCGGCAACCAAAATCAAAAAGCCCGACCTCGCTCGGCAACCAAAATCAAAAAGCCCGACCTCGCTCGGCAACCAAAATCAAAAAGCCCGATCTCGCTCGGCAACCAACAAATAAAGCACAATCTCCACCCACAATTTTAAACCAAAACCTGTTTGCACCCGGTGCACAAATCATTCAGAGTCCAACCATATTTGGTACTCTCCCCGCAGCTCACAAAAAGCCCAATTGCCGTTGACATTCCTTAAACACCCAACAAAGGGCCCAATTGGCATCAGCAATCCCAAACACGATTAAAGGAACTATACCTTTGGGGGCAGGTCACTTCCCCCATTAACGAAATTCTTCCCAAGCGAAGTCTTTTACTTTTGTCGAAATTTCCATCTATGATAGTATATATTTCCAAAACAAAAAAAGTTATGTGGAATCTTTTATGTTTTTAAGTAATAACCAGCACATTTTCTCTGAATTGTGAATACTTAAAAAAAATGTGCATCAAAATCTATCCATAGAGCAGATAAGCCTCGCAGGCCAAGCACGGTTAATTGCTAAAGGGATTTCTGGTCACCGATGAATCAAAAGGGAACTTCCCCATCAAATCAAGAGCCTGAAGGGACAATTCAAGCAAGGCTGATTAACTGAAGCACAAGCATCCCCAGCAGAACCATCAGTCATGCTCCTCAGCAGTTTAGCACGATTTACACAGCGAGTTAACGATCCCCACGAGGGTTAAGCGGAGCAAAATTCCCCAATAAACACCCTGAACATCCAAACACCAAACAAGGCTGGATATCGATCATGCTTCCAAAATGATCCTTTATCCCCATAAGCCAACCTCATTGATACTCCCCAGGGAGTCTCAACCCCAAACAAAAGTCCAATCATTATTGGCGAACTACACCGGTTTTGATCCCATTTGGGTATGTAGGCAAAGGACCCTGTCCTTCCAAACCGACCAACCAAAAAACCAAACAAAACACAAATTTTCGGGCTTAGGCTCGAACTACACCGGTTTTGATCCCATTTGGGTATGTAGGCAAAGGACCCTGTCCTTCCAAACCGACCAACCAAAAAACAAAAAAAAGAGAAAGCCCAATTATCATGAACACACCCACCAACAAAGACCGACTCTGCTCGGCACCCAACTAACATTATTCATGCATGCATATTTTAAAACCATTCATACACATGCATTTCATTTCATAAAACCTGCAACAAGGATCCTCCAGTGAGTATCACATATTCACCAGCATCCATTAACATTCAACCAAGGGCACCTATTTAGGGTAAGACCGCAGCTCGTTAGGAATCGATATTCAGAAGCAGTTCCTGAATAAGATCACCTAGCTTAGGTATCAACCTCTAGAAGCAATTCCTAGAATAGATCACCTACCTCATTGTTCGACCTCTAGAAGCAATTCCTAGAGTAGATCACCTCCCCCAGTGTATCGACCTTCAGTGTTAGCGGCTGAATAAGATCACAGCTCGTTAGGAATCGATATTCAGAAGCAGTACCTGAATAAGATCACCTAGCTTAGGTATCGACCTCTAGAAGCAATTCCTAGAGTAGATCACCTCCATCAATGTTCCACCTCTAGTGACAGTGCCTAGAGTAAACCACCTAGCTTAGGTATCGACCTCTAGTGACAGTGCCTAGAGTAGATCACCTCCATCAACAGTTCCACCTCTAGTGACAGTGCCTAGAGTAAATCACCACCCTCAGGAATCGACCTCTAGAAGCAGTGCCTAGATAAGATTACCTTCATTCCCCAGTGGATCTACCTCCAGTGTTAGCGGCTGGATACGATCAAAACCCTACCAACCCTTTCATTTGCATTTCGCGAAGGACAAAATTCGGGTCCTTCTTTTTCTTTTTACTTAATTGATCTCCGCAAAGAGTTCATGAGATGCCCTCGGCACTCACGCACTCTATGCGAAGACACAATTAAGTAGGGGCAGCTGTAGTACCCTAATTTTGTCCTACGCATTTTAAAACCAAAAATCAAAAAAATCAAAGAGGGGAAAAAGTCAAAAGTCAACAAAAGTCAACAGAAAAGTCAACTTTTCAAAATTGAGGACTTCGCAATGCGAAGCTCACTTCGCACTGCGAAGTCTGCGATTTTTCTGCAGATTTTTGGTTTCTTGGATTTAATTCCAGATTTTGTTGCACATCACTTCCATAATTATTTTAAGTAGCATTCATGGCCAATTGGGCCAAGCAAAGCCAGAGTTGGAAGACTTGCCATTAATGCCAAGGTTAGAAGCTTTTTCTTCCAACCTAGCATGTGACAAGCAAGTGGGCTTGCCCTTGGGCAGCTCTAGCCCCTCCCAGGTGACCTGCTAACCACCACAAGGTTGCCAGCCACCTGCTTGAGGACTTTCCTCCTGCTTGCTGCCCCAAAAACCAGTCAAACCAGCTGGATTTTCTCACTTGAAAAGCCATGAGTGCCTACTCTGTTTTGCAGCAGCTTTTCACCCTCTCACACCAGCCAATTTTAGCCTTTTCATCCCTCAATCTCTGCACAATACAGTGCACGTTTTTATTGACCAACCATTGAGATTGCAAGGATTGATCCCCAAGCATTAGCCATTTGCAAATCAGCTTTGTTCTTCATCATTACCTTCTAGAATAGGTTGAATTTGTGGCTGAAATCAAGCTGGAACTTGCCCCTTGGCACAAGGCAGGGTTGCCTCTATCCATTAGCATTTAATGCAAAGGGATTCAGCTTGATCTTGGCCACAAATCAGCTGAATCAAGGGATTGTGTAATGATGACAAAGATTTGATTTTGGCCTATAAATACAAGGCAATGCCCAAGGTTACAAACACACACAATTAGACAGAAAACACAACATTCAAAGAGCAGAAACTCTACTCATTTCAACCTACAAATCTCCACAAATAACCAGAAACAATCCATCCACACAAAGCTTTCAAAAGTTCAAGTTCATCACAAATCTTCAAACCTTTGTGAAAGCCTTCAACCAAATCAAGCCAAGTGCAGCTGGAGCTTTGCTAAGGAGTTCTGTAAGTTACTAAGCTCTTTATCTTGCATTTCTAATTGTGTTTGCATAGCTATTTTGGCTCAAAACCTTTTGGTCCTAAAAAACCCCTTTTGAATTTCAAAGAAATCCCAAGGTTTTCAAAACATCAAAATTGGTTTGTACAACCTTTTTCATCCCAAAAACTCAAAGCTTTTCACCCATATATAAGGTCTTGAGTGTGTTCAGAAGTTGTTTCTGAACAAATGTTCAGAAACAGCTTCTGAACCCAAAATTTCGCATGCTTCGCAGTGCGAAGTCATGGTCGCAGTGCGACCATGACAGAACTCAGAACCTGAGTTTTTGTGTCAAAACAACCAATTTTTGAGGTTCTAGCCCCAGAGCTCAGAACCTAAGAGTTTTTAAACCTATGTTCTTCAAATCATAACAAGGTTTTTGCATAATTTTGGCAAATCACAAGTTCGTATAACCATTTTGTGGGTAACTTGCAAAGCAAGTTATGTTCCCAAACTTTCAAAACCACATGAACCAACAAGCTATGTTCAGCTTTTCAATCTAAACTTGAGCAATAAATATTGTTCATGATGTTCAAAACTCAAAAATGAACATACACCGGTAATGTGCGCATTTTCGCAAAATGAGACGAACTTGCGCGTTTTCTAGCAAATTTGCTAAACCTTCCCATTTTGGGTTTTCAAACCAAATGTTTTGACTTACCTTGGGATTTCTAAAGAATTCAATCCAAAAACATGAATGAAAAAGGGATGGTGTGACGTATGTCTCTCCATCGCCCCGATTGTACGAATGCGTGACGTATGTCTCGTCGCTCGGACAATCGTCATTCCCTTTTAATATGTACAACCCTAACCAAACCAAATCTTGGCCCCTTGTGGTCAATCCAAGCCTTTTGGTCCCCCGTTGGCCATTAGACTCAACCCCTCGACTCGTTAGAGTCCACTCGGTCAATGTTCGACTCGTCCGAGTCCATTGTACCTGTTCTTGATCTCAGTGGATCAATCGAACAATCGCCCGACTCTTCGGAGTCCACTCGGTCAATGTTTGACTTGTATGAGTCCATTGTACCTCCCTTGGTCCCATAGCGACCAATTCAACCCTCTACCCTAACGGACGTAACTTTTAACAATTCTAATGCGATTCACGAACAAACGCTTAATAAGTCTCCAAGAGCGAGCATACAAGCTACGTTTTAATCGCAAGAATTCGGTTTAAAACATCGTCCAATTAAAATCAACCAACACACATACGTTTTTCTACAAAGAACTACGTATGCTTTGAATTCTCCGACTACCGGGAGATACGTAGGAGCAAGATCGACATCTTGTCAAGCACAATAATAAAAAAAACTTTTTTTCTCTTTTCGTTTGTTTTTATCTCTTTCCCCCCCTTATTATATTTTTAGCATAAATGAACATGAACGCAAAGTATTAAAAAGCAATTCAAGTCTTAACCAAATAGAAGGTTCCCGTTGAGTACAACGGACGTGAGGGGTGCTAATACCTTCCCCTCGCGTAACCGACTCCCGAACCCGACAATGGTTGCGATGACCTAATCCTTATCCTCATCGTCAAAAGGGTTTTATTATCGTTTCCCTTTACAACAAAAAAAACTTAAGGGTTTATCAACGTTCCCTTTACACAAAAACTTTGGTGGCGGCTTCACAAAGGCACCCTCCGAGCGTCCGAGGACGACCTCGGAGGAATCTGCGCGTCTTTTTCCCGAGGAAAAAAACGAGGTGCGCACAGCTGGCGACTTCACTGGGGACCCTGTTCCCACTAGCAAGTCAAGCCTAACCTATTTGGGTTAAAGACAATTGCTTTATTTTCTTTGCGTGTCATGTTTATTTATTTTATTCATGCATGTTATATTTATGCTTTATGTTTATATTTGCTTTATTTGCTTTATATTCATATTATATCTCAAATGTGGGGGTTACTTGAGTGATGTTACTCCACATTGTTCGGGTTAATGCCGGACGTGTGAGGCTCTCTACCCGAGCTTGAGAAAAAACACTAAGTTAGAAGGAGGTTGTGTGCGGAAGCCCGCGTTGACGTATGTCCGTGAGGTGGGATGTCCAACCCCGCTTAGATGAGATTTTCACGTGGAATTAATTGAAGTCATGTCGACGTATGTCCATAGACAACCCTAATTCCATGTGAGGTCTATGACTCTAAGGACCTCTTCTTAGGATATTTCACAATTTAGAGCCTACATGTGAGGATGGGGGAAAAATTCCGAGCCTCCACACATTACCCATTCACACTCACTCGTGTTTGCTACATTATGTTTTATTTTATCAGGGGCAATCAGCCTTTAGTTGTTTATTACTTGTTTTTATGCATAATCATAATTAGGGATATGAATGACCAATGGTTGAGGGGTAGTTTTTTTTTTTTTTTCAAAAAAAATTCAAGTACTTCGCAGTGCGAAGGTACTTCGCAGTGCGAAGTACGCGAATTTTGTCAGCCCAGCTGACCTTTCATTTACTCCCTCTCAACCACTTTTTTCCACTATCTTTTTGTTTTATTATTCCAAACGTTTTTTCCTTTAACTTTTAAAACAAAAAGCTTTTTCCCATAACTTCAAAAAAAAAACTCCCAAATCTAAGAGAAGAGTGTACCCATTTTTCTTGAATCTTCCCTCCATTAATTTCGCATCTTTTTCAGAATCAACAACCAGATGGCACCAAGACCAGTAGGAAAGCGCTCGAGGGGTGAGGCATCCGGATCGAGACCACAAGGGGGTTTTGACGCCTCTCGCTTCCTAAGTCTTCGGAACCAGGAAAGATATGAAGAGCTTCTTGGCAGGACCTTCTGGCCGGAGAGGCAATTCATCATAAGTGACAGGGGCCCTTGGAGGGAGTTGGCCCGATTAATAAACCATCGCCAATGGGGAGTTTTGGTAAACCCTCCCCTTAACCTCAACTACGACATAATCCGGGAATTCTATGCAAACGCTATTCCCGTGGATCCAGAGGGGGAATTTACATACCAGACCATGGTGCGTGGTCGGATCATTCGATTCGATCGCGACGCCATCAATACCTATCTCCGAAACCCTTTCCAATTGGAAGATGATGAGCTGTGTGCTTTCCATAAACACCAGAATCGTGGTAATTGGAACCACGATCTCTACGCTCAAACCATTTTCCAATCCGGAAAGAGTTATGAGCTTAATGCAGCGGGGCAACCCACAAAGGCCCTCAGGGGCAACCTTACCACCTATGCCCAGGTCATTTTCCACCTCATCGTCCACAACATAAAACCTAAAAGCCATACCTCCTCCACCACCATGGATGTCACTCCCCTTATCTACTATATCCTCACCGGCAAACAAGTGGATGTGGCCAGGGCCATTTGCCAGGAGATTAAGATAGTGGTCGAGAGTGGCATCAAGCCACCGGCCAAGAAGATGTGCCCACTTGCTTTCCCGGGTCTTATCATGGGACTCTGCCGGGACGCCCGCGTAGTTATCCCTCCCCAGGTGTCAGAAACCATTAAGAACCCCATTACGGACGAGTACATCTCTAGGCACTGCACGGGACGGAGAGCGAGGGCGCAGCAGCCACGGCCTAGACCTCCACCAGCATCAGGGGATTGTCGCACTTGCACTTTCATATTGGAGCAGAATGCCTCCTCCCATCGATACATGACTATGATGCATGATTCCATGTATCGTCTTCAGAGGCAGCTAGGGAGGCCGACGGATCCTGATGATCAGATACCGACACCCCAGATGTTCGCAGCTCATGGTCGTTGGCCCGGGGATAGGCCGGAGCATTCAGAGGCTGGAGGCAGTGGCACAGCAGCAGGAGGCCAGGGAGGAGATGATGAGGAGGATGAGGACGAGGAGGACGAGGATGAGGAGACTGAGGATGATGAGGCTTTCACGCCTTGAGTGACCTTTTTTATGACTTCTCATATTTTGTTGATCATGTTTATGTCATCTTTTTCGTACACTTTTAGAATTTCCTTTTTGTTTGGTACTTTGTAGCTATATTGATACTTTCGCTTTATTATTCGAGTACTTTTGTTTTTATTACTTAGCGTTTGCATCGTAATCATGCCTATTTATTTTTAATATGTGTGAATGTTGAAATTTTTTGTTATCTATCATTGGTAATGCAAATTCGACAAAACTTTCCGCAACCGAATAAGCCAAAGTTTTAACCGTAAACGAGTGGTAATGATAAATGTGGTTAATTTTCGCAAAGCAAAAATGCATGTTTCCTATTTCTTTCCCTGATTAATATTTGAAAGGAGAATGTATATTCCATACTAAATTATACCATACAATTCACGTTATTTAATATGTTTGTTCTATGAACCATTTAGAACCAGCCAGATGTGAGGAATCCCCAAAGATATCATAATACATATGCAGGAGATCGACATTTTTGCTTAGCTCGATCTTTTTATGTTAAATCTGAATTTTGATTTTAATTGCATAAAAGTATTGACATGATCAAGGCATTTGTTTGAAAAAGAGAGAAAACAATCAACCACAAATAGCCCACCCTGTGAGAAGTGAGTATTTGTTAAAACCCTTTGAGCCTAACAAATCAGAATTTTTAACTATGGACTGCCAACTTTCATAAGCTCAACTGCTTAATGAGATTGCCGGAGTTTGTAAAAAATATTTTCAGTCCATAGTTAAAACATCACTAAATTCTGATATTTTCCTTTCGATTTTTGAACCCTTAAAACATCATGATTAATGTCCCTTGCCAAGAGAGGAGGGAACATTCAAATAGGGTATCGTACTGAAACGAGTTGAAAAAAGGGGAAGGATGTGAAAGTCGAGCAATGTTGAATTTCTTAAATTGATCTTGACGACCAAGAAAAGAAAGAATGAAAGAAAAGCAAAGCAAACCAAGAAAAAGAAGAAAAAGAGAAAAGAGAAAAGAAGACCGATAAAATCCAGGAGTTTGTCGAGATCAAGGAGAAAAGCATTTGTGACTCACCAAGACTGTTTTTGAACCAGAAAAGGGGTAAGTTAGAGAGAATGTTCCCTCTTGCTTGGCCATTTGAATTCAATTTCCCCACATATGACATTTCTTTTGTAGCCCAGCCAAATTACAACCCTTAAAGACCTTTTGATCAATGCTTTCATGTTTTTAAGAAACAATAATTGGATGGACATATAACTCGATTGGAATGTTAGCAAAATTGCCGGATGAGTGTTCATAACCCCTCACCATTAATATTCAATTTGTTTACTTACTTAAATGAGTGATAGATTGGTTCATTAATAAGCATGTTATTAATTTGAAACTGTACGATATGATTTTTGTGTGGTATTTATTTCGATTTTTTCAGTACAATCTCGGAATAATAAGGGGCATATAATTGCGTGCGCAAATTTCATATGAATCAACCAAAATCAAAAAGCCCGACCTCGCTCGGCAACCAAAATCAAAAAGCCCGACCTCGCTCGGCAACCAAAATCAAAAAGCCCGACCTCGCTCGGCAACCAAAATCAAAAAGCCCGACCTCGCTCGGCAACCAAAATCAAAAAGCCCGATCTCGCTCGGCAACCAACAAATAAAGCACAATCTCCACCCACAATTTTAAACCAAAACCTGTTTGCACCCGGTGCACAAATCATTCAGAGTCCAACCATATTTGGTACTCTCCCCGCAGCTCACAAAAAGCCCAATTGCCGTTGACATTCCTTAAACACCCAACAAAGGGCCCAATTGGCATCAGCAATCCCAAACACGATTAAAGGAACTATACCTTTGGGGGCAGGTCACTTCCCCCATTAACGAAATTCTTCCCAAGCGAAGTCTTTTACTTTTGTCGAAATTTCCATCTATGATAGTATATATTTCCAAAACAAAAAAAGTTATGTGGAATCTTTTATGTTTTTAAGTAATAACCAGCACATTTTCTCTGAATTGTGAATACTTAAAAAAAATGTGCATCAAAATCTATCCATAGAGCAGATAAGCCTCGCAGGCCAAGCACGGTTAATTGCTAAAGGGATTTCTGGTCACCGATGAATCAAAAGGGAACTTCCCCATCAAATCAAGAGCCTGAAGGGACAATTCAAGCAAGGCTGATTAACTGAAGCACAAGCATCCCCAGCAGAACCATCAGTCATGCTCCTCAGCAGTTTAGCACGATTTACACAGCGAGTTAACGATCCCCACGAGGGTTAAGCGGAGCAAAATTCCCCAATAAACACCCTGAACATCCAAACACCAAACAAGGCTGGATATCGATCATGCTTCCAAAATGATCCTTTATCCCCATAAGCCAACCTCATTGATACTCCCCAGGGAGTCTCAACCCCAAACAAAAGTCCAATCATTATTGGCGAACTACACCGGTTTTGATCCCATTTGGGTATGTAGGCAAAGGACCCTGTCCTTCCAAACCGACCAACCAAAAAACCAAACAAAACACAAATTTTCGGGCTTAGGCTCGAACTACACCGGTTTTGATCCCATTTGGGTATGTAGGCAAAGGACCCTGTCCTTCCAAACCGACCAACCAAAAAACAAAAAAAAGAGAAAGCCCAATTATCATGAACACACCCACCAACAAAGACCGACTCTGCTCGGCACCCAACTAACATTATTCATGCATGCATATTTTAAAACCATTCATACACATGCATTTCATTTCATAAAACCTGCAACAAGGATCCTCCAGTGAGTATCACATATTCACCAGCATCCATTAACATTCAACCAAGGGCACCTATTTAGGGTAAGACCGCAGCTCGTTAGGAATCGATATTCAGAAGCAGTTCCTGAATAAGATCACCTAGCTTAGGTATCAACCTCTAGAAGCAATTCCTAGAATAGATCACCTACCTCATTGTTCGACCTCTAGAAGCAATTCCTAGAGTAGATCACCTCCCCCAGTGTATCGACCTTCAGTGTTAGCGGCTGAATAAGATCACAGCTCGTTAGGAATCGATATTCAGAAGCAGTACCTGAATAAGATCACCTAGCTTAGGTATCGACCTCTAGAAGCAATTCCTAGAGTAGATCACCTCCATCAATGTTCCACCTCTAGTGACAGTGCCTAGAGTAAACCACCTAGCTTAGGTATCGACCTCTAGTGACAGTGCCTAGAGTAGATCACCTCCATCAACAGTTCCACCTCTAGTGACAGTGCCTAGAGTAAATCACCACCCTCAGGAATCGACCTCTAGAAGCAGTGCCTAGATAAGATTACCTTCATTCCCCAGTGGATCTACCTCCAGTGTTAGCGGCTGGATACGATCAAAACCCTACCAACCCTTTCATTTGCATTTCGCGAAGGACAAAATTCGGGTCCTTCTTTTTCTTTTTACTTAATTGATCTCCGCAAAGAGTTCATGAGATGCCCTCGGCACTCACGCACTCTATGCGAAGACACAATTAAGTAGGGGCAGCTGTAGTACCCTAATTTTGTCCTACGCATTTTAAAACCAAAAATCAAAAAAATCAAAGAGGGGAAAAAGTCAAAAGTCAACAAAAGTCAACAGAAAAGTCAACTTTTCAAAATTGAGGACTTCGCAATGCGAAGCTCACTTCGCACTGCGAAGTCTGCGATTTTTCTGCAGATTTTTGGTTTCTTGGATTTAATTCCAGATTTTGTTGCACATCACTTCCATAATTATTTTAAGTAGCATTCATGGCCAATTGGGCCAAGCAAAGCCAGAGTTGGAAGACTTGCCATTAATGCCAAGGTTAGAAGCTTTTTCTTCCAACCTAGCATGTGACAAGCAAGTGGGCTTGCCCTTGGGCAGCTCTAGCCCCTCCCAGGTGACCTGCTAACCACCACAAGGTTGCCAGCCACCTGCTTGAGGACTTTCCTCCTGCTTGCTGCCCCAAAAACCAGTCAAACCAGCTGGATTTTCTCACTTGAAAAGCCATGAGTGCCTACTCTGTTTTGCAGCAGCTTTTCACCCTCTCACACCAGCCAATTTTAGCCTTTTCATCCCTCAATCTCTGCACAATACAGTGCACGTTTTTATTGACCAACCATTGAGATTGCAAGGATTGATCCCCAAGCATTAGCCATTTGCAAATCAGCTTTGTTCTTCATCATTACCTTCTAGAATAGGTTGAATTTGTGGCTGAAATCAAGCTGGAACTTGCCCCTTGGCACAAGGCAGGGTTGCCTCTATCCATTAGCATTTAATGCAAAGGGATTCAGCTTGATCTTGGCCACAAATCAGCTGAATCAAGGGATTGTGTAATGATGACAAAGATTTGATTTTGGCCTATAAATACAAGGCAATGCCCAAGGTTACAAACACACACAATTAGACAGAAAACACAACATTCAAAGAGCAGAAACTCTACTCATTTCAACCTACAAATCTCCACAAATAACCAGAAACAATCCATCCACACAAAGCTTTCAAAAGTTCAAGTTCATCACAAATCTTCAAACCTTTGTGAAAGCCTTCAACCAAATCAAGCCAAGTGCAGCTGGAGCTTTGCTAAGGAGTTCTGTAAGTTACTAAGCTCTTTATCTTGCATTTCTAATTGTGTTTGCATAGCTATTTTGGCTCAAAACCTTTTGGTCCTAAAAAACCCCTTTTGAATTTCAAAGAAATCCCAAGGTTTTCAAAACATCAAAATTGGTTTGTACAACCTTTTTCATCCCAAAAACTCAAAGCTTTTCACCCATATATAAGGTCTTGAGTGTGTTCAGAAGTTGTTTCTGAACAAATGTTCAGAAACAGCTTCTGAACCCAAAATTTCGCATGCTTCGCAGTGCGAAGTCATGGTCGCAGTGCGACCATGACAGAACTCAGAACCTGAGTTTTTGTGTCAAAACAACCAATTTTTGAGGTTCTAGCCCCAGAGCTCAGAACCTAAGAGTTTTTAAACCTATGTTCTTCAAATCATAACAAGGTTTTTGCATAATTTTGGCAAATCACAAGTTCGTATAACCATTTTGTGGGTAACTTGCAAAGCAAGTTATGTTCCCAAACTTTCAAAACCACATGAACCAACAAGCTATGTTCAGCTTTTCAATCTAAACTTGAGCAATAAATATTGTTCATGATGTTCAAAACTCAAAAATGAACATACACCGGTAATGTGCGCATTTTCGCAAAATGAGACGAACTTGCGCGTTTTCTAGCAAATTTGCTAAACCTTCCCATTTTGGGTTTTCAAACCAAATGTTTTGACTTACCTTGGGATTTCTAAAGAATTCAATCCAAAAACATGAATGAAAAAGGGATGGTGTGACGTATGTCTCTCCATCGCCCCGATTGTACGAATGCGTGACGTATGTCTCGTCGCTCGGACAATCGTCATTCCCTTTTAATATGTACAACCCTAACCAAACCAAATCTTGGCCCCTTGTGGTCAATCCAAGCCTTTTGGTCCCCCCCGTTGGCCATTAGACTCAACCCCTCGACTCGTTAGAGTCCACTCGGTCAATGTTCGACTCGTCCGAGTCCATTGTACCTGTTCTTGATCTCAGTGGATCAATCGAACAATCGCCCGACTCTTCGGAGTCCACTCGGTCAATGTTTGACTTGTATGAGTCCATTGTACCTCCCTTGGTCCCATAGCGACCAATTCAACCCTCTACCCTAACGGACGTAACTTTTAACAATTCTAATGCGATTCACGAACAAACGCTTAATAAGTCTCCAAGAGCGAGCATACAAGCTACGTTTTAATCGCAAGAATTCGGTTTAAAACATCGTCCAATTAAAATCAACCAACACACATACGTTTTTCTACAAAGAACTACGTATGCTTTGAATTCTCCGACTACCGGGAGATACGTAGGAGCAAGATCGACATCTTGTCAAGCACAATAATAAAAAAAACTTTTTTTCTCTTTTCGTTTGTTTTTATCTCTTTCCCCCCCTTATTATATTTTTAGCATAAATGAACATGAACGCAAAGTATTAAAAAGCAATTCAAGTCTTAACCAAATAGAAGGTTCCCGTTGAGTACAACGGACGTGAGGGGTGCTAATACCTTCCCCTCGCGTAACCGACTCCCGAACCCGACAATGGTTGCGATGACCTAATCCTTATCCTCATCGTCAAAAGGGTTTTATTATCGTTTCCCTTTACAACAAAAAAAACTTAAGGGTTTATCAACGTTCCCTTTACACAAAAACTTTGGTGGCGGCTTCACAAAGGCACCCTCCGAGCGTCCGAGGACGACCTCGGAGGAATCTGCGCGTCTTTTTCCCGAGGAAAAAAACGAGGTGCGCACACTTCGTTCAGAGTCCGTGTACATGGACCCCCAGCGAGTGGCATTTTTTCGGAGTAAGCTGCACGTGTCCTCTACGGGATTCGAAGAGGACGTGGTCTTGAAACATTGTCGCCCAGGTGACAAAGTGTGCTTACAAAGGCCGAAGGGAGTGAAGAGTGAGATGTTTCACATGTATACGGCTGTTTTTGAGGATCTGGGTGTGAAGTATCCCTTCACGCCCTTTGAGGTTGACGTACTCAATTGTTTGAATGTGGCGCCTTCTCAGCTGCAGCCAAACAGCTGGGTGTTTATACGCGCTTTTGAGATTTTATGCGAGGGGCTGGGTTTCCAGCCCTCAGTTGGATCCTTCTTCACCTTTTATGGCACAAAGGGGGTAGATAAGCTCTCTTGGGTGTCCATCAATGCGCATCCTGGCAAGAGGTTGTTCCCGCCCTACGCCTCTCATTATAAGAATTGGAGACAGACGTTCCTCAGGACCCGGGGACGAAAGGATTGTGAGGCAGCTGCTGTGTGGGTTGATGGTAAGCTGAGGTTTCCCATATGTTGGACGAGTGCTCCGGCGTCTATCATGGGATTTGACTACGAGAAGCTGGACGCATACGACCAGGGCGTCGTCTGTTTTTTGGATAAGATGTTGCCCATGAACATCCGGGAGTTGTTGAATAGGGAACGGGATGTGAATAGCTTAGACGCGTACTTACGTGAGTCGAATTTATTTCTTTATGCTTATACTGTGCTTTTCTATTTTTTTGTCCTCTTAACTTTTCTGTTTTCATTTCTGTAGAGGACATGGCGCCCATGACTGCGGCGGAGAGGAAAAAATATCTCAAGGAAATGAAGGCAAAGAAGGCTGCTGAAGGGTTGGTAGCCACTGATTCTGCTGGACTCATCACACGCAAGCCGAAGAGGAAGGTTGATCATCCGTCCGAGTCTCAGGCTGAGTCCCTCACAGCGGCCACGCAGGATAAGGCGTCGCCCGGGAAAGATGATAAAGGGAAGGCAGTAACTGAGAAAAAAGGTAAGAAAACGCCTTCCCCTTCCTCGATTAGCGCCATCAAGACCAGTGGATCGGTGCAATCTTTTTGGGATAAAGGTTTTGACTACAGTGCCTATGTCAAAGAGAGGTTGGTCTTTAATCCAGAAGACGCGGAGGCTGGGAACCAGGGCGTTGTTCCCTTTATGACGAGAGATGTGGGAGTTCATTGCTTGCGGTCTATAATGCTCTTGGACGCGGTAGATCGGAAGTATGAAGAAGTGGTACAGAATGAAGAGGCCCTGCAGACTACGATGAGGGCATTGGAAAAAGAGGTGAAGGAGGCCAAGGACGCGAGGGAGAGAAAAGTGAAGGAAGCCAGAGAGGCGGTGAAACTTGAGTGTGATAAGCGCATCTCTGATCTGAAAATTGGTTATGCAACAGATCTTGCTGGGAAGGACGGAGTTATCGCTAAGCTGCAAAATGATGTCGCGGTTGGAGCGGAAAGGGAGGATCAGCTTAAGGCTGAGATTTCCGAGGGCGAGCTAGCTCTGAATTTCGATGCTAGCTTTGAACGGGCTAAAGCTCAAGTCGCCCTTCTGCACCCTGGCGTCGATCTTTCCGCCCTTGATTCCTTTAAGGTTATTGTAGATGGTGCCCTAGTAGACGAACCATAATCTCACTTGTTGTAATTTTGATTTATTTTGAACTCAGTATTCTTCTTTGAATTTGTAATGATGCATCGTTTTCCTTAAACTTCTCGTCTGTTCCTTTTATCTTCGGATTTATTCATTTTAGAAAGCACCTCCTGGGCGGTGGTTATTACTTGTGTTTGTTTCATAACTATGTCGAAAATTGTCGGGTTGTTTCATTTGGAGCACGATGCCTTAGGGCCCTCTTTAGAGGGTTGAGGAATTAGGTGGCGATTTCATTTTCGGCTCACGACGTCTTAGAACCCTCTTTGGGGTTAAGGAATTAGGTGGCGATTTCATTTTCGGCTCGCGACGTCTTAGAGCCCTCTTTGGGGTTAAGGAATGAGGTGGCGATTTCATTTTCGGCTCACGACGTCTTAGAGCCCTCTTTGGGGTTAAGGAATTAGGTGGCGATCTCATTTTAGCTCACGACGTCTTAGAGCCCTCATTGGGGTTAAGGAATTAGGTGGCAACCCTCGCTGGGGTTAACGAATCAGATGGCGATCTCATTTAAGATTTGGCGATGTTGATCTGTTACAGGCCATGTGAGTAATATGAAACAAGTGATATATATATATATATATATATATATATATATATATATATATATATATATATATATGTTAATAAGAAAGCGGGGCCTCATTAAAAACCCCCTACTACTGCGGGGGAAAAGAGTGCCCCTTTTCTTGTAGGCCGTACAGAAATATCGCAATACATAAGATAAAAGACAAAGTAAAAATTAAAATGGTTTTGTTTACCCTCTAGTTCGCCTTTGAATTGTTGTGGCGAGCTTCTCCCTGCTTTGTAGCTGAATCACAGACGTGCTTAGGTTTGTGAAATCCCAGAATCATGTTTGTTCCCTTTGGTAGGTCTGTCTTGCTAGCTTTCTTTGTGAAATTTCTGGTACGCCCGGCTAGCGTGCTGACTGGCTTGAGTACATCTGCCTGCTGGACTGGATAAAGAGCGAGGCAATGACACACTTCGGCGGGGTGAACGCTAAGCATATCTTTCAGCTGACGAGCGGTAAGATTCAGATTTGTCTTTAGGAGCTCTGTTATGCTCAGTTCTTCATCCATCAAACTTTCCTTTGGACCTCTCGCTACTTCTATGCGTTCTTGCTGAAACTCTTCTTCTGGATTTGTGCTGACGATGTTCACCTGGTGTGCTTTTGGGTTGCTGGTTCCTTTCCTTTCTCTTTGTAGCTTCAAGTTATTGTGATAACATTCTCGTGCAATTTTCTGATCTGCTCTGATGGTGCCGACTCGTCCATTGTTCAGCGGGTATTTCATGAAGAGGAACTTAGTGGAAAGATAGGCGTCAAGGACGTTGAAGGCCGGGCGGCCTATAATGATGTTGTAAGAACAGGGCGAGTTTACCACTAAATATTTAATCCTGATGGTTTTGGCGCTGTTACCTGTGCCGAAGGTTGTCTTCAAGGTGATGTATCCACGAACGTGTACCTACTCCCTTGTGAAGCCAGCCAGAATTCCCTTGAAGGGTTGCAACTGGTCCTCGTCCAGTCCTATTCTTTCAAAAGCAGAGTAATAAAGGATGTATGCGGAGCTTCCAGGATCAATCAACACCCTCTTGACATCCCAATTGAAGATTTGCACAATAATGACCATGGGATCGTCATCGTGGGGGATCACTTTTTTGCGGTCTTTGCTTGAGAAGGTGATATCTGTCTTGCGCTCTGGCTCCGTCATGGTGTGGTCATCTTCCAGCATTACCTGCCTCACATATCTTTTTCGGGAGGTGCTGGATTCTCCTCCCCCTGTGAAGCCGCCGAATATGGTGTTCAAAGTGTGGCGCTCACCATCCTTCGCCACATCTTTCTCCTTTTGGGGGTCTTCGGGAGGATGCCTGTCTCCTTCTCTGCTTTCCTTCACGTATCCTCTTACCTACCATTCTGAATCATCTTCTCAATCTCTCTCTTCAGGTGGATGCAATCATTTGTGGTATGTCCTTTTATGCGGTGATATTTACACCAGGCCTCCTTGTCGTTTCCCATGATGTTTCCTCTCAGTGGTGGGGGCTCGGGGATGAGTCTAGAATGGTACACATCTCTCCAGATCTGCTAACGGCGAGTGTTGAGCGCCGTGAAGGATTATGGCAGGGGTGCGCGCCTATCTTGGACGTGACGTTTGTATGGCGCTCTGTCTCTGTGGGCGGGTGGATAATAGTTGCGGCGGTGGTCGTAGTTGTTGGGGCCACGCTCCCTGGAATCTCTCGCTTTCTTTTCAGCGGTGCTCTCCTCTCCCTTTATGTAACATTCCGCCCTGGACATGATCTCCTCCATGGAATCGGCCGGTTTTAGCGCCAGCGATTCGTTGAACTGTCCGGCGCGGAGGCCGTTTTGGAAAGCTCCCACAAACAGCTTCTGGTTCAGGTTCACGACTTTAATTGTGGCGTCGTTGTATCTTGCAAGATATTCACGGAGGGTTTCATTCGATCCTTGGCGGACGTTGAAGAGGCTGGTAGACGACACCTTGCGGTGGCGACTAGCCGAAAACTAGTGTGTTAATTTGCGCGTCATGTCTTGGTAACTGACGGCGGAGAAACGGGGCAAGTTCATGTACCACCTGAGGGCGGCGTCTTTGAATGTCCCTGCCAACAACTTACATTTAAGGGAGTCAGCAGCGCCGATGATGGCCATCTGGGTGTTGAAAGCTGTTACGTGCTCCACTAGATCGATCTTTCCGTCGAAAGACGAAAGAGAGGGTGGCTTGAAGTTTTCCGGGACCGGCGCGTTCCAAACTTCAGCGGAAAGTGTAACACCCTAATTTTATATTTTAAGTAATTCAATAAATTTTAATAGGTGTGGCGTGGTGAATATTATTATTAATGCTGTTTTATTTGAATGTGATGTAAATGTTGAGAGGGTTGAATTATATTGGTGAATTAATTTATGATACCAGAATTTAAATAATATAGAAAGAGAATTGAAAAACAAGTAAAAAAGAGTAGGAGGTGTAGAAAATAGGTTTTTAATAAGTGGGGGAGGGGAAAAACAAAAGAATAGTGAATAGAAGAGGAAAGTTATATGAAGAGTGGCTAGACCAAATATAAATAAGGGTTTTGGGAAATTAGAACTCAGTTTTGCTGAACGTAGAAACAGAGAGAAGAGCAGCCATCAGAGAAAGGAAAACCTAGCTACAACGAAGTCAAGCCAAACCAGAGATTTCAGAGGAATCGAGGTAAGGGGGAGAATCTTTGCACTTTAGGGTATCTTAATATATGATGGGGGGTGTTTAATTCTTAAGATGATGTTTCTGTTATGATGTGAGATTGTGATGAGAGATTGATGATGGACGAAGGTAAAGACGAGGTTGAATTATTTAAAATTAAGAGAAACTAGTTTACGGTTTACGAATAGAGGATTGACCATGAAGAGAATGTGTGAATCAGTAGGTTAATGGAAAATTAGTGCTTTAATGATAGGGTAACTTTAGGGTGATGTTTAGGGACGAATTGGGTGAGTTGGGGGGGTCGAAATCGGAGCCGGGGAAGCTTCCATGGTGGAAAATTACAAAATCTGCGTTCTGATGCTGACAGAATCGTGACGCGATTTTGGCACAACTTTTTGACCATTTTCAATTCCGAATTGAGCTTAGGTGTCTTCATAAAAGTTGTAGATATGGATGTTAGCTTTTATGTGGCTTTGGAGTGACCTCATTTAGACATCCACAACTCGATTTATGGTCATATTACTACACAGGGGTCGGCACGGTCGTGCACTCTGCCCAGGTTTAGGAAACGAAACATTTCCACCCCTCTCTGTCTCGAATTGGACTTAGGTCCCTTCTTGAAAGTTTTAGATATAGATGTCAGCTTTCATTTCCCTTTGGTTTGAATCCATTTGGATCTCTAGAACTTGAGTTATGAATAAAATATTGTATCTGGGTCATGCTGCGATATGAATAGTAAGTCTAAGAAAGCTGTTAGCGTGAAAAGTATGCGTATACTAGGGTTCCAAACCTATAAACATAAATGAAGGGAGTCTAGTCTGGTGTCTTAAGGGTAGTTCCCCAACCCCTTAACGAATTAATACATGGAAGAACTTTAGGGTGTTAGAGACAAATCCAAGAAGAAATAAAGAGAGAGGAGTAGGATAGTGAATGGTGAGAATGAAAGCGCTTAGATAATGAAGTTTGCTAATGACGTTGACTACTGAATATATAAATATGATGAAGTTGGTGAAGCATACTCGTAATGATGATGTTGATTATATAAATGATGTGAGTGACGATGTATATTCATGATGACAACGTTTTCTTATGCCGATGATGTGAATAACAACGATATGTTTTGTCCCGGTGTTGTGAAAAATAGGAAGAGTTTGCATCTATGATTGTAAGCTTTTGTTGATGTGTTGACATTTAATACTTGATGAGTCTTGAGCCTAAAAAGGTGAAGTAGTTTAAACAGTAGAAGGAGAAGTGTGAGGGATGTAGATGAGTAGTTCACGGCGGAGTGATAACGACAGGATTAATCCATTGGGGTATTTTTAAAAGGTCTAATATGGTAAGCTGATTAAGAGAGTATAAAATATGAAGAGATAAAGAAGTGAAAAGAGACGATGATAAGAAGGGATATAACGTAGGTGCCTTCCGAGTAAGTGATGAAGTTAAATATAATCTTCTTAAACAAATAATGAGCTTAGGAATATTGTTAAGTTGAAGAGTAAAAGAGTCAAGGTAATTAAGGAACTTAAGATGAATGTTAGGTAGGAACATATTAGGTGTGTATTGTGTAGTGAAAGATAATAGGAATTAGGATAGCGGTGAATAAGACGGGAATTGATTAGAAGAGAGCGAGATGAATAGGAAAGAAGATAAGAGGTAATCGTCATAATGTTTGACGATAATAATAATGACCGGTATCGAGAGAATAAAACCTTAAATTATAATGAAGTTTTAGTGAGGAAAGTTGCTGACGTAGAAAGTATCGATAAGGTGAGATAATAACTTTGAATTAGAATGAAGTTAAGATTAGGGGAATGGTCGAGGTTATAGATGACGACAAATGTGAGACGGGGATTAAGGTATAAAGTCGTAATAATGAGAGGGATAAGTAGGAAAGAGTTATTGACGATGGTGAGGTGAAACCTAGTTGTATAGAGAGGAGACATTATATGTAATGTTAATGGAGAAGTAAACATCTTAAAACTAAGAAGGAGGAATAGGGTGTGCTATCAGGATAAAATATCTAGAGAGCCTAGAATAGACAAGAGAATAGAGCATGTCCGTAAGATGAATAATAAAATAAAATAGAGGGTTGTTGACGTAGAAACGAGTCGTGCGTAAGGGTTGGATTGATGAGGAGATAATGTAGAGATATAGACGGTAATAGAGAGTAATGATGACGAATCATATGACTATGTCAAAGAGTGATGACGATTGATATTATATACAAGTGTATAAATAAATATGATGAGAAATGATGATACTTGCGTTAATATGATGATGAGAGTGATGATGTTTATATTATAATGATGATAATGATGATGTCTATATTACTATGACGATGAGAATGATGATGTATATATTATAATGATGATGAGAATGACGATGTCTATATTATTTTGATGATGAGAATGATGATGTTTATTTATGAAGACGATGAGAATGATGACAATGTGTTTTGCATTGATGTTGTGCATATTAGGGAGAGTCTTGCATTTATGAATGTGAATTCATGATGACGTGATGATGTGTAATACCTGATGAGTCTGTCACCATGCATGCATATAGAGTCGTGTCTAGGAATTATGAAGATGAAATGACGATGAAAGTCCAGTAACATATCTCTGGCAATTTATGACGATGAAAGTCCAGTAACATATCTCTGGAAAATTATGACGACGATAGGTGTGGTACCACATTCATATAGGTCTTAGGGTGAGTCCATATGCATTTAAATGATGATACTTATACTTGGTGTTTTTAAGTGTGAATTGAATGAGATGATGATATGTATGATTAGTTGAGAAGAATATAATAAATGTCGATGATCATATGACGACAGAATATTGTTATTGTTGTATTATAATGTTGTGCGTGCTTTTCCCTAATATTATGTTACGGCAGGATTTCTCACCCCTTTGTTGTTGTTGTGTTGTTTTCTTTGTGGTGATTGTACTCCCGGGTACAAACACTCAGGTTGAGGAAGTTTAGTTGTGGGACGACTTAGAAGGTGGAGATGGAATACGTCTTCCGTCTAGTTTTCATTTTATTTAGTAATCTATTAAGCATGTAGTCGCTACGAGCTCTGATTCTTGTAACACCAGGGTTGGGGTTGACGTTGAAATTAATTTGTTTTTAAGTCGAGAACTTGGAAGTATTGTTATTTCTATTTATGATGTTGAATAACAAGGATAATCAATATTAATGAAATCAATGAAATGTTTTCTGCTGTTGAAATTATTATTTAAATAAAGTGTTTATGTTATATGTGATATATTGACGAGTTGTATAACACCCTCTTTATTAAATATATAATTATTATTTAATAATTATCCTCGGGAAATAGGGTGTTACAGAAAGTTGTTGCGGATCTGGATCTATTGACTCGTCCTGCTGGGACCCGTTCCCCTCAGCGTGTTGTTGTTGTTGGATTGTCTCCATTGTCGCTTGCAGAGCTTCGTTGTGGTCGCGAAGCTCCTGGATTTGTTGCTGTAGGGCTTCCAAGACCGCCGGGTCCGCCATCAATGGCGATGATGACGGTTGTTTGGGTCGGTTATGAAGATTAAGATTGGTGGTTGAAGATTAGCGGTTAGGATCGTGAATCTCAAGGAGAGGATTGGTTTTTTGAACAAAGAACAGGTTGATCGTTTGATTAGAGTTAGGGATGGATTTAGGGTTGAATCGCGGCGGATTCAGAAGTTTCAGGGTTGCTCCTGAGAAACACGGTGGATTCACGGCGTTCTGGTGATTTTCAGAGGCCGTGGATCGATTGCCTTTCTTTCAAAGATGGTGTTTTACCGTAGCCCCACGGTGAGCGCCAACTGTACTGGCTGTGAGTACAATGTATGAAAACTAGGGTTTCAGAGTCTGTTAAGGTCATGCCTTGGGAATGATCCCAATGTTACTATTTGTAGCCTTGACTTGGGCCTATCTGGTCATGGTTTTGGGCCTAAATCGTAAAGGGCCAAAATCATGACTAGGGCGCCCTCGTAAGCTGCTGAGGGCGCCCCCAGAGGATGTCCTTTAGGGAGGTCACCTGGGGTTATTTATGATTGTCAAGTGGGCTCTGCGCCCTCCTGGAGGGCGCCCTGCCTTACTCCAAGGGTTCAAACCCTTGTCTTTAGGATCTCAAGGCATAAATGGTGAGATCTACAGTCCACAATGACACTATTTCTCCCGTATTGTTTATATTTATTAGTGACAAAATATTTATCCCTCATGTTCAATGTTTTTTATATATCAATGGCAAATATTTGAAATGTGTTTATTCAAAAACTAAATTATTAGTGGAAAATATTTATCCCATAATTTTTCTTTAAAAATATGCCCTATTTTTTATGGATCTCAATCAAATATTTACCTCATGTTTTTTTTAATATTTAGCGATGATAAATATTTATGATAAATATTCCGTAAACTTATAAGATAATTAATGAATGAAGAATGCCTGTTAGATTTGAATAATGAATCCTTTACGCGATATTCTTATTTTCTCACATCTAATATCAATGTGATGTTTGTTTGACTCATGATTTTCCCACATGTGAAACATCAAAGTGCAAATCGTATAAATATTCGAAATTCAAACTGTGGGAATAAAACACCATTTTACAAAACCAAAAAAAACACCATTTTACATAATGGAAAGACACAAATAGTGCAAAACTATGCTTTGATTCATAGAAAATTTTGATAGAATATTTTACACTTCTTACAAAATACACAAAATTAGTCGATTTAATTAAATGTTAATTTTTTTAAGGCATTATTACTCTTAATGAAACTTTCCAGAAAAAGATCATGTTTCACTGTGGGTGTTCATCATATAGTGAAGAGTCAAGCTATATGTTGTAGGACCTAAAACTTGGTTGAAATAAATTGCTATTTCAGGCCCACCATGTACTCCATATTTATGCAAGTTGAAAAATTCATGTACTGCATATTTCTGCATGTTGAAAAAAATTTTAAAGTCATAAACGAATTCGTAGCTACTTGATGGCTATATTATCGATAAGTGAAACCCTAACCTTTTTTTTAGTCAAAAGGAAAAATATATTAAATAAATAAGGAGATACAGAAACTGGAGGGACATTAGACTTTACCCAGGTAAAACCCAAAACAGGCATACAACATGAAAATTTAGACCAAGTAGACCAACCCTAATCTATCATAACAAAAATTCATTAATCACGGACGCAACCCAGCGCACCCGCATACGAGCGCGAAACCAGATTACAAAAAATATGAAAAGTGAACATCTGCGAAGAACAGTTAGGGTTTATATTCGGCAAATGGATAGACGGCCAACACGGTAACAAAGTCGAAGTGCCAACAGCTCCCTGAACAGCCAGCAAGCATAAAAAGCTCTTTCGAGCACACCGGTACCATAGTGTAAGCAGACAAGACACCTTGAAACTTGCAGATCTCAACAGATCTGGAAACATCAGAGAGTCGAAGAAGTCATGCCACCAAACACAACAGGTATCAAATAGTCGCGTAAAGACTCAGATCGAGGGATGAGTCCAATACGATAGTAACCAGACCCTTTCAGGTTAATAGAACCTGACCCTTTCAGGTTTTTTGCATCACAAGCAAAGAGGTATAGATCTTCAATCACCCAACTAGTATCTGATCAACAACAAAAGCAAAGAACACATACCAAACTGTCGGAACCCACGAGAGCAAACAACACGGCGCCTATGAGGCCAGCAACACAAGAACACCACCAGCGATCCAACCACTAGAACAACGCTGACGATACAACGGCGAACCCGCTGCCACCAACCTAAGACCGGCTCTGCAACAGGAACGCAAACAGCACAGACATAACAAATATACGAACACCAACAGAACAAAATAACAAAAAGTGGTAGAGCTATCTACGTCGGAGAAGTAAACGAGAACCACCAGCTAGGAATGGAGCAGCTTGAAACCCAAAAAGGACCCAATCAAAACCGGATCTGAAACGAGCAGCGTGCGTTGGAAAAGAAGTGTCTTGGACAATTCCTCTAAGGTTTTGATGATAACAAAGTATTGAACAATTGGAATACTAACATATGTTCAATGTGCAGAATCATAGAAAGATCTATCTATCAAGGAAGAACATATGAAGAGCATCATAAGGAACAAGAGCAGCTAAGAAGACTATGGTAGAAGACCAAAGGCAGGTCAATCAAAAGCCAACGTCCTTAGAAGACGGGAACCACACAGATTCTAGAGAGGGAACTGAACAGATTCTGTGATGGTCATCAGACTTAGAGGCAGACACTAAAGACGTGGATCACCATCAGACTTGAGTAAGTTATGAGGGACCCAAAATCCACGTAGGCTCTGTCCAACTCTGTGAATTGTCACTATCAAGGTTCTAATAGGTGTAGTTCTTTTGTCGTCTTTTGTCTACAAGCACAATCAGAAAAATGACATCAACAACAAAGCAAGCAACGGATAATTCCTCATTCAGTAAAGGAGAATTCAAAGTTCATTTCAACGGGATTATCCATATCAAGCAAAGGACCAACATTCTTGATCAAAGCTTCTCAACGACTCTACTTGCGCTGGCACTCTTCTCCAACGTCTCTTAAATCCATGCCTATAAAAGGAGTTGAAGACCACGAAGAAGATCAACAAACTCTACTGCTTCAAAGTGTCTATACTCTGCCAAATTCTATAGCGTAAAGCACTTAGGATTTTTGCTTTCTAGTTTATAACGTAGAAATCCTAGTGTTGTAGAGAGTCTGTTCATTTGTTCATATACACCAAATATTGTTACATCAGGTGTTGAACAAATTAGAAGTCTTTAGTTGCAAAGCTAAAGCGTATAAGTCTCTTGGTGAAACCTTGAGCAATTAGAAGTCTCTTAGGTGTGTCCTTATAGCATTGGAAGTCTCTTGTTTGTGTGCTTGAGCACTTGTTGGAGTAGTCCTTAAGCAAGGAAGTCTTTAGGAGAGTCCAAGAGCAAGAAGTCTTAGGCAGGTGTGCTTAAGCAAGGAAGTCTTTAGGTAGAGTCCTAGAGCAGGAAGTCGTGAGCAGATGTGCTTGAGCATAGGGAAAGTCTCTTGGAGTTGTCCTTGAGCAATTTGTAATCCTGTGTAATTATAGTGAAATCCCTTGGAAGTGCAAGGGGACTGGACTACTCCTGGGTTGTAGGAGGAACCAGTATAAAATTGCTTTGTGTCTGCTTTATCTTTTTGTGTGTCTTTATCTTTATCTTTGTGTTCAGTACTACATCCGCTGTATTCAGACTCTGTAACAGAATCTGTATACCACAGATTCTTAACAGCTTTTGAACACCAAGAAAAGGATACCAGAAAAAGCCAACATAATTCAACCCCCCCTCTTGTGTTTTTCTCACCTTCAATTGGTATCAAAGCACAGTCTGTGCTCTGTCACTTAACAGTGCCACATAAAAAGATCCAGAGAGAAAAACATGACTTCCACTGTAGAAACTTCTACTCCTGATATCACCAACACCTCCACCCATGATAAAAACACTTACTCTGTCAAACCTCCTTCTTTCAATGGAGATGCAACACAAGTTTCTTGGTGGAAAAGCAAAATATACAGTCACATTATAGGTGTCGATGATGAACTCTGGGACATTATTGAAGATGGAATCATCTTTGAGGTTGATGAAGAAGGCATGATGGCTGACAGAAGGAGTCTGACAGCCACTCATAAGAAGATGTACAAGAAGCATCACAGGGTTCGAGGAATATTGGTGGATGCTCTGCCTCATACTGAGTATTTGAAGATAGTAGACAGATCTACAGCAAAATCCATCTTTGAATCACTCTGCTCAACATATGAAGGAAACCAACAGGTCAAGGAGGATAAGGAAAACCAATTGGTTCACCAATATGAACTCTTCAGAATGAAGGAGGACAAAGATATTGAAACCATGTATTCAAGGTTTTCAGATTCTTGTGTCTGGTCTTCAAGTTCTGAAGAAAAGTTATGGTGTATCTGATCATGTCAAGAAGATTCTCAGGAGTCTCCCTGCCAAGTACACACCCAAGGTCACTGCCATACAGGAGGCAAATGATCTGGACAAGCTAAGTCTGGAAAATCTAATCAGTTCTCTCAAAAGTCATGAGATTGAACTAGATGTAGAAGAACCAGATCAGAAGTCCAAATTCATTGTCTTGACCTCTTAGGAAAAATCTGCCAACTTCCATAAATCTATTAAACTAAAAGAAGAAAATCCAGATGATGAATCTGGTGATGATGCAGATCTAGAGGAAATGGCATATATGACCAAGAGGTTTTAGTACCTGACCAAGAAAAGAAGGTTTCCTGATAAGAGCATAAGTTTTAAGAGTTCAGGAGGTTCCAGCAGAAGAGAAGATCAGGACGGCTGCTACAATTGCAAGAAGACTGGACATTTCATTGCTGAATTTCCAGAGCTACAGAAGAACAGACCATGGAGAGGAAGACCCAAGCAAGATGTCTCACAGAAGGAAAGCTACAGAAGCAGATTGAAGGAGAGTCTTATGGCAACATGGGATGAGTTCGATGAGGAGGCTGAAGATGACAAGAATGTAGAGGAAGATAACTTGGGGTTGGTTGTTACAACACCATCAGATACTGAATCTGATTCAGATCCTGATGATGTATGTAAAGATTTCCTTGAACTAACCAAGAAAGAGTTAGTTGGAACAATCAAAGATCTCTGCACCAATCTCAGGAGAACGTCTAGAGACTACTTAAGGCTTAAAAGCAGCTTCAATCAGATGAAAGCTGGCTATGAGGATATAGAAGAAAAGAATGGACAATTATTGATAGTAAACGACATTCTAGAAGAAGAAATCAGCATGCTGAAAGGAAGGATTGAAAATCATGACCGCAAATCTGCACACACAGGTGATCTAACTTCCTAAGAGATTCTGATCAAATCCATCAAGGGGATCAGATTGAATTAGTCAATTTGTATAGAGAACAAGGAATATGAAGGAGAGGCAGGAGAGTTGGAAGGACGAAGAACTCTGAGTCAAAAACTCTGGATTACCTACTCAAACCAGACTAGAGGTTGAAGAAATAGGAAAAAGAATTCTAAGGAAGGTACAACCAAAGACTCAAAGGTCATCAAATTCCAAATCAGAAGGGCAAGGCAGTTCAAAGGAGAATGATTGGTTGTAAGTCATTTCTGTATTTTCTGTACATATTTCTACTTAATGAACGATAGATTTCAGCATAATAAGCATAACATAATCTGATTATGTGAAAAGCAACTATGAGCTTGCTTAATCGATTCAAGTCATCAGCATGTCAAAAGTATGAAAATCTTAAGTCTAAGTACAAAGCAATGGTCACAATAACTTTGTGAGTAAGAAACTTTTTATCTCCCAAACAACAATGATCTACTTATTTGGACTTTAAGAAATCTCTCATCTAAAGGAAAATTTGACATATCTGGTAACTAAAAACAGATGACTTGGCCAACATCTTATAACTAAATCAGTTTAAAGAAATTAACCAAGTCAATCTTATGCTTAAAGATTAGTTATACTAGCTATAATTTAAATCATCTGAATCTATCTGAATCAATCCATGCTATGATTCTCTCATCATATTCCTGCATGAAAATTATGAAGAAAAATCTAGGCATACATGGTATATACATATAATTCTAAGACTCTATCAGTTGAAGAATATATATAACCTCTGCATCTGCTAACTTAAAAGGCTTGATGGAAAGTATCAAAGCCAGCTGAAATATACAGGAATAATGTTGAAATCAGTTGAAGAATCAGAAGAGAAATATCAGAAATGGATAGCTCAGAATCTATGCAAAGGTATGATAGGCTAATGTTACCCAAAGGACTTATGGGATGATGAAGATCAGAATCTACCAGGATACAAAATCCAATTCAGTCAGAATCTCCTATGAGCGAGATTTGATGAAAATAAAATATCTGCCTAGGTTAGAACCTCTGATTATTCAAACTCAAACAAAATAGTCTCTAACATGTCATGTAAATGGAAAAGTCTCATGTGTTCTTTATTGACATCTGGCTCATTTACGTGACATTAAAAAGGGAAGTTTTGTCTGACGTGTATCTTAACTGCTGGGTAATAACTGCTAGGCAATGATGGCTAACTTTGAAAACTGTAACCTCACGCCTCCCCAGGTCATTAAATCATGACTCTTGTCTGTCATTAGTTCCCATTTATATTTTCAAAACATCTTGTTGAGTATTTTGGTGTTGGCTGCATGTTTTGGCAAATCCAATGTGTTGAATAGAAGCATCTCAATATCTAGAACAAATCTTCAGTTGCAAGTTTTTCATTTTGAAGTCATTCAGAAGCTGAAATCACCTTCAGAAGCTGGAAATTCCTTCAGAAGCTGAAAGTTTCTTCAGAAGCTGAAATCCTGAGGCTGAAGCATCAGACACACTGTAGCAGAGTTGACTTTTGTTGACTTCTTCAGAAGCTGCATTTTTTCAAGTTATTTCTGCGCGAATCTTGGCGAGATATATCAAGGATTTATCCACGCATATTGCTTCTAGAATGCTGGTTGATTTGGTGAAGATTTTATGAAGATTTGGTTCAGTTTTATGAAGTTCGTATTTTTCTGCAGAATCTTTATAAAGATACATTGCAGGTTTATTTGTTTCCTTATTGGATCATTCATAATTCAGAAACAAATCATGTGCAGAAGATTGGAATCTAATTTATGCTGATTGCTGAAGGCTATATAAGGAGTGGTTTGCTGCTATTCAAGACACGAGGAATTAGAGAGAAAATTCAGAAATAGAGTCTTAGTGTGTGTAAGCTTTTTTAGCTTTGTTTTGTGCACCACTCATATGTGTTGAGTTGGTTTAGGTTTAATTGAGTTGTTATTCATTCAAAGCTTTTAAGCAAGAATGAAGTTTTTGTATTGAAGGGTGTTCTTCAAAAACAGGGTAGTTTTCAGAACTGGGTTTAGTTCAAGGGTTGTTCAAGTAACTGGGCTGTTACTTGAATAGGAAGTTAGTGGATTCTAATACTCATGCGTGGGTAGAAGTCTGACTAGGTGGAGATTGATTGCTTAGGATAGGAACTGGGGGGTCAGTGTCTGAGTCTTAAGGATTAATTCCAATAGTGGATTTCCTTCCTGGATTGGTATCCCCCAGAGTAGGAGGTGTTTACTCCGAACTGGGTTAACAAACCTTGTGTTCTGTTTATTTCTGCTCTTTATTTCCTGCTGCTGAACTGATTTAATTGTGCTAAGTTTTATTCTGAATTTGCCTGTTTGGTTCAGAACCTGCTTACTCTTGGTTATTGCCTGGCTAGAATTTCAATAGAAGATGAAAAACTTAATTAAAAATTTCTCTTAATCAATATGTCATACTTTTCACTCTTACTTTTCACTCGTTTTTCTTCTAATCCCTCAGAAAAACTATTTTATTCTTCTTCAAACAACTCTTTAGAATTCTTCAACATTCCAAAATCATGTCCACGGCTAAGTCAACATCTTCTCAAGAATCAACAACATTAAAGAAAAGAACAATGAAGATGTAGATTGCGGAACTTAGAATGGTGAATGAGCAGATTGTAGATTTTCATTCATTCACTAAAAACGGTTACAATATGAAGGCAAAGTTTGAAGAGTTAGGGTGGATAAACTTCTTTGAAATTCTGAATGGACCATGCTATTCATCATTCGTCAAGGACTTCTGGATTAGGGCAGAAGTGTTCAATCATATCAAGGAATGAGAAGAAAAAGAAATAAGATCATCAGTAATGGGGATTGAAATTACAGTCACTCAATCCACCATAGCCAAGTTAATAGGGCTGGATAACTCTGGATTTCTTATAACTGAGCAAGATGAGTTGTCTTCAAAGTTTGGGGAAGATATCAAGAAAACTCTCTATAAGGATATTTCAGAGAAAGAGGCAATTAAGGAAGAAATAGAAGACGACAAGCAAAGCAAGGAGAACATGAGGGAAAGAGCGACTAATATGCACGATAAAGAAAGGACCATACTAAAGTTTATCATTCAGTGCATCATTCCTAGAATAGGAGGTACAGATCAACCCAACTTGATTAACAAGGTGATACTCCTACAGCTTCACAGAAATGTGAAGATAAATTTGAAGATAAATCTGAAGATAAATCTGGCAGGATACATCTTCCATCATCTTTGCACAGCCATTGATAACTCTTGGAGGAAGAAATCAAGAATGATTGCCTATCCAAGACTTCTCACTAAGCTATTTCATCAATGCAAGATAATTGAGAAGATAGAAAGTATGGGATATGTAAATCTTGGAGAAGAAACAGGCCAGGTCATGACTGTTGAGCTCTTGAGCAATATGAAGATCATAGAATATGTGATGAAGATCATAGAATATGTGAAGAAGTCAACCAGACTCACAGTCAGAAGAAGCTGTAGACCTTTTATCCCAGATTTCCCTTCAATCATCAAATATCTAAGCACAAAAGAGCTTACAGACCTATCTTAACAAGCTAAGAGGGATCTCAGAACTATGGTCAACCTGGATGACATCCCAGATACACCAGAAACTATGGATGGAAAGAAGTATGAAAGGAAGGCCTATGATAAGGTCACAACATTTCCAGCAAAGAAGACGAAGAAAACAATAATTCAGGAGAATGAGGAGACATCTATTACTGCTAAGAGGAAAAGGAAGGATACTGAGACAGTCTCTTCAGAATCAAAGAAGGCCAAGTCATCTAAGGAAGACTCAGAAGCTAAGCTTAACAATGTGACTTTGTCATCAGTCTACAAGATCAAGTCTTCAGACCAAGAGAAGAAAGCTTCTGAAGAAATGAGACTTGTGCTAACAAAAGAGGCAAACAATCAAGTCTCAAAAGCTGCCAAACAAAAACCTTCATCCAGAAGCAAGGTAAAAATCAGTCAATACAATGATGATCCCTCACCCTACAAAGTACGAAGTTTCTCTTATTTTTCACCAAATATTGTAGCATTTCGGATTATATAACCCAGAAAGCTTTGATACATTCCGGATTATATAATCTGAACCAAGTCAAAGTTCTAGACGATGTTCAGTAACTCATGAAACACGGTTTTCAAAGGTTTTTACGAGCTTTAATGGCTGGCAAAACCCTTTGAACACGTTTTTTGGCTCATAATTAAGAGTCGTACGTTACACTCTATACATCCATTCTTCATAAATTCCCCCTATAAATACCCTTCAAACTTTCATCATTTCTCACACCATCATCTCACACTTTCCTCCTCTTCCTTCTACAACAATGTGTTTCCATCGTTGGCCTTAAATAAAAAGATGCTACTTTGGAAATGCAGGAACTGTTTGAACGGTCAATGGGGATGGTGACACGCTTCAAAGAAGCACGGTTAGTCTGGGTGTGAGGTTGGTCTGTCTGGGTGCAAGGTTAACCATCAATGTCTCTTTCGCCCTAGAGAGGAAACAAACCTTAGCCCAGCCACCTCCCCCCATCACCTTGCACCACTGGTTTAGCTTTAGGTTTTTAATAGTCTAGCATTAGGTTTGAATATTTTATGTAATAAGTGTTATTTTATTGTAAATGTATTGATATATTAATAAAATGAGATTTTATTTGTATCATTTTGTCCTTTTAATTTTGTTTATATTTGCATTTATTTTATATTTTTGTCATTTATATTTATGTCATTGAAATAATATAAACACCATCTTTAAAATTCTGGAAAAAAAAAACTTATTTTGGAATATAAAACCCGAAATACCCTAACAGTATGGTTCGGATTTTAAAATCCGGATAAAATGTATTTTTGAAAAAAAAAATAGAGTGCGTGAAAAACACATAGAATATAAAAAGTAATAGCCGAATAATAATCCCGTGACCTAACAACTAAACATCTAAAAGGGGGCTCCACTTTTTTCAATCCTCCACGGTAATTCGAAAAGAGTGGAAACGATTGAGTGATGGAAGCACTTGAGATGCTAGATTAATTAGTAGTAAAAGTTTAGCCGTATACACATTAGTCACAATTGAATTAATAAAAAATTCCCCATCATTAAATAGAAATAAATTTTGATAATAAAAAATGTCACGACAGAAAGGAAATTAGGATTCTTGCTCCTACATTAACCTCATATATATCATTATGGTGAGGAAAATTTATTCTCTCTAGGAAACACATCCGTAGTGGAAAATATCTATATCAACCGGTGGCAAACGTTTAAAACATTGGCCAGAAAGATTTTTCACTTTCTTTTCAATTACTACTAACTACTACTATTTGGTCTGGTCAAGGACAGCAGCTGACATAATTAGATACGAAAATTAAAGAACCACCAATTCACTTTAAAAAATAAAGTGAATATTAACCGTAAATAAATCAATAATTGTTATTGTATGAACAAACAAATCATGAGCGATTATCGTATATATCAATCATTATTCTTTTACTTTATTAATTATTTATTTTAGAGGAGTCAACTTTAAAAATTTAAAAGATACATTTTATTAGGTGAATGACTGTATCTAGATTATTGGAGAAACAAAATAGAGCTTCTTGAAAAGGTGAGATAATTACTTACTATATTGAATTCATGAGTGGAAGCTACACTCCCCTCCTATATATTTGTAGTATCTCAAAATCACACTTGTAGGGGTGTGAATCTCTTGTGAATGAGTGTATTGTGTATACATTATTCAACTATTTTATTTTTATTTTCTGTTTGAAAAATTATTGTGATTTTATTCTATATTATAAAAACCTCTAAAAAACCCCAAAAAAACCTCTGAAGAAATAATAATAAGGCTAATTATTATTACTAAAAAATTAGCCCGTCCCTAATTATGGTGAATCACGCGTTAATTTTTGCATGTTCTTGTTGCTTTTATTAGCCCGTTCCAATAATGGTATCATAGCTATGACGACGAATGAGGAACACATCAAAGTTTTAGATTTATGTACAAATTAATTTCACAATTTGATAGAGTACTCTTGAAGACCTCCTGGTGCAACAAGTATTGGAAATATAGACTAGTGGCATATTAGTCCGAGTAGTGAAGTAGTATAAATAACTTGTAACCACCCCATTAGTGGGTAACTTTTCACTCATTTGTAATATTCAATTTCCATCAATACAAAGAGTTTGTTACATTTCTCTCATTCCTTCCATGGATGCCATGTTTTATAACATGGTATCAGAGCAAATCTGGTATCCACCTTGAAGGATACTTTCCGCTGCATTTTCTTGAGAAAATTCAATTTTCTCATCTTCCATTCCTTTCTTCTTTATCATTTTCGTTTTCTTTTCTCTACTAAATTTTCTCGAGAAAATCGAGTTCTCACTGTTTCAGATTGGTTTCACTTCCTTTCTCCTTTCTTGTTTTCATTTTCATCATCGATCTGTATTCTGCTTTCATCTGTGATTCTCTTGTTTCTTTTTTCAATTCGAGATTGCATTTTTGATCGCGAACTCGTGATTTGATTTCTTCTGTTCTTGCGTTCGCGATTCTGCTTCAGTTTGCAATTCGGTTTCGATCTTCGATCTCCTCGTCTTTGATTTGATCTCAATCTAATTTCGCAACGATTTATTCGTTTTGTTCTTGTCCATTGATTCTTGATACATTTTTTTTTACGATTCCACTTTATTGTAAGCTTTGATTTGCGTCAGTTTTCCCAATTCCTAGGGTTCCAATTGTGTTTCGAATTCTATTTTCGTGTTTGGGATTCATCTTGACATTTGATCTCAGTCAATTGTATGATTGATTCATCGCAATTTCTTTTTTCTCTCATGTTGTTCCCAAATCTTAGGGTTCTTGATTGATTGATTAATTGATGCTTGTTCTGCGATTTGGATTCTGTTTTGATCTGAAACTGAATGTTGTTTACTGTTTTTGGTGTGATGTTGTTGATTCGCTTATTGAAGCCTTACTACATCAGAAGCAGAGTCTGAAGGAGTAAAGATGAGTCTGAAGCCAGCTGAGTCTGAAGCCAGTGAGTCTGATGTACAGTGCTTCTGATGCCTGAGAAGCTGATGCCTGCTTCTGATGCCTCAGAAGCTGATGCCTGCTTCTGATGCCTCAGACGCTGATGCCTGCTTCTGATGCCTCAGACGCTGATGCCTGCTTCTGATGCCTCAGAAGCTGCTGGTGCTTCTGATGCCCGTTTCTGATGCCTTTTCATTCATTTGCTTCTGGCTTGCCTGATATTCCTGGATCGTTATAGAAGCTTTTGGTCTATTCCTTTGCCTATGTTTGGTATGTTATCTTGTACTACTTGTTCCAATTGGTTCGTTCTTGGAGTTTGGAATCTTGTTTGGAGTTTGGAAGCTTGATCATGGATTGGTAATTTGGAAGCCTCTGTTGTTGAGCTGATTATGTTTTGAAATGAATAATTTTTGGATCAATTGTTTTGCAAGTGTGTTGGTTGATACGTTGTAAATGTATAAAGAAAATTTGTATGAGGCTTTCTTGGTTGGTTAATTGGACATGGGATAATGCATGTTGCTGCCTCATACTCTGTTTTTTGGTCCTGGATCGTTGATGAAAGTTTTCTCCACTTTTGTTGGTGTTTCTTTGTCTCTTCTTCGTTCATCATTGGAATTTAATTGCAACAAGTTTCCATTACAGTTTTGGTTGTGGTTCTAGCTCGGTTTTGGACGGTTGGAAATGCTTGTGCTTTCTTAGCCATCTGTTTGTTATTCCTAGATCATTGATGGAGTTTCCCTGCTACTTTTTTGTTCATTGACTATGGACTATTGGAGATTGGTACCTTTTGCTGATATCCTTTGTTCAGTTCTACTTTCGGTTGCATTATGCCAGTGGCAACACCTATTGTAGAGCAAATTTGGCTGTAAACTTTGGGCAGGCCTGCACAACATCTTCTTGGATTGCAAACTATCTGTTGGTTCTTTCTTTAGCTTCATTCTTGGAAGCATTGGTTTTGGCCTCTGTTTGACTGCATCAACATGGATTTGTTTTCTATAATTTGAAGACACGTCACATGGCTATGCATCTTCATTGGCTCATTGATTTTGTTGGGTTCTTTTGGGTTCCCTATTTGATTCTTCTGTTGTGCTTCTATTCATGATGGTTAAGCCTTGTTGTTTTGGCTTCAGTCATGGATGGTTAAGCGTTGTTGTGCTTCTATCCAAGGATGGTTAAGCGTTGTTGTGCTTCTGTCCAAGGATGGTTAAGCGTTGTTGTGCTTCTGTCTACGGATGGTTAAGCGTCGTTCTTGTGCTTCTGTCTTGCGTGCTTGAGCACTCTTGATGATTAAGCGTTGTGCCTTTATAGGCTTTATTGCTGTCTGCTTCTACCGGATGGTGGTTAAGCGTTGATTTGTTGCTTCTTCCTCCAAGCGGTTAAACCTTGAGTTGTGGTTTCCTCTTGTTGGATAAGCATTTGGTTGTTGACTATGCTTTTAGTCGATGTATTTCCGGCATTTCTCCTTGTATTTTTATTTGTTTGATGTACTTTTTGCATTGTTCATCCCAAGTTGGAGGTGTTGTGAACCCCTGCCAACTTGCGGGGGACTATTGGAAATATAGACTAGTGGCATATTAGTCCTAGTAGTGAAGTAGTATAAATAACTTGTAACCACCCCATTAGTGGGTAACTTTTCACTCATTTGTAATATTCAATTTCCATCAATACAAAGAGTTTGTTACATTTCACTCATTCCTTCCATGAATGCCATGTTTCGTAACAACAAGGTCTAGATCAAGCTTTAGAGGAGAAGTCATATGCCATGAGCACAAGTGTTTAGAGTAGAAACCAAATGATGAAGATTGTGAGTATGGTTTGATTGGCTATTTGGCTTTAACTCCTAAGATTAAATGCAGCGTGTTGAAAGAGACAACTGAAAGCCCAATGGCAAATGCTCAAAAGCATTTATGTGTTGGAATTGGTAAGAATTGATTTTGCTTGAAGATGAAGTTGTATCAACACACAATGGGAATGAGTTAAAAATTCCATTAACCACATCAATTTACTGAAAGCGCGAAAGAAAGAAAAAAAAGTAAAAATCATTATCATGAAAATTAATAGCTCAATTATGAGAATGTAGGTAGAGAGTGAGGGAGTAGTGGGAGAGAGACCCTTACTCTAGCAACAATAGTACCAATAAACATTTTTTGTCCTCTTCATTTCGACCACAAAGGAGATGGATTATCATGCATAGTTACTTGTGGATTATCAGAATCTTCCCATTGCTTGATAGAGCGATAAGCACTTTTCTTTGAAAAAATACTTTTTTTTGTGGGGACCCCAAGTTAGCTTATACATCTGAGCGGAAAAAGAAAGAGGTTATTGTTATATTTGCATTTAATTAAAAGGTAAAAAAAAAAAATTCATTTATAAGTTGCATATGCCAACTACCTGAGTTCGGAAGAATTAGTTGAGAGGCATGTGATAAATCAGATTGGATAGGTTTTTGGCTCAGGCTACGGTGAGAGGCCAAAACAGGTCTCTCACCGTGCAAATGAGCCGTTAGATATATTAATAAATTATTGTGCGGTCAGATCGTGAAAAAATCCTACGGTAAAAAATTAATTTGGTGATTTTATTAATCAATCTAACGGTTAAAAGCTCATTTGCACGGTGAGAGACCTGCCTTCACCTAGGTTTTTGAGTCCATATCTTATAGCCAGGTTATCCTCCCAAATATTAATGAAGTGACTAGTATCTACTCTCTACGGACATTCTTTCTTGATCATCCTCAAAGCTTCACGGATACTTTTATGTTGTGTGAACCGAATTGTATTTTTTTAGTTACCATAAGGGGTTAAATTGTCCATTTATTATTTTGATAATAATATTTTTTTGCGGTGGTGGTTCAGGTAGGGGTTAATTTTTCCAATTTTTTTCTCAGGAACAAATTTTGCTTTTATTTATTTTAGAGATCAGACTGGACCTTACATTAGAGGATTCAATGTGTCTTAACTCAAGAATTTAATTGGAATGTGTTATAAGTATATGAAAGTTGCACATATTGCTCCAATCACATCTAAAATATAGTAATTGTGGTGATTACATGCAAAACTATGTTACACTATATCAGTACATATAAATTAAAGTTTATAAAAATAATATAAAGTTTAATACGATCCCTCCGTCCCTTTTTATAGGAGTAGTTTATAAAAAAAAATTGTCCCAAAATATAAGATCATATACAAATTCCTAGATGCATTGATTACTTTTTTTCCAAATATACTCCTTATTAATACTACCAATTTGTATTGGTATATGAAAAGTTAACATTAAATATATATTTAATTAAGGGTAATCTAGTAATAGTCATACATATTTGTGACAACTTTATTACTCCAATAATTTTTCTAAATACACGTGATTTTTGTAAACTACTCCTATAAAAAGGGACGGTGGAGTACAATATTCTTTAAATTATAATATTTCTTAAATGTATTCTTTAACTAACATTTCTAAAGGTTCAATATTATATTATATTCTATTATATATAATTATATGCGCTGATATGATATAGTGTTTTTTTTAAGGAGTGATATATAGTCTTATACAGGCTTAATATATTTTTGATCCACCTAGTTTCTTTTTTCTGGTTTTTCAAATTCTTTTGTTTCGAGTGGTTAATGTAAACAATTGATTTATATCTTATAAATCATCACTATAAAATTGTCATAAATTTAAAATTATTGGATATGTCATTAACATGCGTATGTCGAAACAAAATGAGGATTTGGTAGGATGGTATGTGGTGTTGAAGGCGAGAGGTAAAGGGTCGAAGGGTGTTGTGTTGGTTAGGCATACGGTGCTTTGGCAAATTTGGAAAGCTAGGAATGATAGAATTTTTTTCGGAAAAATATCTTGTCTGTCCGAGGTTATAGAGGAGATTAAAAGAATGTCTTGGGTTTGGTTTTTGGGTAGAAAGTCGGGACCTTCGTGTTTGTATTATGAATGGCATGCTTTGCCGCTATATTGTATGCAAAACGGGTGGTGATTGTTGTAATGGGATTTCTAGACTTGGATTTTTGGGATGGATGAGTACTACTTGTACTTGGCTAATTAAATTTGTTAGTAGATTTTCTTGTATTTCAAGAATAATGAAGTTATGAGCAAACAAACTCAATTAAGATGAAGCTAGAACCAACTCCTTTGATGATTTTATTTCACATCATTATTAATACAACAAACACAATCAAACAATGTCCGTTTCAGACTTATTCATAAAAGCACTTATTGAACAATAAAACAAAAAAGAAAAAAATGTAACATATAAGAAAAACACAAATTCACCCATCACCAAGCCTAACTAGGAAGTAAAACCTTTCTTCAAATTTTGAATGGTGGAAACATCAGTCTTGAAAGCCAAAGCCAAGACCTTATCATCAATAGAGGTATTAAACAATGTACCAGGAAGTGAAATAGTTCCAGCATTGGCACTACCAAAAGCTGATATAGCAAGAGCAGGAACCTTTTCATCAGCATTATGTTGAAAATGAACAAGACCTTTTGGGAATATAAACATATCACCAACTGAAAGATTTTGTGTGAAGAGTTTACTAGCAGTGTCAACAAACCCAACTTGAAGTGAACCTTGAACAACAAAAAGTAATTCAGCTGAACGTGGGTGTGTGTGTGGTGGATTGATGCTTTTAGGTTGGAATTGAAGAGCAGCATAGGACACACTTTGTCCATTCAATGATGGAAATTCTATCATGCTTGCTTTTATTGCTTTGAAAGGTGGTGGGCTTGGGCTTGGGGGTTGAACAAGGACACGAAAGCCCGAGAAGGTGAAGTAGTTTGCATCGACTGGGCCGGTTATCGGGCTTATGAAGTCGGTTAGTATGTCTGGGTCACCAGCCCTAGTGATTGTCACAAGGGTAAAAGTGGAAATGATGAGTGAGAGAACAACTTTCAAACTAGAGGAAGACATGTTTTTTTAGTATGATTATAATAATTATAATTATAATGTTGAAGAACTTTGAAGATGTTGTTGGATGAGATTTGATGAATGCTATGTGTGAGGATATATATAGGGAGGGGTTTGGTTATACGGTTAGAAATGGTGAGGGGAAAAAGGATTTTGTTCTTGTATTCTATGATCTTAGGCAGGCCTTGTGGATGGACGACACCACCAATGGACATTTTACAAGACATCCTAATTGGTATGCAGCTTGCAGTTTGCAGCTGTTTGATTGTGGCATTTAGCAATGGAAATTAACCATGGGAAAACATTTTGGTTGTCTAGTTCTTGGACTTATTCATAATTATAAAATAAAAAAGAAATACTTTTAAAAGTTTCAGTGTGTTGAATACATTATTCTTAAGATAAAAAAATTTCTTTAAAGTTAACAAATATTTCATCTGTCTCATATTATAAGCAAAAAAAAAAAATCATTTCACACTTATAACTTATTAAGAAAACTAAAACATGATAATTTGGAGTATAGTTTCTTGTGTTCTTCTTGAAATTAGTTTCATGGAAAGATGTAAAAACTATTTTATTAGTTATTTGTTATGGAGAAGATGAGATGGATAGCAAATTAAATGCAATTTATATTTAATTTCACTTTGGAAAAGATGAATTTTTGAAATAACATAATTAAATATGACAAAAGTTTGTCTTTTTTACTAATAATTTAGGACGGAGGAAGTATTTGGTTCAAATATAAGCAAAATTGATCAACAAATATATTTGATTCAAAATTTGTACTTGAAAATTTGTACTTTATTCAAAGTTTTCACCTTTCCCATGTGAAATGCCACATATTATTAAATCATGGAATACAACAAATTGAGATGCTGATTTTAATGAGATCAACATCAATTTTACTTTACTTTATTTATGAGTAAAAAGTTTAGTTGAGTTGGACTATGAGGGTTTACCAGAGTCATGACAGACTTCAAGACTCAACGAATGCAGAGCATTTACGAATCATCCGTTAAAAAGACCATCACACCAGCAACATAAGTTGAACTTAAGTCCCTGTGGAATATGAGTAAACTTTCTACCAACTTTGTCAAACCTTCATTTACACATATTTTACTTTACTTGAGTGAACAAAAAACAATTTCACTATAATAATATAAGTATTTTGAAATGTACCCAAAAAAAATGCGTTGAATTAAAATTGTTGTTGAATATTTCTTTTCTTTTTTTGGTGAGATTTTTCCCTTTTCTTATATATTAAAAATATCAATAAAGTCGCCAAGATTTGCCAACGATCGTACTACACTACTTGCCTATCAGTATATTCTACGTTGGTTTTAGGTTTCTATGTTGAAAATTTTGATTGTTAGCCAAAATGATAAAGATGAATGAGCTGGTTTTGGCTTTCTATGTCCTTAATTTTGCATGTTAGCCAAAATGATATAAGGGATGTGCTTTGTAAATGTCTCATCCAGCTGGATCAAACAACTTGCTTGATTAGTTGATTGGGAAAAAGATAACCAATTCTGACAATTGTAACCAAGATTAAGAGGTCAAATAAATTTTTAATTGAGGTGATGAGATTTTCTTTTGTTGGTGGTGCTTGTGCCCTGTAAAAAATATTTGTTTTGGTATATCTTGCTCCTATTGACAGAGCCGTGGCTTCAGTTTTATTAAATTTGGGAACATGTATGTGGAAATGAATGCTTTCTTTTAATAGTGACTGTTCATGGCTATTTCATGCACATTCAACGTCTCATCCGACGGTGAAGTGTCGTGTATGGTCTATAGTCTTCCCAACGATGAAGCGTCTTATATGGTCTACACTGAACCAATGTTTGAAAATGATTTAAAACTCTTACAACAACTTATATGACTCCTCAAAACTTACTTGTTCCCGCGATTGAGATGGTTCCCAAACAATGTTGCATCGTAAAACAAAATAAAGTAATTATTGTCTCAAAATCAATTTGCTATAGTAGGTTTCTTTGCGGTGAGAAACCAATTTGCAAATTATAATGTTTTCCACCACAGTTCTCATATATCTTTGAAGGAGGTATTGGTTTTGTCATCTTTCGATCCTAGAGAATAAAGATGGCTTGAATATGGTTACTCTGTTTGGGCACCTTCAATGTTATTTCACCAATAGGCTGCCATCGTTTTATCTAAAAATAGCACATACATTGATCACTTGACTGAATTAGGAGTGTAGATGAAATGTAGGTTAGAGCATGCAAAAGAAGGAAAAAAATGAAATGTAAGTTAACTTATCAGTTGATCTTGTCTGCATAATTTGTCTGTATACGTAAATTTCTGATGCAATTATGCAAATGTTTTTTTGTCAAGGTTTTTAAGACAGTAAATGAAGTAAGGAAGACACTATTTGAACCAGTGTAATAACTATAACTAAACCAACAACAATGGCTGCTAGCCAAATAATGGAACCAATAGCTGCTATATAATACTCCAGCAACAACCGAGCAATTTTGGATTCAGTGAACAACACAAGTGTTCATTTAACATCCATTTATGGCAAGCCAAAAAACAATGACAAGAAAATAGGCTTCCGTATGAAGTTACAACTTGTAAAAGATAAAGAAATCTCAGCTAAAGAATGGAAACAATGGTTGCTATACCATAAGCCAGTGACATACCAGTATACCACACAATCTTTAAGGAGCTCTATCAAAAGGCGTTGTATCATTATAACAAGTATCCCATACAGCTTCCATAGCATCCTTGGCAGTTGAAGCAGAACAAAATGGATTTGAAGACATTGATTGCAAAACTCTCCTTTTGATGCATTCCTTCAAGGTGAATTAAATTGACTTAGTATTGAACTAGTTAGTGTAAACTCCATAAAATTTTAAAACGGAGAAAATTGCTTGATGTGAAACAATGAAATCTGGAAATAATCTATGGGAATTCCACTTCATTGAGAATGATAGACGGAGTACAGAAAATTATAACCATGATAGAAGGACAAAAGGAGACACAAAATCACTATCCCTTTCTCGACATTATCATCGCCTAAACTAGTCTGAAGTATCAAAAAGTAGGGTAAAAGAACATGATTAAAGTAGTCTAGACTTTAAATTTATAAAGCACAGACACTAGGCACAACACGCACATCGGTACAGTCCAACCGCGAGTCTGCGACATGAACAAAATATCTTATTTGACTTTCCAACCATCTAAGATGATTTTTAGCCATAATAACAACTCTCACATGCCTTGAGCATTGGGTTTGATTTCTGATTCTGCAGAAGAATGAGCCGCCACTTTTTGTTTTTTGCTCTTCCAAGTAACCAGATTACTGCCTGGAATGGTGCATTATCAGGAACTGGGTCTTTTGACCGCTAAAGGTCTTGCTGGGAGTTAGGAGGAGAGGGGGGGATGGCTTTGAGGGTAGGAGAGGAAAAGGAAAAGGGAGGGGAGTTTCTCACCTTATTTGGGAAAAGAAAAAACTTAAAGGGGAGGGAGAGAAGAATCTTTATGATTTATACTTGTTTTTTTGAAAGTCTTATAAAAGAGAAATATGACGTGGATAATTTGCAAAATCCCTCTAAAAACATCTCTGGAATACTCTTCTTGAGTTCCTCCGTATAGGAGGGTTTTAATTTTAAGGAGAAAAAAACCCCGAGTAAAGCTGCGGGCTATCATCCTTTCCCCCAAAATCCTCTCATTCCTTTCCCTCTTAACTTCCAAATAAAGCCTAAATAATTTGCATATTCTGCATCAGCATAAACTTCTAGGCTCAAATTGTCATTGTTAAAATGAATGTGTGAATACTCACTCTACTACTTTAGTAGAGCAGAGTTCAGTAGGCAGCTTGAAGACGAGGTTCTCTAGAAACATTAATAAATGGGCTAATTATACATACAAAGTGCATGAAAGGAACCCTTATCCATCTAACTCTATAATTATCTTCTCTTCATCTTCATTAAATTCTTCTTTTATCAATGATATAGGAGAAAAAAAGTTGACTGGTGCTTAATGTTCAAATAATCATAGCATATCTCAACTAAAATACTTTGAAAAATTCAAGGCTTAATTCCAGTTTTGCCCCCTGTCTTTTGCCAATTGTGCGATTTTGCACCCCATCCTTTTAATTGAGCGATTTTGCACCCTCTCTTTTACCCCCTTTCTGATTTCATAGCCCCTCATGTGTTCAGTGCTGATGTGGACAGTGATTAGCGATGTGGCACACGATAATTGGGATAAAACGAGTACACATCAGCAAATGAACATGAATGGTCCATTTTACCCCTTTCACACAGCACTCCTCCCTCCGATCTGCCACTGAACTCGTTCTTCTCTCACACAGCACTCCTCCCTCCGATCTTGTCCCATCTCGGCTTCCACAAGCTTGCCACGGCGACTCCTTCACTCTGACTCCGCGGCCACCCTCCTCATCCTCTCCACCCTCCTCATCTCAGATTCGACCTTTCTCACCACCACCACCAACCTTTCTCAGATTCGACCTTTCTCAACCTTCCTTGCTCTTTTACGAGTTCACTGCCTTAATCCCTTAGGCCTTGTCAGATTCGACCTTTCTCAGATTCGACCACCAACCTTTACGAGATTTATCAAACATCTGCAACCATAAAGCTTAACGGATTTATCAACTTCTCCATTGTGTAGCCTAACGGGTTCGTTTTTAGTTTTGTTCCGATCTGTTCCAGATCTGCATGGAGGAGGTGATGGTGGTATGAGGAGGTGATGGTGGTGATGTAGGCTGCGTTTTTGGAGAGGGAGGAAGAAGGAAGAAGGATTAGGTTGCGTTTTTGGTGATGTAGGCTGCGTTTTTGGAGAGGGAGGAAGAAGGAAGAAGGAAGAAGGATTAGGTTGCGTTTTTGGTGATGTAGGCTGCGTTTTTGGTGATCTGTAGGGTGGATGCTGCTGTATGCTTCCTGTCCGATGTTGCACTGCAGAAGGAGGAAGAAGAAAGGGGTATTTTTGTCTTTTCACGTGGATCTGAAGTCAGAAAGGGGTAAAATGGACCATTCATGTTTCATTTGCTGATGTGTACTCGTTTTATCCCAATCATCGTGTGCCACGTCGCTAATCACTGTCCACATCAGCACTGAACACATGAGGGGCTATGAAATCAGAAAGAGGGTAAAAGAGAGGGTGCAAAATCGCTCAATTAAAAGGATGAGGTGCAAAATCGCACAATTGGCAAAAGATAGGGGGCAAAACTGGAATTAAGCCAAAATTCAATACTAAAGCCTTTGTTGCAAACTAACTCAACTATAGTACTTTCAGTAAAGTTGCTGCACATTATCTCCGAAATATTTAACGAAAGTAAATGTTACGTATAAATGAAGAAAGGAAAGAAATGGCGTACTTGTTCTTGCCCTCGTAGATTCAAATGTCCTCGTAGAAGTTCCCGTTTGTAATGACAATCACCACTTAGATGACCAGCTCTTATCTGTTTCATATAACCATCAATAGAAAAAATTATTGAACGAAAGTAATGCATAAAACTACATCAAAATCTGTATGATTAAAAGGGTGCCGTTAAAAAGGAACCTCACTACAGGCCTGGTGAGCACAGTTAGTCCAATCCAAGTTTGCAGCTCGGCAGTCATCAAATGCATGAATTAGCTCATGAACTATCACCTGGTTAACCTGGTCTTGCAATTGTATCTTATTTGCGCACACAACTATCTATGTCCAAGAAACGTATAATAATACTATTAGTAAATTGAAAAGCTTATAGTAAATAATCATATGACGCATTGAATACAACACTATTCGACTACTAAACGAGACGACAACAACTGAGATTATTTTCATCATCAAGTGTGTGTGTTATATCAGCTTTTTAAGCCAACTCAAACTTGTCACTGGTAATAAGTACACTATCGTAAGGAACGACACGCCCTCCTCTCTAAGGAGTGATTGTCTACTTTTCAATTGTCTAACTTTGGTGACTTTCTCTTTATCTCTCTTAACACACAATTTTCTCTCATTCAAACTTATTTTAATCACTATTCTCTCTCCTAAATAGACTTAGGTCACAAAATCTTGACCTTAGGTTAGACAATAAATTCCCCTCCTCTTTTGTAATGATAACCATGTTTAGACTACAAAGAGCTTAATTAAGCACTTATAAGCTTTGTAACACTGACACCTCATCTCAAAGGTTTGTTCGGTGTCCGACATCAACATGACACTGACATATGTGATTACGTTTAAATAATTCATCTTATCAAATTATAATGGTGTCAACGTGTCAGTATTGCGTCTGCGTCATAAGCTTAATAAAGCTTGTTTGTGTAAGTTATTTCTATAACAAAAGAAAAAATCAAATCAAATTGCTTTCATACAAGTTATAAACTGTTTTCATACGGAATCCTAGAGAACTTAGGGAAATAAACATAAAACACAGCTTGTGGACGGACATCCAATAAGTTGTTACATAAAGTTCTCTCAAACAGTCTACGAGTATTTACGTCAGTAGACAAGCTCAAATAAGTCAATTCAAACGTACCCCTTCACCGGGAACGAAACCTCCGGCAATCGATTCTTCACAATTAATGGCTTTGAAGAAATTGTCTTGAACAGGACACCCAGCTTTGTCCAAATGTTCCCTTAAGAATCTCGCCGTTGGAGCTGATATGAAAACAATAAAATAAATGAGATTTAAAATTAGAGAGAAAGCCTTAATAATAATAATAGAGAGGGGAATGAAAGAATGATGGAATTGAAATACTTTTGAGACCCTTCTGAATCATGCGTTCGCATTCATTGATAGCTTTGTCACCCTTGAGAGCTGATACAACAAATATTAAAATGAATTAAGATTTAGAATTAAAAAGAAAACACCAAAACCACACAAAATAAGATAATAAGGGATATGGAGAATGAAAATACTATTGAAAGTCTTCTTAATGGTGCGTTCGCATTCCTCCTTGAGAGGATTGTCGCCATTGGCGGAAGAAGAAGAAGAAGAAGAAGAATTAAACACATCCATCTGATTCAGTGTTACACTTCACCAGCTAGAGATGCACTGGAATCTGGTTGGGTTCAGTTGTTGAAGTTTTCAAACAAATGGGCTAGGTTTTTTTTGTGTTAACCGTTTATATAGAGGATGCTTTCTCTGTATTTTCAAGGATGCTTGCTTTCTCACATTTTAGGTTTAGAATATTTATTTTATACTAGCTACTTTATTTTATAATATCAATTAAACTTTTTTTTAGTAAAAAGAAAAAATGTATTAAATAAAAACAAAGAGATATAGAGATTGGAGGGCGTAAGATCTGACTCAGGTACAACCCAAACAAAAATACATAGTGAAAAACGTCATTTATTGGTAAAGAGTGACGGGTTAAGCTTGAAGAAGTTATCATGTTGCAATGATGTTGGCGGACATTAATAGGAAGAACATTGTGAAAACAAAACCAAAGAAAGCGTTGGAGTTTTGTTGGTACTTTAAGGTGCCAGAGTCAATCTATGTTACACGTAAAATTTCTATTTTGTTGAAGAAGTCAATAGTATCCACTTGAGCAAGTATATGCATCTATCTTGGTATGCTTCCAAGTCCATGCATCTTGAAGGCGTAAATTCAAGTTATTAGGTGGGTGGTATCACAGTGGCAAGGCCTTGCAAGTTTCATCATACAACACGTCCCTCACACACATACATGAATCAACGATGTTAACAAATAGAACCAACTAGTAGAGATACCGAGTTGTGCGGAGTCAATGTTTCGAATTGATGAGTCCCCAAAGCCTACATGAAAACTATATCTATCAGCAAAAGTTGCAATAACATGTTGAATACATCACCAAGTGATCGAGGGTTTATTAAGTTTCTTACTCATTCATAGAGACGTGTTTCCCATGTATTTATGGGAAGAAAAAAAACATGCACCCACGATTTATCTTTGGTATGAAGCATGTTCCACATGAACTTACCAAGCAAAGCTACATTAATAATCCTAGCCTCACGAACACTAAGGCCACCAATTCTTTTGGGGGAGGTAACCATAATCCAATTAACATGATTCCAAGTGGAAGAGAGCACATCCCCCCCCCCCCCCCAAAGAAAACTCTTCACGGTCTTATCCAACGTATTACACACAAAATTAGGAGGATAGTTGGAAATTAGGAGGATAGTTGGATGGTATAAATAGGGATTGTTGTTGTAACATACTTCACTAGACTAACTCATACTGTTTTATTTAAGATTCCTTTTCCAAGAAACTAGCCTTTTGTTACTTTGTCAACAATGTCTTTGTATACATTTCAAGAAACCCGACCCTTGACAAGAGAAAACCAAGGTAATGTCCCTGATCCGCCACATATTTCATAGTTGAAATATATTGTATTTCATGTTTTCTCTCCCCTTGAACCATTTTGAAACGCGTAGTTTTGTACTTTAAGGTATTCATCATTAATCCCAAAGAAGTATAAAACTCCTCCGAGGTATCCATAACAACTTCGACTTGTTCTCTACTAGCTTCACAAAATAGCAAAACATCATCAACAAAAAGAATTTGAGATAATTATGGGCCACCCCTAGATATATGGATAGGTTTTCATATCCCACTTAGAATTTTTTATTGAATACTAAGAGAGATCTCCTCCATACTAAAACATGTAGATTATGTAGTAAGTATAGTAAATCAGATGTAGGGTCGTCAAATCACTAGAGGCATATGAAGACCCATAAAAACTACAAGATAAACTATTATGAAAGACTTAGAGAATAATGAGTTGGACCGTAATATGATTTATGATAGAATATTACAACATAATTTGATTCATGTAATTGACCTCATTTAGTGGGATACGACTAGGTTGTTGTTGTTGTTATTGTTGTTGTTGTTGTATTGTATTTTTTTTAAAAATAACAAATGAAGACTATAAGGACAAATACCTCCATCATCATACAATGATAATACCCTGAATATAGGGTAAACATTGTCAGCACTAACACTATAAGAAAATTTGCACACTTGTTTGCTTCTTTGTAAATATGGCGGATAAAGGTTCTCCATGAAGGAAGGTGCATAAGTGCAATTATCTCCTGCATGAAAGGTTGAAGAAAAATGGCATTGGTGAGTTTTGAGTTAACCATATCAACAACTACTTTGGAGTCCATCTCAAATTCCACCCAAGTAAGATTGAGCTCTTGAGCAAGACGGAGCTCTTGAAGAAATATGTGGAGATGAGTACTTTTTTTAGTAATAACGATTCATGACTATTAGATGTCCATTCAACATATGTTTGCAACTGTCGTCGAGCGTACAACTACTTTCGTCGACGATGATTTGTCTTATATGGTCTATGGGGAATCAACGTTTGAAAATGATTTAAAATTTTAAGAAATATACGACTCCTCAAAACTTACTTATCTTTTAGACCGAGATTGTGCTCAATATCGTCAAGAAAAAAAAAAGTATACATGTCTCAAAATTCAACTTATATTTACTTTTTCCTTGTTATAATCAAATTTGACGGATCAAATCATTGTCTTTGTCATAAACACGTGGAAGTCTCTAAGATTCTACTTTAAGGTAGAAATATTTTTCGTCGCCAGTGAGAAACTTTCCCTGCGTGATGATTGCTTGATGGTGTGCTTTCATTTCTCTTATTTCAAAGTAATTCTCTTATTTTATTTTATTTTCTAATCTTGTTATCTAACTCTTCTTGCTCTCTTGGCACATTATGTGATTCTCATTAAAAAAAAAAAAACTGATAAAAAACTGTGGTGCCCGAAGGTGTAATCCAACTGTTAAAGCATTTAACCGTTGAATGAATTTAAGAAGGATGTTTAAGCTTTTGTTTGCGAATTTAAAAGGAAAAAGAGGGGAAGACTTAGGAAAAAAGAAATGAGCAAATGGAAGAAATAGAGGACATTGACTCAACAATTTGATTGTCATTGAGAGAGGGGGACTTTGGGAGTTCATTTTTCTTTATAATATATATACAAAACTCTCCCCATTTGGGAGAACTCAACAATTGTACTGGAGGAGGGTTTTGAAAAGTTTATATGAATTCTTTAAATTTAATATATGTTGTTATAATATTTTTAAAATTATAAATATATCATAAGCATTAATTTATCATTCTCTAAAAATTTACTCTTCCAAGATCAAGAATCTGATTACGCTTGAAATCCAACTCAAATTAACAAGAGGAACTGATTATTAGTAAATTAAAATATTAATTTAAGTTGAACAATAATAATTTTATCTGATGGGTCTCTAATGTATGAATCAATTTTGCTTCTTAATAAAATGACAACTTTTTCTATAGTAAGTTTCTTTGAGGGGAGAACCCAATTTGAAGCAAATAATGTATTACACCACACTATTCTCATATATCTTTGAAGGGGGTATTGTTTTGACCTCTTTCGATCCAAGAGAAAAAAGTTGGTATGTGTCACATCTGTTTAAGGTTTACTCTGTCTTGGCACCTTAAATGCTATTTCACCTGATCCTAGGTTGCCATCTTTTTATCTAAAAATGGCACATACACTGATCACATGACCGAATCAGGAGTTCAGATGAAATGTAGGTTAAAGGATGGAAAACAAGGAAAAAAAAATGATGTAAGTTAACTTATCAGTTGATCTTGTCTGCATAATTTGTCTGTATACAGTAAATTTCTGATGCAATTATGTAAATGTTTTTTTGTGGAGGTTTTCAAGACAGTAAATGAAGCAAGGAAGAAACTGTCTAGACAAGCTATTTGAACCAGTGTAATAACGACGACAACAACGGCTGCTAGCCAAATAATGGAACTCATGGCTGCTGTACGATACTCCAGCAACAACTTAGCAATTTTGGATTCAGTGAACAACACAAGTGTTCATTAACATCCATTTATGGCAAGCCAAAAAATAATTACATATTAGCTTCCATATGAATTTACAACTTGTAAAAGATAAAGAAATCTCGGCTAAAAGCAAATAAATCCTTGTTTTCTTTGATTTGAATTACATTTATGATCACCTTAAAAGGTATCAAGCCAAAGAATGGAAACAATGGTTGCTATACAATAAGCCAGTAACATACCACACAGTTTTTAAGGAGCTCTATCAAAAGGCGCTGTATCGTTATAACAAGTTTCCCATACAGCTTCCATGGCATCCCTGGCAGTAGAACCAGAACAAAACGGATTTGCAGCCAATGAAGTTAAAACTCTCCGTTTGATGCATTCCTTCAAGGTGGATTAAATTAACTCAGTATTGAACTAGTTAGTGTAAACTCAATAAAATTTTAAAACAGAAAATTGTTTGATGTGAAACAATGAAATCTGGAAATAATCTATGGGAATTCCACTTCATTGAGAATGATAGACAGAGTACAGCAAATTATAACCATTATAGAAGGACAAAAGGAGACACAAAATCATCACCTAACTGGTCTGAAGTATCAAAAGGTAGTCTAAAGGGAACATGATTAAAGAAGTCTAAACTCTAAATTTATAAAGCACAAACACTAGGCACGACACGCACATCTGTAAGGTCAGAAATATAGGACACCATGAATCCATGGCATGAACAACTCACACATGCCTTGAGCATTGGGTCTGATTTCTGATTCTGCAGAAGGGGGGAAAGGCTTTGAGGGTATGGGAGGAAAAGGGAAAGGGAGGGGATTTCTCACCTTGTTTTGGAGAAGAAAAAAAATAAAGGAGAGAGGGAAAGAAGAATGTTTATGATTTATATTTGTTTCTTTTGAGAGTCTTGTAAAAGAGAAATGTGATTTGAAGAATTTGCCAAATCCCTATTCGAGAAACACATACAAAGTCTATGATAGGAACCCTTATCCATCTAACCCTATAATTATCTTCTCTTCATCTTCATGAAATTCTTCTTTTATCAATGGTATAGGAGAAAAAAATTGCCCAGAACTTAGCATATCTCAACTAAAATACTTTGAAAAATTTGATACTAAAGCCTTTGTTGCAAGCTAACTCAACTACAGTACTTTCAGTGAAGGTGCTGCACATTATCTACGTAATATTCAACCAAAGTAAATGTTAAGTATAAATGAAGAAAGGAAAGAAATGGCGTACTTGTTTTTGCCCTCGTATTTTCAAATGTCCTCGTAGAAGTTCCTGTTTGTAATGACAATCACCACTTAGATGACCAGCTCTTATCTGTTTCATATAATCAATCATCAATAAAAAAATTATTGAAGGAAAGTAATGCATAAAACTACATCAACATCTGTATGATTAAAAGGACGCTGTTAAAAAGGAACCTCACTACAAGCATGGTGAGCACAATCAGTCCAATCCAAGTTTGAAGCTCGGCAGTCATCAAATACATGAATTAGCTCATGAACTATCACCCGGTTAACCTGGTCTTGCATTTCTATCTGATTTGCGCACACAACTATCTATGTTCAAGAAATGTAGAATAATACTATTAGTAAATTGAAAACCTTATAGTAAATAATCATATGAGGCAATGAATACAATGCTATTCGACCACTAAACGAGACGACAACAACTGAGATTATTTTCATCATCAATTGTGTGTATAGTATCAGCTTTTTAAGCCAACTCAAACTTGTCACTGGTAATAAGTACACCATCATAAGGAACAGCACAACCTCGTCTCTAAGGAGTGATTGTCTACTTCTGAATTGTCTAACTTTGGTGACCTTCTCTTTATCTCTCTAAACACACAATATTCTCTCATTCAGACAATCTTATTTTAATTACTATTCTCTCTCCTAAATAGACTAAAGTCACAAATCCTTGACGTTAGACCGGTGTTGTCGATGGCAGATGGTGATCCATGGTGGAGAGCCAAAATCCCGTCGTATCGGCTGCTGTGTGGCACCATCATATCAGATTATGGTGGTCCATGGCAGAGAGCAAAAATCCCGCTATACCAACCACTTTGTGGCACCATCATATCAGATTATGGCGGAAAATTCTGCCATATCAGCTGAAATTGAGCCTAAAAACCGCCACCAATATCTGACATGCCCAATATTTGACAACACTGCGTTAGACAATCAATTTCCCTCCTATTTGTAACGATAATCTCTTAATTAAGCTTCTTTATATAAGTTATGTCTATAACAAAAGATAAATTCAAATCAAATTGTTTTCCTATACACTATAAATTCTTTTATAAGCTATCTTAGAGAACTTACGAAAATAAACTTAAAACACAGCTTATGCACATGTCATACATTGTTTTCATAAATGCTCTCAAACAGTACCACATCTACAAGTATTTACGTCAGTATATAAGCTCAAATAAGTCAATCTAAACGTACCCCTTCACCGGGAACATAACCGCCAGCATAGTTTTGATCGCAATAAATAGCTTTGAAGAAATTGTCTTGAACAGGACACCCAGCTTTCTCCAAATGTTCTCTTAAGAATCTCGCCGTTGGAGCTGATATGAAGACAATAAAACCAATGAGATTTAAAATTTAGAGAGAGAACCTTAATAATAGAGAGGGGAATGATTCATTGATTGAATTGCAATACTTTTGAGACCCTTCTGAATCATGCTTTCACATTCGTTGAGAGCTTTCTTCTCAGATTTGGTGGAGGAGGAAGAAGAAGAATCAAACTCATCCATATGATTCAGGGTTACACTTCAGCAGCTACAGATGTGTAAGGGTTCTGTTCAGTTATTCAAGTTTTGAAACAAATGGAGCTTCTTGTTACTGCAGGTAATTTCAAGCATGATTTTTTACTCCAGTAGTAAGGTTAATGTTGTGTTTGTTTTCACAGTGGATACCCACCAAAAGCACGTCTTTTCTTGTATTTCTCGCGACGCGAAAATGAAAAACACAACTTGTATCCAAATAGATACTAAATAATTGTAGGTATATAAAGTTTAAGGGTAATTAAATAAATTTAAATTTAACAAAAACTAAAATTAAATTTTGAAAAATTTGATAGAGACGCAAACATGTCATTTTTTAGTACGAAAGACACAATTTAATATTTTTTTAGGATCGTAAAACTTATTTAACAATTTATTTTGTATATCAATCTACATTATATTAGAGAGGTAATATAGACATATTAACATGTTTGTTTATCCACATATTTGTTTTGTATATATTGATTTTAGTTTAATTTATTTATTTTAATTTAATATTTATATTGCTTAGAAAAAATTGGTTTAGAAAAAGAATGGCTAAAAATTGTAGTTGTTTTGACTCCTAAGTATCACAATCTTGTGATTCTTTCCCCCTATAAAAACAATAACAAAGCAGTCTCTTAAGTTTACTCCATTTTGTACTTTTGGCCCCCCAGACCAATTTTGACTAGGTCAATGCATGCGCGGCACCTAGATCACTTAAGTGAGGTGTCATGTGTGTTAATGTCTTTTTTTTTTAAAATGTTTATTCCAATTGGAAAATAATGAAATGAAAAAATAAAAAATAAAAAAAGAAATTAAAAAGAATAGCAACAACACCACACGCATCATCATCAGCTTCAAATCCCATCTCTCAAAAAACCATCCAAACCCAGAAAAATCTTCAACACCCAAAAAATCATCCAATGCCCAAAACCCGGAAAGACAAGGAAGAAATTTCGCTTTCAAAATCCCTAAATTCATTAGAATCCTGCTCAACATTCTGCGATTGAACTTTCAAAGGATCAAACTCTAATTTCAACTTTTTCACATGAGCCTCACCCAAATCAGAAATTGCCCTATCCAAAATGATAAATTCATTAAGATGAATCTCGGGAAACTCACTCATTCGATTTTCCTCAAGAGAGCATGAGTTTTCCACAAACCTTAATTCTGAAGCATCTTCAAACCCAGGGAAATTAACGAACATTTGAGAAACATCATCAACATCAATAACAACTTGATTAAACTCACATTGAGGAACATCAATGACGAAAGATGGAAGTGATAGCTCCTCCGACGGAGGGTGAAAAACTTCTTGGTTATCGACGTGCTAGGTATTTGGAGCGGAGAAGAGGATGACGGGAGGAGTGGAAGATGCTGGAGGGATGGCGTGGTGGTGGTTATCGTGGTTGTAGTTGGAGAGTGAAGTGAGAGTGTCTCTGACAAAGGGGACGTTGTTGAGAAGTTCTTCTTGGGAAGTGGATATACGAAAGGATTCATATTCATATGGATCTTCCATATTTGCTTTTTCTTCTTATTTGGTGATGGTGGTTGTTGGAAAGAGAGAAAGAAGGAGGTAGAGATAGATCTTGAAGAAGCATTTTTTTTCTGGGTTTGATATTTTTCTTTTTTTTTCTTTTTTTTCATTTATTTAATTCCTTTAATGTATATGTGGTTTTTTTTTATTTTTTAATTAAAAATTTACACATATAGTGTCTTTGAAGTGCCACATATGCATTGACCCAGTCAAAATTGGTCTGAGGGGCCAAAAGTGCAAAATAGAGTAAACTTAAGGGGCTGAGTTGTTATTGTTTTTTATAGGGGGCTAAAATCGCAAGATTGTGATACTTAGGGGGTTAAAACTGCAATTAAGCCTTTTTTTAATTTATTAATTTATGGTGTAGATTTAAATTTAAAATACACAAAATAATTGGATCGTTGAAGGTAAATTTGTCCAGAAAATAGTCCGACCAAAGTTAGTTCCTTATATTATGGTATGTGATATTAGTTAATGATAATAAACTCTTGCCATGAGATTCATTCCGTAACAGCTCCTATTTGAATTTAGGAGTTAAGCAAAGACATGTTTATAACAACCAAATCATATAAGTATTGAATTTAAGAGTAAATTTATTTGAGGATAGTTTAGGAATATTGAAAATAATCTACACAAAAATATTGTGTAACCTCTATCTAAGTAGTATAAAATAGATATTGATTAAAAATTAATTATCTTTTTATTAACACTCAAAATTATTGTATTTTTGAATAACCGAGTTTTCACAAACATAACATTTAATTTTATGGTTGGTTTGAATGGTAAGAGACTTGAATATCATAATCAAATGGCTCCCTAATTTTTCAAGTACAGAGAAAACTCATTTTAGAATGGATAAACAACATTATATGTCCAACAGGTTTTTGACTAGAGATTAGAGGTGTCAATTTTATGTTGTAGAGTTTATTTACCCACCCTCCACACCTGCTTCAAATTATGAAATCCAAAAATCTAGGGTGTTTTTAACGTATTTTTATACCTTTTAGATTATATAATCTGAAATGTTAAAGAGTGCGCGAGAAGCTAGTATGGTAGGATAAGAAAGTCTCTTTATGTTAACCCAATTGTTTAGCCCCAACCCACCCAGAGTGGACCAAAGTCCTTAAGGGTGCGTTTGAAATGCTAAAAAAATTAAGCACATGACAACTTTAATTTTACAGTGTTTGATTAGTAAAATTGTTTCAGAGACTAAACAAATTGGAGGCAAGGGACATGATAAAAACTGAAATTCTTGTCCCTCACTAAACCACAACACAACTTGTTGTTCCACATACAAGTTGTCTAAAATGCCAAAATAGTCTTTTGTCCACAAAAAATCGTATACGATAAAAAATTATTCAATACTATAAAATTTTGTCACGTGTTGTTATGCCTTATGTTGTGTTGTTATGTCCAGTACTTACTGTTTATCAGATCAAACACACTCTAAGACTATAAAGTGTTGGAAAAATTAGGTCTTAAATAAAAACAGATTTCATAAACACATGTTCAATAATTATGAATCAATAGCGGAAGCAAACAAAACATTGAACATGATTATGATCGGATCTATGACATGTTTGATTTACCAAGGATATTAAGAATTAGGGTATTAGGAATACCTGAATGAAGCTTTCATGGCAACCCTCTCAACAACAACGGTCAGAAACAGAGAGGAGATGATATGAAACACACAATAAAGTTAGCGTCGACTGATTTGGTTCTTCCTCAACTCGTACCTTTATGCCTCTATTTCTCTTCTGATGGGGAGAAGAGAGAGTTTTTCGTGCAGGGTGTATTGGAGATCATAGCCTCTTTTATATTGGATGGCCATTAGGGTTCCCATTATTCCGTTAATGGGTCATCCGGACATCCACCCATGATGAGTCCATATCAATTAATTAAATATTTAATTAATTATACAATTAGAAATCTAATAGCCTTATTACTTAATTTGATCACTAATCAATTAAGGCTCACAATTGATAAATAGCTAATATAATTATTCTTACGATATTTGCCCACATAATGATATCGGAATATAATTAAATAATAAAATATTCCAACAATCTCTCACTTGGGCTACAACTCTTAATAATTATACCAGAATTCTTTAGGCGCGCGTCTGAATGTTATTTATCTTTAGATTTCAACTTTACAATCTGGCCCACCTTAATAATGGGACCACCGCGGCTGTCGTCACGACCTTATAACGTGACGGAACCCCGACGACCACCATATCAATGCACTTGATGGCATAGATTGATATGGATGAGTGACATGGAAATTTCATGCAATGTGATCTCTAAATAATGTCTATTTCCAACTGAAAACTTTAGTGAGATCAAAACTGAAGATTTGCAAATTTAATATTTGCACAAAATGATATAGAAATGGTTACATAAACATAAACTCATGTACTTTATTTCTGCAGAAAATCATAACATAAAGTCTGTATTGATACCAAAACAAAAGTATAGAACATAGAATAAAAGAAACTCTCATTAATCTAAGACATCCTTAATGACAACAACCATATGAAAGATCTTATGTGTCATGTCTTTGATTAGTGGGACACCTAGCATAAAGTTTGTCTCTAATGTTCTATCATTTAACAACAATAATTTATAAAGTAATGAACCTTATAAACTTTGTTATTAAAACATTATATGGCTACATTATGTCACTATATAACTTAAATGTTTTTTCAATACCTTTTAACTATTCAACCAAGTGACATAATACTTACAGTCATTCCCTGAGTCAGGATGTGTATTATACACACACACCCAAAAGTCAGAGTCAAACACACTAATGATCTCTAAATTGTCAGATCCCTGATGTGAGTATAAGTTCTTTTGTTCTCTTTGAAAAATCTATATGGTTTCCTGTTTAACAATTCAAGCATTGAATTGCTCAAATATCTGCCAAACAATATGGTTATATACGCTATTTTCAAATGCGTATAAATAAGATCATACATAAGAATCCTATAGCCAAAACACAGGAAAATACTTAATTTTCGGAATATAAATTTTCTATTGGGCAATATTTGAGACTGAAAAGTCTCTCTCGGTGATTGAGGTCACCCATAAATTATTATCTTTAATGTCATTTAACTTTATTGATATAAATCTTTTGTGACATCTGAAGGATACCTTGAGAGTAATCTCTAAGTATCTAAAACTTGATACAAAAGAAGTGTCCCCAAGATCTTTCATCGCTAATTCGTTGGAGTTTTTCTTGGTTTCACATAACTAATATATATCATTGTTGACTAAATAAAGCAAAATCAACACATTAAAATATGAATATAAATTTACTCCCACAGAGCTTACTAAATCCACAACTCTCCATAATATTATCTCAAAACCAAATGAGACAAATACTTTATGAGAATTTGTGATAATGATAAAGAGACAAACTTCTTAACTCTTAAGTGGATTTCATGATTTTGTAAACCGTCTACTTTGTATCAATTGACACAAAAGTTTTCTTTAGTTGCACCATATTGTATCATTAATGTTGCCATTAAGAACAATGTATTGAAATTCATCTTATGCAGCTCCAAAATTATAATAAGCAAACTAGTATCATGACTGTCCTAATAGAGTCTTTCAATTAAATTAAATAAAATTTCTCTTTTCAATCAATTCTTTGACACTAGAAACCCTAGTTCTTGAGGATGTTGAGTTTGATCTATATTAATTAATTTCTTAATTGATTGAGAGGAAGAACAATAATGTCCACATGAGGATCCAAATATACTATAATAATAGTAACTATATGAATTAGTTTAGAACTAATTCTTCCTCATTCAATTTTGTTCTATTACCATATTTCTCCCCCATACTCAATATTCTCAAGAAAACTTAACACTTTATCTCTCAAAATTTCCTTAATTTTTGGGACGAAAAACTTATAGTTTTCAAACTCTCATAACCGAATTGACTCTATAAACTTAAAAGACACATTGAATCATCATTTGAAAATAAAACTCAAAATATCTTAATTTAAGGAAATACCTCTCAAGTTGGTAGGTTATGAATTTAAGCTTGAGTGAATTTATATGCTTGTCTTTATCTCTGATGACACGTAGAACTGATGGTGGTGCTAATATGCAAATTAAAGCTGAATTTAAATACTTCGAAGATTTTTTTTTTATACCACACTACATTTGAAGGGAAAATGAAAAACATAAAAAATGTTTAACCAAAAATTTACGTCTCTAACTTTGCATTGCTAGAGTCATGTTGAGATTAGTAGGTTGGGATAAAAATGGTTTTTGCAAATGAAGGAAGGTTGTGATGCAAACGATTTAACCAAGTCATTAGGAGAATTTATAGATGGTTTTGATCTAATGAGTAGTATGTGTTAATGATGATGTACACCATTGGAATGATCAATTTCATTTAAGCCACATTACAAATTCCATTATCTAGTGAATCAGTGACAATTAATAACATTGGAAAATATTATCTATTAGTACTATTTAATTTCATACATGGAATGATGAAAGTTGGTAGCACTGCCGGTATGACTATTCCAAGGATATTTTTTTGAGAAAGACTATTTCAAGTACATGGAATGTTGAATATTCAACATTTGTAATACTTGTTTAATTAAGGGCCCACCACTATGGTTTAGGAGGGAAAAAAGTATGGTTTAGGGAAATGATTTAGAAGGACTTAGTAGGATTATAATATATAGATGACACAAAAGAAATGATATATGTCGCCATACAATTGCCGCAAGACATGTACGAAAGCATTTAATACGAACATTTTTCATACCTACGGAAGAGTTATAACTTAACTAGTACTTGGACCCGTGCGATGCACATGAAGTTGATTATCTCATTGACTAATAAATGAGGTAGTTGATCATGAAATGAAATAATATTTGTTGTTGAGCATGAGTTAATGCTTCCAAAAGACAACAACAACAACAATAACCAAACATTATCTCACTAAGTGGGGTCGACTACCTGAAACGAAATATGTTGTATTGTTATATCATAAACCATATACAGATCCAACTCATGTTATATCAACCATGTCTAGATCCAACTCATTAATCTATAAATCTTTCTTAATAGTTTCTCTTATTGTTTTTCTAGGGCTTTCTATACCTCTTGTAATATGACTATCGTCTATTTGATTTACTCTTACTACATAATCTACATGATTTCTCTTTACATGTCCAAACCACCTAAACCTATTTTCCACAATATTTATAATATAGGTGCTACCCCAACTATCTCTACAATGTTGTCATTTCTAATCTTATCTCATATAGTCTTACCATACATCCAACGCAATATCCCCATCTCCGCACACTTACTTTATTCTCGTGTTGGTTCTTAACCGTCCAACACTTTGTTCCATAAAACATCGCTGGTTTGACAATTGTCTGATATTTTTTCACTTCAACTTAAACGGTACGTTTGTATCACATAAAACACCTGAGACTCTTCTCCATTTCAACCATCCAACTTGAATACTATGATTTACATATGCTTTTAATTCTCCGCCATTTTGTACTATGAACCCAAAATATTTAAACTGTGTAACTTGTATGATATGATCTCCAACTTTCATATCTAAGTTAGAACTACTTCGCATTTTACTGAAATTACATTACATATACCATGTTTTGCCTCTACTCAGACGAAAGTCATACGCTTCTAAGACTTGTCTCAACATCCCATTCAATTCTTCCCTCGACTCTCCATTTAAGACTACATCATCTGCAAAACGCATACATCTTGGTCCAATCATTGTTATAAAAAATCATTGTTAATGCTTCCAAAAGACAAATAATAAAACTCCCGAATTAATTTAGACTTCATATTATCACATCAGAGAGATTGTTGATAAGAATTATTTAAAATCTCTCGCTGATTACAATATAATAGATCCAAAAATAGAGATAAATAAAAAAAATACATCAATGAATGTAATTACCTCTTAAAGAACAATTTTCAAATTTATGTATAACAGTGAATTTAGGTTCAATTAGTTAAAATAGATATAAAATTAGGAAAGAAATTTGCAACAACTTTTTTTGCTCTAAAAAGTTGCGTAAAAGACTTAATAACCTTTATATATAAGATAAAAGATCATTTAAAAAAACGCAAAACATTAAAAAAGAAATTTGAGACAAATTTTTTGGCTCGAAAAAGTTGTCTAAAAGACTTCAAAACTTTTATATATAAGATGTTTCTTCTAGAACCAACCGAGTCATGCTTGGTTCATCATAATTGAGTCATAAACGAGTCATAATTTTCAATCAAAATCTCTTCTCAATTAATACATGTTTGCTTCTAGATGTATTATTATACTTGCAATGAATACAATAGTATAGACCCTCCTGAGATGTATCAAACCAGAGGTCTTAGATGCAGTGATTTGTGAACGTGATGATAGTAACATGATCTTGATCTCTTATTTATACTAGCCTTAGACCTAGTTAGAGTATTGAAATTTAAAAGATAGGAAAACTATAAGTTAATACACAAATATTATTATAATTTATATATTATATCAGTGTAAATGTTTTCTACATTGTAAATTATTCACAATCGTCAAATAATTGAAAATATTTGATATTAACTGTTCGGTCAAAAGCCAATAATTCTTTGAATATTGGACTTAAACAACGCTCTGGTCCGAATACAATAGACCAAACATAAGCTCAAGCACAAGAAACAATCTCAAATCCCGTTCATCTCGTTGAGTTTTAATTGCTAACGACTAAAGTCCCTCATATTCCCACTTCATATTTGGACGGATTGCTATTCGACGGGTCACCTTTCTGATCACACCTCATATCATTAATTATAACTATTTCTAAGGTTGTGATTTGTCAATAAATAAAACTTTTACCTTACGGTTTATGAAAAATTAATCTTTCCATAAAAAAATTAAAAAATGGAATTAAAAAAAGGAAGGAAGATTTACAGGAAGATTGGTTGAACACAAATGCAACGAAGCATGCTCAACAAGCACAACAACATCATCAACCATCTCCGGTGGCCGTAACAACAATGATAACAAGCAACGTGCAACAACAGTCGCCACGATGGAAACTACCACCAGCAGGGCGTATAAAGTGCAACATTGACGCTTCTTTCTCCACCACGCGGAACTGTATAGGGTTTGACAAGTGTTTAAGGGGTGATGAAAGAAAATTCTTGCTTGTTCGGACACTTTGGTCACAACCTATTTGCTCCACGGAAATTGGGGAAGCCTTGGGATTACTTCTTGCTATCAATTGGGTACATGATCTACAACTTAACAATGTTGATTTTGAGTTAGATGCAAAGATAGTTGTAGACTACTTCAACAACGATAATCACAACACAAAATTTGGCACTATATTGTAGCTTATTTTTCATAAACTCTCATGTCGAGTTTAGTCGGAGACAAACGAATCAGGTAACTCATACATTAGCTAGAGATGCCACATTCTTAACTAGTCCCCACACTTTTATCGATGCACCACCATCTATTATTAAACTAACTAGTAAAAGACCCGTGCTTTCGCACGGGTCACATAACATTGTGATAATTATATAAAAAATAATTAGATTGTTAATATTGTATAATGTTTATAAATATTAAATAAAAATTATGAGTATTAATGTAATGTTTTTATTAAATATTTTTTTATATATACATAAATTTGTTAAATAGTTGAGTCACACCAGTTATAAATTTTATTTGCTTATATATGCGTTAACAAATTTTTATCTAGATATATGAGAAAGTTGATATATATGATATAATTTTGAAAATTCATGACTATTTTCAAAATCAAAATTAATTTAGTGTTTCTATTAAATAACTTTTTATTTTATATCCAAAAGACTATTCAATGTTTGCACCGCACTCGTTGCAGATTTTATGTACTTATATCTGCATAAACAAATTTTTATATACATATATGAGAAAGTCGATATGGTAAAATTTTGAAAACTCATGACTATTTTCAAAATCAAAATTAATGTATTGTTTTTATTAAATAACTTTTTATTTTATATGCAAAAGACCGTTCAATGTTTGCACTGCATCCGTTGCAGATTTTATGTACTTATATCTGCATAAACAAATTTTTATGTACATATATGAGAAAATCGATATGATAAAATTTTGAAAATTCATGATTATTTTGAAAATCAAAATTAATGTAGTGTTTCTATTAAGCAACTTTTTATTTTATATGTAAAATACTATTAAATGTTTGCACCGCACCCGTTGCGGATTTTATGTACTTATATCTGCATAAACAAATTTTATATACATATATGAGAAAGTCAATATGATAAAATTTTGAAAACTCAATACTATTTTCAAAATATCAACATTAATGCAGTGTGTCTATTAAATAAATTTTTATTTTATATTTAAAACATTGGTAAATATTTAAACCGCACTTATTGAGGATTTTATATGCTTATATATGTAGAAGAAAATTTTTATGTACCGATGTGTGATAGTCGATATGATAAAATTTTGAAAACTCATGACTATTTTCAAAATATCAACATTAATGCAGTGTTTCTATTAATTAAATTTTTATTTTATATGTAAAACACTATTCAATGTTTGCACCGCTGCCGTTGCAGATTTTAAATGTTTATATCTGCAGAAACAAATTTTATATACATATATGAGAAAGTCAGTATGATAAAATTTTAGAAACTCATGACTATTTTCAAAATATCAACATTAATGTAGTGTGTTTGCACTGCTGCCGTTGCAGATTTTAATTGTTTATATCTGCAGAAACAAATTTTATATACATATATGAGAAAGTCAATATGATAAAATTTTAGAAACTCATGACTATTTTCAAAATATCAACATTAATGTAGTGTGTTTGCACTGCTGCTGCTGCAGATTTTAATTGTTTATATTTGTTTCTTCAAAATATCAACATTAATGTAGTGTGTTTGCACCGCTGCTGCTGCAGATTTTAAATGTTTATATCTGAAGAAACAAATTTTATATACATATATGAGAAAGTCAAATGATAAAATTTTAGAAACTCATGACTATTTTCAAAATATCAACATTAATGTAGTGTGTCTATTTAATAAATTTTTATTTTATATTTAAAACACTGTTAAATATTTAAACCGCACTCGTTGAGGATTTTATATGCTTATATATGCACAAGAAATTTTTTATGTACCGATATGTGATAGTCGCTATGATAAAATTTTGAAAACTCGTGATTATTTTCAAAATATCAACATTAATGAAGTGTTTCTATTAATTAAATAAAAAAAATTATATACAAAACACCGTTCAATGTTTGCACCATTCCTGTTGCAGATTTTAAATGTTTATATTTGCATAAACAAATTTTATATACATATATGAGAAAGTCGATATTATAAAATATTGGAAACTCGTGATAATTTTCAATATATAAACATCAATGTTGTGTTTCTATTAAATTTTTTTTTATATGCAAAACATTATTCAATATTTGTTGGACGATTATATAATTAAGGACGATTATAAAATTTTGCAAAATTTTTTTGACAAAAAAAACTTGTTACACTTGTGATGACCATTATCCGTAATTAATTTTTTAAAAAATAAATAAATTAGTTTCATAGTTATCCATTGAAATTGGTTACACTTGACCATTATCCGTAATCAATTTTTTTTAAAAAAATAAATTAATTAGTTTCATAATTATCCGTAGAAATTGGTTACACATATGATGATCATTATCCGTAATTAATTTTTTAAAAGACAAATAAATTAAATTTTGCAAAATGACCATTATGCACATAAAATTAAGGAGATCATGAGTTTTAATAAGGACGATTATGAAATTTCGCTGGACTTCAATATTTATATATTGTTAGTAGATATCTAATGAAATGTTATAAGCTTTTTATTCTTTAAAAAAAAATAAAAAAGGAAGTCAAAATTTTTCTACTATTTCAATTGAACATTGACCACGAACATCACGTGCTATTCTTAAAAAACACCTCAAACACATTATCCTTAATTTCATCCTTTCTCCGTCCATTCTTTTCTTCCTTCTTTTTCCCAATACAACCAACCATTCTTTTTGCCTCTCTATTAGTCGGTGCAAAGACCACAATAATAATAACCATATAATAACAAAACTATCACACATAATTCATATCCAAACTCATGCTCAATTCTAGACCAAACTCCAAACTCATGTCTTCCTAGCAGATTCAGATACATCAAAACACCATCATGGAAGAGAAAAAGAAGGTACAATGGAGCTGGACATCAGCAATAATAGGAGCAGCAACAGCAGTAGCAGCAACATCAGTTCTCTCAGCAAAACCAAAAGACCCAACATTCCACCTCATCTCCATCAACTTCACTTCCTTAAAACCAAGCCTCCCCGTCGTAGACGCAGAAGTTCTCTTAACAGTCCATGTCACCAATCCAAACATAGCCCCAATTAACTACTCTTCAACCACCATGTCAATTTTCTACGAAGGTTCTCTCCTCGGTTCAGCTCCGGTCCAAGCCGGGTCTCAGCCACCGAGGTCATGTCAGTTACTGAGACTTCCGGCCCGGCTTAAAGCTCTTCGGCTCGCGAAACACGCGAGCCGAGTAATGGCCGATGTGGCCAAAAGGGAGATGATTCTTGATGCGGCTGTTGATATTGCTGGCACCGCTAGAGTTTTGTGGTGGGACCATAAGTTTAAAGTGAGAGTGAATAGTCATATTACTGTTGATCCTGTTTTTCTTGATGTTATCGATCAGGAGAATACCGCACAACTTGAACTCTTTGGCTCAGGTCGGTGAATAGTGTGACATTTCATTATTAAACTAATAATTAAGCATTGGAAAAGCGGTGTCATTTGTTAGATTTGGAAAATTGGAATTGCACCTAACGTCACGTTTTGATTTTGTTTTATTTTCAGATCAGAATTGAGAATTAAACAAAAAATTATTGAAAGTTGCCCTTTTTTTTTTTTTTTTAATGTTATGTGCTTCTCAAGTTTGAATTGTAGGTTGCGTCAAAAGTAATTTGAGTAGTAGCTGAGAATACATGAATTGTGATTATACCAGTGATTAATAGTTAATTAATAGTGATGAGCTAATGAGCTTACTTCTCTGTTCCATAGCTTGTTTGATTATTTAGTCAGGGATATGTGCAATGTGTACTTGATAGAGTAGACGGTTATGATGATGAATATTTTTTGCATGTGTCTTTATAAGTAGGATATAAATTGGAGGTTGTACTGTGATTGAATCGAAGAAGATTAACGTGGCCTTGGAGCGACATTTAGGACGATCTTATGCAAATGTAGCGTACCTTTGAGGTGTTTCGGCTCGATAATTTAATTCTTGGGATAACAGATGACTTCTCTACCCATATTAACCACGAATTAGGTGGATCACATTGTTGACGTAGATGATTAGTGTTGCATAGTTGCATTGTCATGAGTAATTAAATGTTATATTGATCCGAATTTGTTTGTGTTGAAGAGTGTGCATTCGAATTTTCATATTTGACTCATTTTATCTCTGAGTATAATAACTCACCTTCGTTTGTTTCTCATGTGGCTGCTTGCACATCGTTTATGCGAGTAGATGATGAGTTGGCCGGTGAAGATGAAACTGAAGCAGAAGCTGAGGAGTGAACAACATATTGCGTTAGCATTATATATTTTGTTATTTGTATGTTATGTCACTGTGATTGGTTGATTGACTTCAATTTAAATTTGAGATATTTTAGGATCGACTATGAGATTATGTGACATTTTAAGTCTAGATTCTAACTCGTTGATTGTTATTTATTTTTGTAATTGATTAAATGACTTCTTTATTTCAAAAGTTTGTAAATGAACCAAATTTGACCATGTTTTCACTATGTTTTACTGTTTGAAATGCTTTTGGGGTGAATGGTGTTACAACATCCCCTAGTATAGAGCTGTAAGGGAAGTTTTGCTAACGACTTTACAAGCATTGAGTTTGAGTTAAGATACTTGATTGGAGATTGATCTTATCTGATATTTTTTTATCAGAAAATATGTTTACATTTATGATCATCACTATGATTTATGAGTATCAGCAGAAGATTGAAAAGTAATTATAAGTAATCATGAGATTATTTGTTAAAAATGTTTCATGGCAGAATATTAGAGACCGCTGCAGACGATGTGATGTACTGAAGGTAGAGTGTTTGTTTACTGAACAATGAGTAATCTAACCATTTTTCTTTGACAATTTCTCCCTTTATGTCAGGGAAGTCTTTAACCTCCATTAGTTGTTTTGCCATCGATCACTATTGCTCGATGCTCGAAACTGCATGGGTAGAAACTATCAAAATAGTTATCCTCATGTGGTATACATGACCTCACCTCAAGTAGCAGGAGGATGGGTTGAGCAAACAGACTAAAATATGAGGCTTAAGCTTAAGCCCTTTTAAGCCTGAATCAAGATATATATAGTGAATACTTTATGACAGTCCACAACCCCTAAATATGAGGCAGGCTTACAAGACTAAATGCACACATAAAGGAGCTTTATGATGGTCCTTCCTTGGACTTGCCTATCAACAACTCAAGTGGTGAAATTCCTTTAGAGCTTGCAAGGTTATCATTTCTGTCAGTTTTGAACTCTTGTAATCACCTTTGGGGGAGTTGGTCTCTCTTTAATTTTGAGCAGTCCAAACATTCTCTAACACTCTTTCCAAAACAATTTAAGCTCACAAGTTCTTCCAGTTTTCCTTAATACACAAAGCTATTCATTCTTATAGTTAGAAGCTTTGGTTTTATGTTAGCATATTGTAGAACCTGAACTTGGATATTCTTGTACAGTTTTAAGGATAACGTGACCAATAAGCTTAATAGTGAGGATATTTTCAGAATACTAATTTTATCCAAGAAAAACTACCTGGAACTAAGAAATTATTCAAATCCTAAAACCATGCAGCATGATTGGGATTTAATTGGAATACTTGATTCCATTATTTAATTGGAATACACAATCTTCTTGTTCAATGAAAAGGAATTAACCTTCTTCCTTAATACGGGAAGTACACCATAGATTGAGATTTTTATTCACAAGGCCATTCATTCATATGATTCAACTTGGTTAACGTACTTCTCTTTAACAAAAAGTCGCCCTAAAAGTTAAGCTATTTGAAACCACTAACACCAAACAGAAAACCAACTCTCCAAACTAACTGATACAAAAAGCAAGACTAATATTTATAACTCCTAATAATCATCCACAAGCTGGAAAGTGTATATTTAACAATCCCATCTTGAGTGAAATTTATATAATAAAAGAATTAGTATTTAAATTTAGGCTTAAATGCAGTTTTGGTTCTCTATTATGTCAAAACTGCAATTTTGGTTTCTCATTTCTAATTGCGCAATTTTGATTCTCATTTGAGAAATTTTGACCAATCTATGATTTTGACATCCAATTTGATGACGTTAGAATATATTAGATGACATGACATAAAACGAACAACCTAATTGCTAAGAGTCTTAAAAAACAAGGTGTTAAATTGGGTTGTGATCAAGCATGTATAATCAAAATAAGATCGATTAAAATAATACAACGAGATATAGTGAATAATTTGTTGCCACATCAACATATTTAAACGAGGGACCAAAATTGGGCAATTAAAAATTGGGGACAAAAACTTCATTTAAGTCTAAAATTTATGTGTTGTTTGTTTTTGGTTTTTAAAAATAATCTAAATTTCGATCCAACGGTTTTAACAAAAAGACATGAAAACACATCCGACAATATTTGATTTTGTGTGATTTTTGGTTTTTTAGACCGGCCTACTATTTTAATTTTGATTGATTTGGATATCAACACATGAGCAAGTCTTGCATAAGAACTACCCCAAATAAAATCTATTTGGACGCACACATATGAGTGGAAAAATTTAAGCAGAAATAATATTAAATAATGAGACTAAATTATTTTTCTTTTAAATTTTGTCATTTATGTGTGTGCAAATAATTTTTTTTTGGGATTTTGATGAATTAAGTATTTTTTTAGAGAAAAGAGTCTTGGTAATTCGAGTTCGACCGGAGATCAAAAAAACGTTTCATCTAAAAATCGAACTCAGTTCCTCTAAACAATTCGTCTTCGGTGAAATTCATTAACACTTGAAGTCTTGAACCCAAATGCTTGGATCATTTCTCTCAACCAATGCAACATTAAACTAAAATACAGTTTCTTACATTCAACATCAACTCCAACTCTGCTCAACAAAGAATCAAAATATTGACCATTTCTCTCCAACTCCACTTTCCCCGCAAAAACAATAATAAAAATTGACCATTTCCTCAACAAAATCATCACATCCTTTTTCTTACTCTATTTTGTTAAACCATCAATAAACATTTCTTTATATTCCAAGAACAAGAAAACCCCTTCTTCTTCTTCTTCTTCTTCTTCTTCTTCTTCATCCATGGCTGAAGTGCTACACTCTTCTGATCCCATTCACATTCACCCTTCGGACCAAGAACAACAACAAGAACAACCATCACCACCCTCTTCTTCATCTTCTTCTTTTTCTTCTTTATCAGTAGCAGTGAACAATAGTTTTTCTACTATCACCGACGGTGAGGCAGAGGAGATCACTGTAACAGAGAGGGAAAATACAGAGCAAGAGCTATCCCTTTTGGCCATTCTTGTGACCCTTTTCAGGAAATCCATAGTTTCTTGCTCCAGTGGTCCTGCCATGGAAATTGGTCACCCTACTAACGTGCTCCATCTTGCACATGTCACCTTTGATAGGTTTAATGGTTTCTTGGGTTTGCCTCTTGAGTTTGTACCTCAAGTCCCCACTACACCTCCCAGTGCTAGGTAGGTTCGTTGCTACATTGTTCTTATCATGTTATTGTCTTTTACTCGTTGCCAAATTTACTACGAAGCACATTGACACGACACTGACACACACATTGATAACGGTAGTTATTTGAGGTAATAGTATAATTTGATTGTAATCACATGTGTTGTTGTCATCTTCCACTATATAGCAAATTTAACTATTTTAGTTTTCAATCATTCATATCTTGTGTCATAAGTCATAGTAGTATTTTTTAATTAAGTGGTTGGGTTCAAATGGATAATGAATTCCGGCGAAAGTCGAGTTGATCAGAGTACCCGAGTTCGAACTTTGGCGGGAACAATAATTTGTCATTGGATACGGCTTGTGAATTTTCTTCTATAGTTAATTACTGTTTTAGCAATTTAATCCTTTTGTTAATTGAGATTCACATTGGTACTTATGGATTTGACTGTTTGTGTGTGTATGGTATTATTGATGGATTCCCTTTATTGGATTGCATGATGATTTTCTCTTTTTAGAGTTTGGACAGTTGACACTGTTATGTATATTACTTGCAAATGTTATAATGCACAATTATGTTATAATGTACAATATTTGTTGTTAATAACTTCATGGAATGTGTGATTTTTGGTAAATTCTTTCGTTTTGATTTTTCACATATGTAGTGCAACTGTTTTTGGAGTTTCAACAGAATCCATGAAATTATCATATGACACAAGAAGGAACATTGTACCAACGATTTTACTACTAATGCAAGAACACTTGTATGCTCAAGGAGGATTACAGGTTCATTGTCTACAATCTTTATCAACTTCTCTTCTACTTGTCACAAGAAACAACCTATGTAGATATAGACACCGACACAACACTAACATTGACTTGTAGACATCAGGAATAGTTTAAGAAAATGGAAGTGATTGGCTGTCTACATATGTCGGTGTCGTGTTGAACGCAAGACATTCCTTTAATCTGAAGTGTCAGCTACATATAGCCAACAACAACAGAAAACTGCACCAAAATTCACCACTCTATATGCAATTGGTCAAAAATTCAATTTATAAATGATTATTTTTATGTTCCTGCTTGGTTAAATATTTTAAAATTGACTTTAACATTACGCAGGCAGAGGGAATTTTCAGAATTAATGCAGACAATAGACAAGAGAAATATCTTAGGGATCAATTAGATAAAGGAGTGGTCCCAGAAGACATTGATGTACATTGTTTGGCAGGATTGGTTAAGGTATTACAACGAAGAAGATACGTTACATGGTAACATCATGCTGTGAAATACTACTTGTGCTATTGCATTATCATTTTATACGTGCTTGTCTATGCGCTTAATTGTGTATCTATTTTATCACATCTATTGATAATTTAATTTGGTTTTCGTGTATTCTTGAAGACTTGGTTTAGGGAGCGACCAAGAGGTGTTCTGGATTCTTTATCTCCAGAGCAGGTAATGACATGTCAAACAGAAGAGGATTGTGCCGAACTGACAAGTCAGTTACCTCATACCGAAGCTTCACTTTTGAACTGGACTATCAATCTGATGGCTGATGTTGTACAAGAGGAGCAACAGAATAAGATGAATGCACGCAACATTGCCATGGTTTTTGCACCAAACATGACTCGGGTTAGTTTCAAAAAGTTTTTTATTCTTTAGGAATTGCAAGGAGGAGGAATACACACACATTGATATACTATACTAGTCTTGTACTCTTATTATATTTTTAGCTTCACTAATTTATTATATTACATTTGGAAAACAAATTGAAACCTATTACTTTTAGGAAGTATATAAAGCACTAGCAAAGACACTGACACATCGACACTAGTAACAATTTTGAGAAAATAGAAGTAATTAAATGTAAACTAATGTGTCAGTGTTCAACACCCACACATGGCAGATACCAAACATGTCTTTAATCTAAAGTGTCGGTGCTACATATTTTCTGCAATATTTCATTTGAAAATGGTCATATTTTTGACAATGTTTTTAACACTAGTGAAGTCTTTTGTTGTTTTTTCCTTCTTTCTTTAGAGTAGTAAAGATTCCAACTTATCTATCTGATGAGTAAAGCTGATTGCAGATGGTAGACCCTTTGACTGCATTCATGTATGCAGTTCAAGTGATGAACTTTTTGAAGACACTTGTATCAAGAACACTGAAGGCAAGGAATGATTCTGATGTAGAATCATCACCTGAGTTTTATATAGAGCCTTTTGATGAGAATGAGGAACATGGTCATTTTAACTCCTTCCAGCAAGATGTTGCAAAAGAAAATGAAATGATAAGCAATGAAGCAATTTGAGCTGCATAGATTCAAGATCAGAGTGGATAAGAAGCCTGGAAATGTAAAAAAAAAACACCATTGTGCTGGAATGTAAATTGATTCTTTTCTGGCATTTATGGCATTATATGTCTGTTTAACTTGTCTTTAATTTGCAACTTGCAAGGACAAGATTTTGAAGTGGTTCAGTTTTATTATCTCCTTTGTTTGTTTGACTTGTCTGATTTTAAGAAATGGAACTATGATCAACAGTTCAACACTAACATTGTAAAGAAATAAATTCAGATTATTGAAGGTGTTGTGTATGTGTATGAGTAGCATTATTCTGAGGTTTATGCTGTAGAAAATAAATTCAGATTATTGAGTATACCGATAACCAAGTACGTAGTTTTTTGATACCAAGGAATGTACTGTAATGCACCTAATAATATCTTTGAATATATCAAGAGAAAGGAAAACCACTCATTAATAAACTTAAAAGACAGTGCTTGGTAAGATATCTATATCTATATTATACTTATTGGTCAAGGGAAATAAGTACACTTGGCAAGTAAGTATAATATTATCCATTAACTATTAAATGACATGTATGGCTTCTTTTTTTTTTTTTTTGACAAAGCAAACTCATATCATTACATTCAAGATAATAGTATCAATACAATGGGGAGGAGAGCAAAAGATACTTAGGCTAGATTGAAATACAGACGTTCTAGCTAGATTATGAGCGAAGGTGAGAAAAACACAAGAACGCGCGCGCGGGGGGGGGGGGGGGGGGGGGGGGGGGGGGGGGTTTCAGTTGTGTTAGTTTTTTCTTCTTAAACTAATTCCAAAGTTCAGCTTTTGATAGAGTTCAAAATCTGAAATAATGTTCAAAGTCTAATGCAGTAGATAAGGATAAAGAGAGAGAAGAGAAAGACACAAAGCAATTATCCTGGTTCCTTCCACAATCCGGAAGTAGTCCAATCCCCTTGTTACTTACAAGAGATTTTCACTATAATCACACAAGATTACTAATGCTCAAGCACACAAGCAAGAGACTTCCAATGCTTAAGCACACAAGGAAGATACTTCTAACAAACAAAGAATACACATAAATTGTTTGGATTGAACACTTGATATGATCAGAGGTGTTCACAAAATACAACACAGTTCAGACTCTAAGACTTAAGAATTTCAAAGATATAAAAGTTGTTAAGAAATTCTAAGTGTTTGATGTGTGTTTCAATTTGACAGAGTATTAGCACTTTTCAAAATGTTGTAGAGTCTTGTAGTTTCTTAAAGTCTTCAATCCTTTATATAGAGGTTGAAAAGAGATGTTGAAGAGAGTGCCAACGCATCAGAGAGTCGTTAGAGAAGCTTGATCAATCACCAATGATTTATAGCCTGATTTGGTTAATGTCCTATGAAAGAATGAATTTGAATCCTTTCCTTGATATGGAATGAACCATTCTTTTCCAAGGAGACACAACTTGCAACAACGTATACATGCACATGAGAGTGTTGGAGGTACGGTTTGTACTATGTCCTTTCCTGAAAGTGACATCCATTGAATTCTGAAACTTTAGAGCCACCATGTCTGAACTTGCAGATGCTTCAGTACCAAATGTCTTCAACTTTCTTGTATCTGGCTTCCAGAGAATATGACTATCAGAGTCTGAATCTTTAGCTTATGGGGTTGCCTTCAGAGTCTGGCTATCCTTCAGAGTCTGACCATCAGAGTCTAAGTCTTCAGCTTCTGATCTTCAGATTCTGACCTTCAGATTCTGACTTGGAACTTAGCTTCTCTTGAAAATCCTTTGCTCCTTATTTGTTCTTTCAGAACCAATACATGATTAAATCAATATAAATTTTTTACTATGGTCCTGCATACTTGAACAAATATTAGCATATCCAATTAATCTTTTAATACATTGTTGTCATCAAAACTCAAGAGGCATTGTTTAAACTTATTTTGTTCCAACATATGTGGCCTACAAAAAACCATTTTAAGGTTCATTCAATAACTGATGTATTTGATATATAATATTAGTCATATACATTAGTTATTAAATGAACCCTAACAGTGGTTTTTTGCGTATAATAGTGACTTGAGGGTGTATGAAATTAAGCATTAACTGTTGAAAGATATAGATGGCATATATGTTTTCTTTTTTGAAGGGATCGCTTAGATGTTATGATTCAAGTGTTTTTAATCTTGTTGAGTATTTATATGTTGGCTGCATGTTTTGGTAAAATCAAAGTGTTCAAGCAATGCGTCTCTAGAAGTTATTTGAGTCTTCAGAAGCAAGAAATTGGATTTGAGGAGGTTCAGAAGCTGAAATGGCCTTCAGACGCAGATTTGGTCTTCAGACGCAGAATGGACCATCAGACGCAGGATGGGTCTTCAGACGCACCTTTCAGACGTTGACCAGCGTTGACCTTCAGAAGCTGAACTTCAGAAGCTGATTTCAGAAGCTGGATTTCTGCATTCTTTGTCATTAATTCTGTGCGTATCTGTTGAAGATTTATTGAAGATTTATTCAGGCATTTGTTTTCTAGAAGGCTGATAATTAATATGAAGATCTTTTGAAGATTGGCTTCGTGTTTATAATCATATCTATTGAAGAATATTTGATACAGAATTATGAGAGCTGAAGCTTATATAAGGAGAGGACGTGCTGCTTTGAAGATGGCGAATAAAAAATCAGAAATCAGAGTTTAAAGTCTTAGTTTGTTAAGCTTTTGCTTTATTTGTACACCACTCATATGTTCTGAGTTGGTTTAGACTGTTTTGAGTTGTAATTCACTCTAATCTTTTAAGAATGAGTGATATCATTGATGTATTGAAGTTGTCTTCATAACTGAGTTGTTTTCAGAAGTTGTCAGTAACTGGGTTGTAGTTACTTGATTAGGAAGTAAGAGGGGGTTCTTATACTCAGAGGTTACTGGGTAGAAATCAGACTGGTGGAGATTAAGTCAGAAGACTAGGAACAGGGGGTCTGTGTCTTGAGTCTTAGGATTAATTCCTCATAGTGGATTTCCTTCCTGGATTGGTATCCTCTAGATGTAGGTGGTGTTTACACCGAACTGGGTTAACAAATATTGTGTGTTCTTTACTTTCTGCACTTTTATTTGTTGCTTCTGAACCTGCATCATTGTGCTTTGTTTTGAATACTTTGTGCTCTGTTTTTCGTGTTGTTCAAGTACCTGCCAGAATTTCAATTGGCATCAGAGCAGGCACCCTGCCTGTGATTGGGTGAGCTCCAGGGAAGACTTTTCTGGCAAGAATGGACAAGGAATGAGGATATGTCAACAGACCACCTTTGTTGGATGGGACAAATTATGAATACTGGAAGTGTCGTATGTCTGCATTCCTGAAATCCATAGACAGCAAGACCTGGAAGGTTGTGCTAAAAGGTTGAGATCATCCAGTTGTGTTGGACAAAGATGGGAATAAAACTGAAGTGCTGAAACCTGAGGAAGAATGGACAAAGGCTGAAGATGATCTGGCTCTTGGAAACTCCAAAGCTTTGAATGCACTTTTCAATGGAGTGGACAAGAACATGTTCAGACTGATCAAGTAGTGTACCATAGCCAGGGATGCCTGGGAGATACTCAAGACCACTCATGAAGGTACTTCAAAGGTTAAGCTATCCAGACTTCAATTACTCACAACAAAATTTGAAAATTTGAAGATGTTGGAGGATGAGAGTATTCAAGATTTCTATATGAATGTCCTGGATATGGCTAATTCCTTTGATTCTCTTGGGGAGAAGATGTCTGATGAGAAGATTGTTAGAAAGATCTCAGGTCACTTCCTAGAAGATTTGACATGAAAGTGACAGCTATTGAGGAAGCTCATGACATATCCAATATGAAGGTTGAGGAGTTAATTGGATCCTTGCTGAATTTTGAATCAGCTTTCTGTAACCATACTGAGAAGAAAGGAAAAGGGAGTTGCTTTTGCAGTCAATTCTGAAGCTGAGGATCAACACGAGTTTGATGAGAATGATGAAGGCTTATCAGAAGCACTTGGGGTGCTGGGAAGACAGTTTAATAAGATTCTGAAGCTTGTTGACAGAAGATCCAAGTCAAAAGGTCAGAACATCAGATTCAACAATAGTAAGCCTCATAGTGATTTGAAAAAGGCCAAGACTGAAGAAAATAGCAAACAATCAAAGGGTGTTCAGTGTTTTGAGTGTGAAGGTTATGGGCATATCAAGTCAGAATGTCCTACTTTTCTTAAGAAGCAGACGAAGAGCTTAGCTGTATCATGGTCAGATGAAGACTCAGAAGAAGAAGTAGAGAGTGAATCTGCTAAGGTTGTTTTTGTCCTAACTGGAAGAGACAAGTCTGATGTTAAGGTTAAGTCCTCAGAAGCTCTTTCAAAGACTGAAGTATTTTTAGAGTCTGATACACTATCAGAGTCTGAATCAGAGTCTGAAGTCTCATCAGAGTCTGAAGCCAGAGTTGAAAAATCCTCATATGATGAACTGGCTGACAATTACAAGAACCTATACATCAGAAGTGTAGAAGTTTGCAAGCAAGTTGTGGATCAGAAGAAGACAATCTGTCGACTGGAGGCTGAGAAAGGTGAACTGTTAGTGCAAAATTCTGATCTCAAAGATGAAGTGAGCCAACTGAATTCCCAGTTTGAAAACATGAAAAAGCAGGTCAGAATGATGAATACTGCTACTGATGTGCTGGAGGAGATTTTGGAGAATCAGAAACAAGGGAAACAAACTGGCTTAGGATTTGTGGATGAGAGTCTGAACCTCAAAAAGAAGAATCCTGCTAAAAGGTTTGTTCCTGCTACTAAAAATTATGATCCTATGGAAGGAACATCTAAGATGAAACCTCAGAAGCAACCTCAGAAGTCTAGAGTGAAATTTCTGGCTTAGCAACTGGTAAGGAGATTAAACTGGTTCTGATTAACAAGTTCTGAACCACAGGTTCTGAACTTGAAAACTTTAGCACAATTTAAATCACAGTTATGCAGCAGAATTAAAAGTGCAGAAATAAACAGAACACACAAGGTTTGTTAACCCAGTTCGGAGTAAACACCTCCTACTCTGGGGGATACCAATCCAGGAAGGAAATCCACTATTGGAATTAATCCTTAAGACTCAGACACTGACTCCCAGTTCCTATCCTAAGCAATCAACTTCCACCTAGTCAGACTTCTACCCACGCATGAGTATTAGAATCCACTAACTTCCTATTCAAGTAACAGCCCAGTTACTTGAACAATCCTTGAACTAAACCCAGTTCTGAAAACTACCCTGTTTTTGAAGAACACCCTTCAAAACAAAAACTTCATTCTTGCTTAAAAGCTTCGAATGAATTACAACTCAATAAAACCTAAACCAACTCAAAACATATGAGTGGTGCACAAACAACCCTAAGGTTTTAAACACAAAGACTCAATATACTAAATAATACTCTGTTCTTCGTATCTCTTGAATAGCAGCAAAGCTCTCCTTATATAGCCTTCCGTCCATAAAATAGATTCCAATCTTCTGCACATGATTTGTTTCTGAATTATGAATAATCCAATAAGCAAGCAAATAAACCAGGAATGTATCTTTATAAAGATTCTGCAGAAAAATACGTGCTTCATAAAAATGAACCAAATCTTCATTAAATCTTCTCCAAATCAACCAGCAATCTAGAAGCAATATGCGAGGATAAATCCTTGTTAAATCTCGCAAAGATTCCCACAGAAATAACTTTAAAATAACCAGCTTCTGAAGAAGTCAACAAAAGTCAACTCTGATGCTTCAGACTCAGGATTTCAGCTTCTGAAGTGCTACAGTACTTCTGAAGGTGCTTTCAGCTTCTGAAGGCCAAAAGTGCTTCTGAACAGCTTCAAATGGATTTTCTTGCAACTGAAGACTTGTTCTAAATATGGAGATGCTTCTATTCAACACATTGGATTTGCCAAAATATGTAGCCAACACCAAAATACTCAACAATCTCCCCCTTTGGCAAATTTTTGGCTAAAACCAATGTTCACACAACCAAGTTCTTCAATCTCCCATAAAATTAACTCAGCAATGAAGAACTCCACAAATATATAACATAGAGATAGGCAGCGGATAAACACACTCTGTTTGCTATGTTAAACAATATAAACCAATCAGTTTCAACTTCTGAACACTGATACACACACAACAGCTTCTGATATACTTGAAGCATACATAACAGCAGTTACTGATCAACTCCTGATCATCACAAACACTCCTGAAGCTTCACAACACTCCCCCTGCAACTCAGCATACAACATTACTCCATAAAAACTCCACCTTAATTCTGAATTGCAGCACCTTGTGAAACAAGTAACATACTTCAGGAATACAAACACTCAGGAAAATAATGACCTTGTTCTCCCCCTGAGACACACAATGATCAGCAATCACCAATCAAATAAACTTCTCCCCCTTTTTAGCCACAAAATTATGACAAAGCACCAGCAAAACATCAGGAGAAGAAACACAAGTAACACACAACAGCACATCTCAGACCAATCCAGCACATTTGCAAAGATCAGAATCACTAAGAATCCACCTTGCAGAAGAACAACCAAGCACACAAAAAAATAGGGAACAACACAACTGTAGAGTACATCATACCAGAACAAACAAGCCACTCTTCAGACTCAGCACCAGATTGCTCAGTCTTCATCAGACACAAACAACAGAAGTTGCTTAATTAATATGTGCCTCAGGCACAATAAAAACCTTCTTCCCAGCTATCTTCTCCTCAAAATCAGCCACTCTTTTCTGAACACAAGTCCTAACATCTTCAGACTTACAAGCAAATAGAACCTTCTGATCAGGAACAAGAACTTTGCTCCAGACTTTGGATGGTCCAGCACTAGAATTCTTCTGTGCTACAGGAATTGACTTGCTGTCATCAGCAACAGCCTTTTCTTTTCCTTTGTTCAGATTCTGAACAACACCTTCACACTTAGGTCTCCAAACTTTCTTGATTTTGCTCTTGTTCACAGCTGGTTGAACTTTTCTGTGTTGCAAATGTTTGGGATAACCATGCAATTTGTAACAAAAAGGTTTAATGTGACCCTTTTTACCACAATGATGACAAACCCAAGGTTTAGTAGCCTTCTTATCGTTTCTGAAACATTTCTGGGGTTGCATCTGAGCATGCTTCTGAGGCAGCAGCTAAACTTGCTTCTGAGGTCTCATATGAGTTTGCTTCTGACCTTGCATCTGTGCTTGTTTCTAAGGTCTCCTCTTTGATGTTCCAACCATAGAGTCATGAGTTTGAGTAGCAGGAACAAACTGATTAACAGAATTCATCTGTTTGGTATTCTGAGTCTGATCAAAACCTAAACCAGTTTTTCCTTGTTTCTGATTCTCTAAAATTTCCTCCAACTTATCAGTAGCAGGATTTACCATTCTAACTTGCTTTATCATCTGATCTAGTTGTGAATTGAGTTGGATTACCTCATTACTGAGAACAGAAATCTTCTCTAAGTGTCCATCCCTCTCAATCTAAAGTTGAGTATTAATTTTCTTCTGCTCTTCCATCTGCTTGCACACTTCAACAAATTGACATTGCAATTTCCTGCAAAACTCAGCTGGATTTTTGTGACAGGCAGCCAGAACTTCAGAGGATGATTCTTCACCACTTGTTTCAGATTCTGACCAGGTTTCTGAACCCTTACCTTGATCATCAGCCCAGAATTTACCAGTTAAAGCATTGACAGGTTTATTCTCTTCACCTTCTGAGTCATCATCAGACCAGGAAAAAGTCAGACTCTTCTTCTGCTTCTTGAGGAAATTAGGACATTCTGACTTGACATGCCCATAGCCTTCACATTCAAAACATTGAACTTTCTTTGACTGATTGCTTTTGTCATCAGTTCTTGTCTTCTGCTTCAGGAACTTTTTGAATTGTTTACTCAGCAGCACAAGAGCTTCTGATGAGCTATCATCATCCACACATTCATAATCAACAACAAATGCAACACCTTTACCCTTCTGATTAGTTCTGCTTAATTCAAAGTTCTGAAGAGAACCTATCAGTTCTTCAACCTTCATGCTGGATATATCATGTGCTTCTTCAATAGCAGTTACTTTCATATCAAACCTCTTGGGTAAGGATCTGAGGATTTTTCTAACAAGTTTCTCATCTGAAACTTTTTCTCCAAGGGATTCAAAAGAATTAGCCATGTCCAGAATGTTCATGTAAAAGCTCTGGATGTTCTCATCCTCCAGCATTCTGAGATTTTCAAACTTTGTTGTCAGAAGCTGAAGCCTGGATAGCTTTACCTTTGAGGTGCCTTCATGAGCAATCTTGAGAATTTCCCAGGCATCTTTAGCAAGTGTGCACTGCTTGATCATCCTGAATACATTCTTATCCACTCCATTAAAAATAGCATTCAGGGCTTTGGAATTAGCATGTGACAGATCATCTTCATCCTTGGTCCAGTCTTCTTCAGGTTTTAAAACTGCTGTCTTCTTTCCTTCTTTATCAGTTACAACTGGATGTTCCCAGCCTTTAATCACAGCTTTCCAGGTCTTGCTATCCATGGATTTCAGGAATGCACACATCCTGGATTTCCAGTACTCATAATTGGTGCCATCAAGTAGGGGTGGTCTGTTGACAAAACCTCCTTCTTTCTCCATACTTGCCAGAAATAAATACCCCTGGAACTCACCAAAAACACAGGCAGGGTGCCTGCTCTGATGCCAATTGAAATTTCTGGCTTAGCAACTGGTAAGGAGATTAAACTGGTTCTGATTAACAAGTTCTGAACCACAGGTTCTGAACTTGAAAACTTTAGCACAATTTAAATCACAGTTATGCAGCAGAATTAAAAGTGCAGAAATAAACAGAACACACAAGGTTTGTTAACCCAGTTCGGAGTAAACACCTCCTACTCTGGGGGATACCAATCCAGGAAGGAAATCCACTATTGGAATTAATCCTTAAGACTCAGACACTGACTTCAGTTCCTATCCTAAGCAATCAACTTCCACCTAGTCAGACTTCTACCCACGCATGAGTATTAGAATCCACTAACTTCCTATTCAAGTAATAGCCCAGTTACTTGAACAATCCTTGAACTAAACCCAGTTCTGAAAACTACCCTGTTTTTGAAGAACACCCTTCAAAACAAAAACTTCATTCTTGCTTAAAAGCTTCGAATGAATTACAACTCAATAAAACCTAAACCAACTCAAAACATATGAGTGGTGCACAAACAACCCTAAGGTTTTAAACACAAAGACTCAATATACTGAATAATACTCTGTTCTTCGTATCTCTTGAATAGCAGCAAAGCTCTCCTTATATAGCCTTCAGTCCATAAAATAGATTCCAATCTTCTGCACATGATTTGTTTCTGAATTATGAATAATCCAATAAGCAAGCAAATAAACCAGGAATGTATCTTTATAAAGATTCTGCAGAAAAATACGTGCTTCATAAAACTGAACCTAATCTTCATTAAATCTTCTCCAAATCAACCAGCAATCTAGAAGCAATATGCGAGGATAAATCCTTGTTAAATCTCGCAAAGATTCCCACAGAAATAACTTTAAAATAACCAGCTTCTGAAGAAGTCAACAAAAGTCAACTCTGATGCTTCAGACTCAGGATTTCAGCTTCTGAAGTGCTACAGTGCTTCTGAAGGTGCTTTCAGCTTCTGAAGGCCAAAAGTGCTTCTGAACAGCTTCAAATGGATTTTCTTGCAACTGAAGACTTGTTCTAAATATGGAGATGCTTCTATTCAACACATTGGATTTGCCAAAATATGCAGGCAACACCAAAATACTCAACATAGAGGAAAGAGGAGAAAGCAGACATGTGTTTGTCATCATTGTGGAAAGAAGGGGCACATTAAACCATTTTGCTTCAAGTTATATGGTTATCCTGAGCACTTTCAGTACAGAAAAGTAGAACCTGCTGCAAACAGAATTAATGTTCAGAAGGTTTGGAAACCCAAAGGTAATAATGTTGGTCTAATGGCTCACACCTCTCTGAAAACATCAGCTAGGAAAAACTGGTATTTTGACAGTGGATGCTCTAGACACATGACTGGAGTTAGTCAATTTCTTGAAAATATAAGACCTCACACCAGTGGATATGTGACTTTTGGTGGTGGAGCAAAAGGAGGGATTCTGGGTGTTGGAGACTTAATCAGTGATGGATTACAAAGACTTAATGATGTGCTATTAGTGAAAGGGTTGACTTCAAATCTGATCAGTATAAGCCAGTTGTGTGATCAAGGGATGGAAGTGAACTTCAACAAGACTGAGTGTTTGGTAACTGCTGGGAAAGTAGAAGTGCTAATGAGAGGTAAGAGATCTAAGGAGGACAACTGTTATTTATGGGTACCTGAAGAAGAAGTCAGACTTTGTTATCAGAAACCTGGGCACTTAAACATGAAGGGTGTGAAGAAAGTCAAGTCTGTGGAACCCAAAATTAAGATCTATGAAGACAAAGTTTGTGGTAAGTGTCAAAGTGGAAAACAATTCAAGGAGCTGCAAAAACTTAAACTTCACATGATCTCTGGATGTCTATGCTAGATGAAAGCCTAGGTGGGAAGAAGAATGTTTCTGTTTGTAATTTTTCAAGAGTTTGTCTGCATGAAGAGTTATAGCAATTACAGAATGCAGAGGGTGAGCAAGTTGGAAGTGCAGTTGCTAAGTTTTATCCTGAGTCTGATAAAAATTCAGTTTTTGTTCCCTATGTGAAGAGTGTGTTTTGTCAAATTTATTTGGCTAAAAAGGGGGAGAAAAACTTGAAGCTGATTTCAGTATGTAGTTGTTCAGAATATGATAAGTCTCAGTGTTCAGAGTGTGTGTTGTTCAGAATTCAGAGTGTTCAGAAGTTAACTGTTCTATTCAGAATTCAGAAGCAATTCAACCAGAGCTGTGCAAATGTGTTTGAGGGGGAGTTCTTGGTTCAGGAGTTGTGTTTCAGTGTAGAGTTCCTGAAGAGCTGTGTACTGGTTCAGTTTCAGAAGTACAAATTCAGAGTTTACTGCAGTTCAGAATTAAGGGGGAGAGTTGTTTATGATATGCTGAGTTGCAGGGGGAGTTTTCTGGGTATTTTCTGTCAGAAGCTGGTATGTTTGTGCTTCAGGGGGAGTTTTATTGTGTACTTCAGAAACTGAGAAGTTGTGTGAAGTTGTATGTGTGCTTCAGGATGTTCAGAAGCTGAAGCTGTTTGATTTAACATAGTTTTTTCCGCTGCTATCTCTGTGGCTATGTTGGATGTGTGTAGTTCTTCATGGTTGTTTTATTTTGAAGAGTGAAGAACTTGTTTTTGTGAAGTATTTGATTTTAGCCAAAAATTTGCCAAAGGGGGAGATTGTTGAGAGTATTTATATGTTGGCTGCATGTTTTGATAAAATCAAAGTGTTCAAGCAATGTGTCTCCAGAAGTTATTTGAGTCTTCAGAAGCAAGAAATTGGATTTGAGGAGGTTCAGAAGCTGAAATGGCCTTCAGACGCAGATTTGGTCTTCAGACGCAGAATGGACCATCAGACGCAGGATGGGTCTTCAGACTCACTGTTCAGACGTTGACCAGCATTGACCTTCAGAAGCTGAACTTCAGAAGCTGATTTCAGAAGCTGGATTTCTGCATTCTTTGTCATTAATTCTGTGCGTATCTGTTGAAGATTTATTGAAGATTTATTCAGGCATTTGTTTTCTAGAAGGCTGATAATTTATATGAAGATCTTTTGAAGATTGGCTTCGTGTTTATAATCATATCCATTGAAGAATATTTGATACAGAATTATGAGAGCTGAAGCTTATATAAGGAGAGGACGTGCTGCTTTGAAGATGGCGAATAAAAAATCAGAAATCAGAGTTTAGAGTCTTAGTTTGTTAAGCTTTTGCTTTATTTGTACACCACTCATATGTTCTGAGTTGGTTTAAACTGTTTTGAGTTGTAATTCACTCTAATCTTTTAAGAACGAGTGATATCATTGATGTATTGAAGTTGTCTTCATAACTTGGTTGTTTTCATAATTTGTCAGTAACTGGGTTGTAGTTACTTGATTAGGAAGTAAGAGGGGGGTTCTTATACTCAAGGGTTACTGGGTAGAAATCAGACTGGTGGAGATTAAGTCAGAAGACTAAGAACACGGGGTCTGTGTCTTGAGTCTTTGGATTAATTCCTCATAGTGGATTTCCTTCCTGGATTGGTATCCTCCAGATGTAGGTGGTGTTTACACCGAACTGGGTTAACAAATATTGCGTGTTCTTTACTTTCTGCACTTTTATTTGTTGCTTCTGAACCTGCATCATTGTGCTCTGTTTTGAATACTTTGTGCTCTGTTTTTCGTGTTGTTCAAGTACCTGCCAGAATTTCAAATCTGGGTTCGTCCACTTGACAAGTAATCATGTACAAATATTTTAACTTTTTAAAAGGACAACATATTTTGTTTAAAGAATAGGAGTATGTACGAATTTGGTTTTTTATTTTATAAAAACCTATATTTTAAAAGATAAAAATTGTTTCTAAACGATTAATTAAATCAATCAATTATAAAATTAATAATTTGGCATATTAAATAACTTATAAACAACTATTATGAGATCAAAAGCATAGAGAAAATGAATGTATTGATCTAGTTACAAGTTGGTTACACGTAGTCTATTTATAGTGATACCATTCTATATGGTAACTTGTCTAGCAAGTTTTTGGTTATAACAAAATATAACTAACTAGTTTCTAGTGTAATGGTGACTCTATGAAGATAATGAGGGATGAACAAATGAAGAAAGGCATGTCAGTAACCGATCTTCTAGTATCAGGGCAACCAACCCAATCAACATCAGAATACCTAGGAGTTGCAAAGATCATGAGCTGGGAAAGAAAATTCCACATGCAGGAGCTTGCTTGAGGTATATGAGAACCCTGCAAATAGCTTTAAAATGAACTTGTGTTGGAGTAGCAAAGAATTGATTGAATTGCTGAACAATGAAGGTAATGTCTGGACGCGTGGTAGTGAGATATAGCAACCTACTAATGAGCCTTACATACGAGGGAATGTTAGAAAAACTGGACCACTATCTTGATGGAGTTTGATAGAGGGATCAGAAGGGGTATTGATAGGCTTGCAATTCAGATGTTCACTATCTGATAACAAATCTAAGAAATACTTGCGTTGACAAAGAGAAATGCCTTTCTTAGATCTTGCAATTTATAGACCCAAAAAATACTTAAGTGTGCCAAGATCCTTGATTTTGAAAGCATTGTGAAGAGTGGCCTTGATTTTGTGAATGCTTTCAGACATGTTCTTGCTAGGATGATATCATCTACATACACTAGAAGAATAGTGAAAGACGTGGGAGCATGTTAGGTGAACAAAGAGTGACCTGAATGAGCTTGTTTGTATCCTTAAGTAAGAAGTAAAGTTGTGAGCTTCTCATACCATTTCCTGCTAGTATGCTTAAGACCATAAAGTGATTTCAGAAGCTTGCAAACTTGATTGGGCTTGGGAAAGGAGATACCTTATGGAACAAGCATTTATACTTCCTCTTGTAATTCACCATGGAGGAAGACAATATTCATATCTAATTGATGTAAATGTCAGTTGTGGATAGAGGCTAAGACCAAGATCATTATGACAGTTGTGATCTTTGCAACAAGTGAGAAAGTATCAAAATAGTCTAACAATTGCGAGCCTGTAAATTTTGAAATTAATTTTTCACAAATCAAATATAAACCTTTACATTTTTTTTTAAAAAATAATTGTGATAATTTATTTATTTTTAAATCTTTTATAATATTTGATTTTTTAAGTATGAAAACAAACATCTTTTTCCAAGTGATCTTAACATGAATTACTCTATGTTGGGAAGCAAGCTTCAAGAAAGTTATTTACTTTAGCGATTATTCTTGCCATGTCGTTCACATAGGAAACACCTATGTTTTATCATTATGTTAACTTCTTGGAGATAATTCGAAGTTATTTGGTAAAGGATTGAGATATCTCTATTCACCACATTCTTAGATAAGGAAACTCTTGTGTGGATATTTTTATCAAGTTCGGAGATAACCACAGGAGACCACTTGTGACGGTGCATGAGATATGCCTTGCCTCTCTACACCACTGTTAGCGGATGTTATAGGAATATCTTTTATTAGAACCTAGTTTCTTTTTTCTTTTTTCATTTTGCTTTCCTTTTTCTTTTTCTTTTTCTCACTACTACAGAACGGAGTTTTCACATCAGTTGAAAATGAGTTTTCACATCTGGTGGCAACCGATGTAAGGTGACTTGATGTGGTATGTCCGCATCCTTTCACATCGGGTTTGAACTGTTGTGAAATCTAACTTTCTACATCGGGTCTCTCTCGCACTGATGTAATAGGTGCACTTTAAAATTTGACGAAAGGGTTTTCGCATCAGTTATTTGTTAGACACTGTGGTTAAATATGTATATTTCACATCAGCTCTCTGACCCACCGATGCGAAATCTATTTTTTTAATAAAAAAAAATCAATTTTTATAATATAAAATTGCTTACCAAAACTTTCCACATCATATATTCAATATGTAAATAAAAAAATACATATAAGTTATATTAGAGCAATATCAACATATAGCCATATAACAACATCTTTAGGCAGAATCCTTTAAAAATTAAAATAAAAATTCAACTGTAGAATCATCGTTCTATATACCGAATCATCATTCTATATACCGCTATAAAGCATAGCCACCGCAACATCAAGCAATATCATCTAAGCCATAAATATCTTCACTAACATTTTTCAGCTGCAAAAAATAAAAATATTCAATAGGAAAAGTTATCTCAACTACATAATTTGGTTTAGAAACTAAATCAAACATAAGCACCGGCAAGTTCAATAATGAATTCGTTCTTAATTAAACAAAATATCATAGATTATCTGCAAATAGTTCTCTAGTTTTCACCAACCAATAATAACAAAAAGCATCAAAAGCACTTTCTGATATACATGACACTAACACAAAAAACACTTAACATATTCATGAGATATTTTCTTAGATTTATTAAGAGATATACATGACACTATCAACAGAAACACACAAAAGAAGATATTTTCTTAGATTTATTAAGCCTCAGAATCACTTCTTTGTTGGAATCAATTCTAACGGCTCCATTGAACACTTCGCTCTTCCAACCTTAACCGTTGTTGGCAATCCTATATAAAATCATTGAAAGTTTATTTATCAACCAAAATAACTCAAAATAGGACTGTACTCTTAAAAATATATCTCTGCTTGCAGAAGTATACACTTCTCTATAAAACCCATTATTGGATTGTTAAGTAAATAAACCAAACATTGAAAGATGTAGTATCATGTTATTCTATATTTAGGATGAAATTTAAGGAAGAACAACATACCAAGAACAGGAGAGGATGAGACTGCAAGAGGTCTCTTTTGTGAAGGCGCATTCTACTTGATTTTGATCACCATTCCACTATGTACAACTGTAGATTTAGACATATGGTGCAGGCTTCAAGTCAAGCTAACCGGTACTAAATTCTTCAAACCGGTAACCCAAGAAGGCAACATTTTGGTTAAGAATAGTGAGAGAATAAGTAAAATAGAAGCAGTCAGGATTTATATTAGCACTGTAGAAAAAAACCTTATATCAAGAAGGAACACAAAACTCTCTTCTGTAACATCTTCGAAAAATTCCAGACCTTTCCACTGCGATGTTATCAGCTAAATCACTACGAAAAGCTTACAAACAAGAAAGATTATTAGCATAGAAGTCACAAAGATATAAATTCTGTACGCAACCATATGAAATTGAAAGATAATCTTCTTTTCTCTTGGCAAATGAAAACAAAACATAGTCTTAAAAATTTGAAGTTAATCAAAACACAAAAATTCAATCAAATTCAGCTAAAAATGCTAATAAAATTAATTGAGACACTAAATTTATCAATCTTTTCGATGCAACCTTCACAGTTAGATGTTATCCAAATTTAACAGTTCAGGGCTTGCTTCACTAATGTTTTGAATGTATCACTGAAAAAAAAGCTTTTGGGAGTAAGGAGAAAGATGGATATGATGCTGAAACTCAATCTTTCAAACAAGACATTAACAACTCACTGCCATTATCCAGCAACTTTCAAGTGATGAGGTGAAATCCTCCGAAAAGCTGACAGAAGCTACTAAAAGTAAGTTATCCTCCTGAAAAAATACATGTATTTTTCTTAGAATGAGATAATCATTTTTTAACCTTCTACAAAGATAAGAAAGAAATACTACACAACTCATAGATTTCTTTGCAGAATTTTGGTGTGGACCATATTTAAAGATTCTAGATTCACTTCTGAAGGCATATCAGACCACAAGTCCAACATGTGTCCTCACCTTTGCAACTGTGGGGATCTTGTGCCAAAAACTCCTATTATTCCACCTTTAAGTCTAGGTCCCTCACCTATAAATCCACGCAGTAGTAAGTAAAAGTTACTAGGAAACAAATATCGAGCCAATAAGACGATGACTGATATAGAAAAAATATCAATTAACACTAGAGTCAAACTCACGAACACACCTTTTGCCTTGAACCCCAGTTGAGATAGATGCTTCCACAGCTTTTCAAGATCCGTATTCAAATGAAACACATATATAATCCAGCAAAGAGAATAGTCTGCTACACCCTTAAGCGATGTTGGAGGAACACGAGATGTATTGAAAACCAAACATGTTATAGGAAGTGGTACAATAATTGTTGCCTTGGTGTCCCATTCCTACACTAATATGAAACAATGATTGATGACTCACGAATATGACACTATACAAACAACAATTCCATAAGAACAAATAAATAAATAATAACTAAAGATGGATAATACTTTCATGTGCACAAATAAATAATTAATAACCAAATCAGCTTGAGAAGAAAAAAAATGATTAATCCAATGAAAATCACATAAAAAATAATTCACAAAAAAAAGTCAACATAACTACATCGATTTGAACAGAAAATCACTATATGGCTGTATAAATTGAATAAAAAAGAAGTTGAATATAATAAACACAAAAAAAAAATTAATGTAAAGTTCAATATCATTAATTCCAGCAAGCCAAACTTAGATCGTAGAACACTAATAGAATTCATGTATAGTTCAGATCTGAAGCAAATCGATGGTGTGTAAGGGAAAAAGAAAAAATAAATCTTAGATCGAAGAACGGTACCGGAGAATCGGAAGCTCATGTCGGCGGCGCGAGAGATAGAGAAGAAATGATAGAGAAGCCATGCGTGATTCACCATGAATCAGAGAGGTATTCCCCTCCATCTCTCTCTGTGTGTGTGTGTCGTGGCCACCCCAAAATACAAAGGGGTGCCTTTTTTCTTATGTTGTCACATTAGACACTTTGTTAATGTGTCTTTCACTGTCCCTGTGAGCTTATATATGTAAACATATTTGCGATTTAATTTGATCATTTTGAATGTTTGACGATTTTGGAAAAGTTTTGAAATGTGAATTTTATTAGAGATACTTGTGCCTTTTATTAGAGATACTTGGATTAATAGATTTTTCCTTTTAAGATACTTGTGCCTTTTTTCTTTATGTCTTTATCTTTTTTCCCTTTTTAATTATTCAAAATCCCGTACGTTTCTTCGATTCATAACTATGCTTTTGTCACTTTAAACCTATCAGTTAAGAACCTTTTTAAGGCAAGATCGAATCCTGTAGCACCATGAATTTTGATCCAAGGCATTACAGATTTTTTTTTTTTTGAGAAAAGTATGATTATTTTTTGTTGTTTAACCATAGTCATTAATAACAAATTTCTAACTAAAACTTAGACAAAAATTCATAAAATAGTTTTGGCTGGACCAACCAGGCTTTGATACCAAATTGTAACACCCTAAACCCTGCATACTATTTTTAAATAATAATGCAACATATATATATATATATATATATATATATATATATATATATATATATATATATATATATATAACTTCACAAGGTGTCACTCTTCATCAATCAAAACAGAAACCAAAAACTCATAATATAATATAAAGTCGCAGCGGAATACACTCAACAACATGAGTCATATAAATCATATCTTAGAATAAATACATCCTCAAATGAACTCAAGGTTCATCAAACATAATCTGATAACATAAATAAAATCCCAACAGTCATAATCAGAGCAATACTAGGCTAGACTCCAAAGGGAATGCGATAAAGGACGAGTAGGCTCCAAAGCCATCCTCGGAAAACTCACATCAACTACTCTTCCTCAACTTGCAAGTCTACACCACGAGTGGCATAGGAGAAAACCCTCAAAAGGGTGATAAATATTCAACACGTGGAAGAATACGAACGCATGTATAGTTAAAGGATAAACAAACATGTCAACTATACATTCAACATATATTCCTCATGAATAAGCAACAAATCATAAACAACATATTCACACATTCATATAAGCATGTCTTAAGGATAACAAGTCTCAACTAACATCTCATAAGTATGTACTCACATCCAAGCCAATTAAAGACATCAAGATATATACCGTTTCCACATTAGTAAAGCAAGCTCATCATTCAACATCGCATATTCAAGTAAACTCATTTCCACATAACACATAGTTATGTTTCACACCTTCAAATAGCACATCATCACATAATCACATATAGTCAAATCAGACATCTTCCACATTGACTCATAGTGATGTATGCAATGCACCTAACTCGACTCTATATGCATGTGGTACCAAGTTTTGGATATCAGAGTTATGTTACTGAGTGATCCCACAACGTCATGATTATTTGGATAGTCAAAGGTATATTACTAATTTCTCCCACATCATCGTGATTATTTGGATAGTCTGACCATGATGCATGGATACTAAGTATAGACTCGACAATGCACAACATCATATAGTTCATAGTTATATAATCACTTCATCATATAACATATCAACACATCAACATCATCTCATCACCACATCAATATTTAATCACATCAATGAATCATCATTATCATAGTATTCCTCATATAATCAACTCATCTTATTAATCATATCAACATGTAATCACACCATTACATAATCACATCAACTCATCGTATACTCTTAACACATCATTCTACATCATCAAACATACTTCATTAATCACATCATCTTCCTTAATCGTCTAATAAGTTCATAAACCAAATCATAGTTCAATTCATTTCAAATTACAAGACCATTATTAATCATTTCAAACACTAAGTTAATTGTCATCATTAACCTAAGTAATCCCTCCTACAATGCCAAATTATACTCATATTAATCAAGTTTAGGGGTTTGGGAACCAATCATGCATCTTGGGTACACTTAAAAAGCATAAAAATGAAGTTTATACAATCAGGGAAAAACGCACAGTCCGTGCGTTTTGGCGCACGATCGTGTGTTTTCCAAACACACAAAACCGTAAGTTACGAACGGTACGTGCGTATGGGACGCGCGACCGTGCGTTTTGCACAGGTAGAGAAAAACTACAATTTTCTTCGTTTTCAAAACAGGGACACCCCTTTTGGACACCATTTTTCAATCCCAAACACACCAAACTTGACCCAAATCATAATACTAATGTTATCCAATCAATCATACCTTAATTCCATGATAACCAACTTAATTTTACTCATTTTAACATGATTAACATAATTCTCATTATCTCATAAAATTTCACTACAACACAAACTTAACATGTTAATTCTAAGCTCAACAAGATAACAACAACATCATCATCTCCTCTCCTATTCAATCACAACAACAACATTTCACCAAATCAAATTGTAACATCTCAACAACAAATCTAACACAACTTCCATGAATTTCACATAAAACTCAAGAATACAACAACACAATCAATTCATGGATTCAACATCATAACATCATGGATTCTCAAATAATCATATACCCATAATCACAACAACATACTGAATCATAATTTCATCATCAATTTATCATTAAAACATGAATTTAGCAACAATATCACACAAAACCTTAATCTACCCATTTGTTCATAAATCTCCAAATGAGAATAAAACTCACACCCATACCTCTTACTCTTCAATTCTAGCCTCCCTCCAGCTTGGGTCACCCTCTCCTCTTGATTTCCTCAAGCTCTCCTCTTCTTTCTCTAGGTTTCCTCTTTCTTCTCTTTGCCTCTACTCTTGCCTCTTTCTCAAATGTGTGTTATGAGTTTAACCCTAATTCATCAACACTGCTATCTATTTATATTCTCTTGTTTGGGTTTTGGTTCTCTTAACTCTTAATGGGCTTAGTTTATACTCATTCTACACAAATAAAACACTACTCATTTACTTCACTTAAACCTCTTGTTTACTCAATTTCCCAAAAATACCCTTCACTCCAATATTCTAATAAATCAATTAACCCATCATTTCAATCACTTAATAAATAAAAAACAAATAAATAAATAAACTAATATTAATAAACTAATAATAAAAATCGGGCTGTTACACATGAAATGCAAGTAGATCATGATTCGGATATCGCCCAATTGGCATAACAATTTTAATCACAGTTGATAATAATCACCCAATTTGTCACTTAATAATCCATTGAATCATCTCATTTGACACTTAATAATCCATTGATTCGTCCCATTTGACACTTAAATTTGAATCTCTCAATTTGACACTTAATAATAAATCGCGCCATTTGACACCTCATGCCATGCACTCCCTCTTTCTTTACTTCCTAAAAAAACTCTCAATCCACACGCGTCGGTCTTTGCTCCGCTAAGTGTATTTCCCAAATTCGTTGCGAGTTATGTGTGTTGGTGTGTGAGGATTTCATGTGGCGTGAGGTTTCTTTATTTTGTTAAAGGTAGAATTTCATTTTGTGAGCAATATTGGAGTGTTTTGTGCGAGTTATAATGTGTGTTGGTGTGTGAGATTTTCAAAAGGTGGGGGTTGAGAAAAAGAAGAAAAAATTGTGTAACAGATTGAGGTTAGGATGATAAGTTGAATAAGGAAAGAATTGAGAGATAAAAGGATTAAACATTGTATCAGTCTGTGAGAGGATTTTTCAACTCAGTTTGCGGTGAAACCAAAATCAACTAATTAAATGGGTTGTTTTAGTGACTCGGTGCACATATTGCTATTTTCTAACATATGTTTCATGCTGTCACAATTGTTCCTAGTTTTGGTTTTATTAATTGCCCTCCTTTTCCTTCTTTTTCTCTTTAGTTTAGCGTTACATATATAAGGTAGTGAGTGATAATTAGTTGTTTTAGATTCAAAGTAAGAAAAGTGGTTGTTTGATTTAAACATGCATATCTTATTATACACACTTCATTTAATTAATATATTAAAAGTAAGCCTATTTATTGAACCTTTAGCTAGAAATCTAAATCAGCATATTATTGCTTTAAATAAAATGGATAGACTAAAACAATAGTGTTATGAAATAAACTAAAAAGACAAGATCAAAGATGAAGAAGATGAGAGCTTTATGTATTATTCTTCTCACAAGTGTGTTCTTTACATTGAAATATAAGTCCTATTTATAGGACACAAATGTGGTAAGTTACAACTACATGAAGAGCCATAAGACTAAGTGCCAATAACAATGAATATAGGCATTCACTCATAGAAGTTAAGGAACATAGAAAGCCTTAGGGAAATGGACATCCACATCATATTAATATTATGGCCAAATACCTCTTTTGGTCCTTTAAGTTTGACAAATATACCGGATTAGTCATTTAAGTTCTTAAGTTTCAAATAGGTCCTTTAAGTTGTTAATTTATTACACCGTTACCCTTTTAAAGACCTATTTGAAACTTAAAAACTTACAAAATTTCAAATAGGTGCATTAAATTAACAACTTAAAGGACCTATTTGAAACTTAAAAAGCTTAAAGGACTAATCCGGTATTTTTGTCAAACTTAAATGACCAAAAATGGTATTTGGTCTAATTATATTCATAACACTCCCCCTTGGATGTTCATGAAGGATATGCCTCATTAAAACCTTACTAAGAAAAAACTCAATGGGAGAAAATCTAGTGAAGAAAAAAGAGTACAATATCCGATATATCTGCCTCGTTAAAAACCTTACCAGGAAAACCCAGTGGGACAAACCCATGGTGAAGGGAAAAAGAGTGCAGAATATATTTATTTCTCCCCCTCAACCAAACAACCATCTCTAATTCGATGAACACCAATCTTTTGTACCAGCTGCTCAAACATTTAACTTGGGAGTTACTTTGTAAAAGGCATTCAAGATTATCACACGAACAAATTTGTTGAATGTTTAAATCACCACTCTTCTGAAGATCATATGAGAAAAAGAAATTTTAAAAAAGATATGCTTTTGTTTTATCGTCCATAATATACCATCCTTTCAACTAAGCAATGCTCATGATATTAGATTCATAAATGATTGTTGTGTTTCTTCTTCTCAAAGACAAACCACAAGTTTCTTCTATGTGTTCGGTCATAGATCTCAATCAAACCCAATTTATGTCGAGGAGACCCTAATCAAACTCAAATAACCTGCATATCTAAAATAACAAATAATATATATTATATAATAACATGAATAATTAACAAGATACATTATTGTGCCTCAATTGAAATATGGTACTTCAAGACCAATTAGTTGTTCAATATTTACTCAAATTTTCAAACGATTTTAGTCTACATTTAGCGGCTTTACACTCATTTGAGTGCACAACAAATGTGATTTGTCCATATATAATCATTTTATCACCTAGGTATATAAACTTCATGATTCACAAAAATAATCGACTTGTAATCTCAAATAAATATTTACCCTTCCTACATATTTCATCTTGATTTCTTTTCTTTAAGAATTCAACTTTCAAAAACTCTTCAGAAGTTCTCAGATTTATTTTTCAAATGGACAAATCATATCATTTTTATATCTCTGTTTTAGAAAATATTCACTAGGAATATTATTCAACATGTTTCTATATCTCAAGTTAACTAAGTAATATTTTCGAGAATAAGAATTATATGCCTTGATAAAATTAATCCCTTCGGGGAATTTTATATAAAAATATCAAGCGAGCCATATAAATATATTGTAACATGTACTTCATATATACATCGAGGCTTTCAAGTAGTGCGACACTTAATCAAGTGTCATATTGTATTTGAATTCACTTCTGGTGAATATGTCTCTTCAAAATTAATATTTAATATTAGGTTTTCACGAATACTCTTGAACAATGTGCCCAACTTTATATAAATAATTCAAAATTCTCATTTTATTTTCACATATTCTATGTATGGACTACTGGTCCAAAAACAATTCGTTTTACAAAGCTTAGTTTGATTTTGCATAAAATGCATCTTTTCATTAAGTCAGTCAATGTATTGTCTATAATCCTTAATAGACTTTGATTCATGATCCTCGTTATTTAGTTATCACATATAGCGCTATATTATATGCAAAAGCACGTCAACGTTGACTCCATTTCGGTTCCATCTCATTTCATTGAGATCTTTCATTCATGACATAATTTATCGATATTTCATAAATTTCAGGTACCTGATAAGTTCTTCTGGAACTGAAAAATCCATTATGTTAGACGACTCTTTTAGAGTTTCTATATCCTCATTTGGGTTATCTTTCATTTTGTCTCCTTTTTTTATTTGAGGATTTTTATATTTGGAACCGATTAGTTTACCATGCTTGATACATGATTGAGACTCATTTGCGATATTAGATTATCCTACAGGGACATCTATTTCGTTTGGAGCATTAGCAACTTCTATTTTATTTGTTTAACTTTGCAAATGAGTGATATTTTGAGGATCAAGATGAGATAATAATATTTCCTTTCAAATAATTCAATTGAACTTCGGGTTCACATTATCAGCTCCTTGTTCTCTCCCCCTAATATTGGTAAAACTAATCCATCAATCGATAATCGGCCTACTGAAGTTGGCTCAATACAATTTGTAATAGTAGGGGATTCATATCAAATATACTTTCCCAATATTCTTTCAATATTTATCTTAGTGCAATATTTTGGAGCAATTGTGATATACACAACACATCCAAAAATTGACTTAGGTGAAAAATATTTGGTTGTTAACCTAAAGTAAATTATATATTAAGGGGAAGACTTACACATAATAATGTGTTGGCTTGATGCGAATCAATATCTCAACATACAAGATTACATGTTCCCAAAGTAGAATTTAGAAGTTATGTTCTCATAAGTATCATTCATACAATTAACTTTAGACGTTTAAAGAATGGACCTTCGAGACCATTTTTTTTATGAAAATATACTACACGATGTTCAATATCAATTTAAATTGAGAAATTATACTTATTAAATGCTTCCTGAAAACTCCAAAAAATTGAGCTCTTAGTCAAATTTGTTGAGAAAACAATCTCACAAACTTCTGGTTGTGAGTTAACAATAAACATATATGTGATCATTTAGTCGATGTATTGAATCAAGTTATAAGGTATCAAAATGATTCACATCATCGGTGTATTCATCCACAAATATCACCTAATATATATAAGAGACTTATTTTCTCAGATTGTCAACTTACTTTGGAAAGTAATAACACACAAACATTAATAGTTTGAAGAATCTTCTGGTTCTTCAATACATGTCCAAATAAATTTTTAACTATTTTCGCATTATAATAGATCCGGGATAACCCAACCGGTCTTGCCAACAATAAATTTAATATGATATGTAAATTTCAATTTTACAATAATATGTGCTTCAATTGCACTAATATAACTAGTGTAGTCAATCCTTATGAAAAGACATGTAATTTTTTTTATCTACACTTATTTCTATCCAAAACATGTCTCGTAATATAGATATATTCAACATCTCCTTTATTTCTTATTTCAATATGATATCCATTTAGAAGGATATTCTTTAATAAATTTCTATGAGACCTAGAAGAATATAATGCATTCTCAATGTGTAATTCTATTCCTCCATATAACAATATATTGGCTCTTCTGGAGCCTTTAATAATTTTTGCAATGCCAGATATATTAATAAAATTAGTTTCTTTGTATCACTCATCCAATTTTTTTATAGTATTTTACATAAGAAATCATTCATTTACAAACAATATCCAACAAAGTATACATAAAATTACTATCTCCTTATTGAGGCCAAGTTCTAAGAGCTTTCTTAAGACATCAAAATAGTATAGTCATACTTTTTAAAAGGAATCAATAATTCAAATTTCATTTATAGTTATTATGTCAACTAAAAAAAATCCAATTCAACACAATATTGTTCTTAAATCTTAATCTATTAAAAAGAACAATAAGTCCAAATTGACAACTATAATACTTACTATTTCATTAGAAAAGAAATTATGTGGAGCACAAATTATAAGTGTTTTGTAACACCCATACTAATTTTATCTAGAATATTAGCATGTGCATTAAACTGATACTGGATACATCAAATTTTTCAATAATAATAATATACTACTCAGCTGAATGAATACAAATTTGCTCATTTATACAACCAATCAAGTACCACTAAAATACACTTATACAAAGTCTGATAACTCCTGAGCTGGTACATGACGAGCAACCGCACTCCATCCAGCGTCCTCCTGAAAAACATCTTCATGAACCTCTTGCTAACCTGTAAACCTGCACCAGAAGGAGTGGGATGAGACATAATGTCTCAGTGAGCTCCACCCAACCTACTGTTGGCAACCACGGGGAACCTAGGGTCGCCATGCCTACTTTTGGCAATCTTGGGGATACCTATGATCGCCAAGCTTTAACCTTACCCATAAAGGGTCATACCTGCCTGTTCCTGCTAAACTGTGTAGTCGTGAAATCTGGACTACGTCCTGCTAATCTAGTGATCGAGGGGAAACCTAAGATCACTGCCTGATAACTGGTACCTAGTACCTAATACCTGATAACTTTGTGATCGAGGGGACTCCTAAGATCACCACCTGATACCTGCCTGATAGGTAATTCTGCCTGATAACATAAACATGTTTTCCTGATAACTGATGACTACTCTGTCATATACTCATGTAATAAATACATATACATATTCATCTTACTTATAACATAAAGTTAGAAGTTAGCGTTGAACAAACATTAATTATCTGAGTTCATTTTACGGAGTGTATTCTGAGTGGAGTAACCTCGAAATACATCTCCCATCCTTACCAGTGAAATTCCTATATGAGGCTAACACCGGACTCCTCTTATCGTCGTGCAGGACTTACATAGAAACAATGCCTGTCCACTACTAACGGGGAACCTCGACTCCATTACTAATGGGGAGCCTGAGAATAACGACTTATCTTATTGCCGTGTATGACTTACATCCAAAGAACGCCTAACCACTACTAACGGGGTACCTTAACTCCACTACTAGCGGGGAGTCATAGAGTCACGACTTAACTTATTCTTTTCGCCGTGTAGGACTTACATCCAAAGAACGCCTAACCACTACTAACGGGGTACCTTAACTCCACTACTAGCGGGGAGTCATAGAGTCACGACTAAAGATTTAATTAACATTCTTATTATCATATAAATACATATAACATGAAACCTTACATGTGAACAACCCTCTCGGAGAAGTCCCATCCGGCATAATCCGGAGCCTGCTGGACACGCTAAACATAGCCTTATAAACTTACGTGTGGATAGCCCTTTCGGAGAAATCCCATCCGGCATAATCCGGAGTCTGCTGAACACGTATCATCTTTATAATAAATTCTTAACTTTAAAACTCATATGTATATCTGATACATATCTGATGCATCCATCACATATTTAATCATGTGATACTTAACCTATAATATAAGGTTCTAAGCTTATCGTTCTCACAAGCCACCTAATCATTATTGGGTATCTGAACCCCCTTAAGCCTATCTGAGGCCTTGAACATGAATTATTCCTTGTACATTGTACACTTAATGAGTACATACTATTCTGCTTAGTTAAGGGAAACCTGAAAACTAACCCTTAACTACTTGATAACTTATGGGTTAAATACCCATCTCTCTGTATGATACTTATCCATATCCTAGATTAATCCATCAGAGGTTCATGAGTATCCTTACCCCAAAGTATATCAAAGATCTTCGGCATGGTACAGTTGTTTGAAAATAAAATGCCATTCTGGGCAACTTCGCTCTGCGACCCCTTGACTTCGCTCTGCGAAATCCTGCGTCTGAACCTTCAGACTCTGGCAGGCAAGTTCGCTTTGCGACCCTGAGTGTCGCTCTGCGATCACCTGCGTCTGAACCTTCAGACTCTGAAGTCAGCTTCTGAAGCCAGAGTCTGAAGCTTCGCAGAGACAAGTCTAGGCGATGGTTTGGCAAAGGTTAGATAGTAGCAAAACTCTGCTACTTTGCTTTGCGACCCTGAGCGTCGCTCTGCGACTGTAGCAGAACACATAATTTTCTGAAAACATGTTTTAATCTTGAAAACCTTGGTACTCAACTGTCCAATGATCTTTGAAAACATGCCAGGGACTCATTTTAACTATAAAAACTTACTGTGAACCAGGATTAAGCAAGGATCAAGCATATGTATCAAAAAGGGGGAAAAACTATCCTTTTACTTAAATCTTAGCAATTAAGTTGTGATCCCACACAAAACTAACCCAGAAGGGTAAATTGCTACTATAAGGAACCCACCTGAATCATGGCTGGTCTTGATAAGCTTCCTTGTGCCAAAACCCTAGCTTTAGTCCCTTTTCTTTACTTGTTTTCCTTAGCTTCTCTTGCTTCAATCTTTCCCAACAGCTTGCTTGCTTAATATACCAAGAGTTTTGGGAAGAAATCTGATGGATTGGAGCATGCTGGGGTGAGGACCGAATTCTAGAGAGAGAGGGAGAGGCTTTTCCAACTTTTTAGAGAGAGAAGGGAAATGAGGGAATGAAATATTCATACTTATCCCTATATATAGCCCTTCCAACTTATAATTACAATCTTGCCATTACCCACTCGTAATTCCTCTGATACTGATAAATACTTGAGTCTGAAGCGGGATATTACAATCTACCCCCTTAAAGAAATTTCGTCCTCGAAATTTAGAATTCTCCTGCGATCATGAATGAATAGTTCCATCCTACCTCTTTCTCTACTAGTCAAAGTTCCAAACAAATGCTTATCGGGATTCCATAGCTACTCTGGGAATTTGACACGTAAATTATTCATGCACCCAATTAACCCTGACTGGTTAAAATTGTTCCATAACCATGGTTTCCACCTCTGTAAATTAAAAACATGTGACAATCTCTTTTCTAACAGAAGGTCTGATGCAAATTACAAAATTCTTACTTGGTAGGATGTGTGGTTGTCTGAACCAACATATCGATCTTACTTGACTATGTCTCCTGTTCGACATACTTCTTGCAAATCCAATTTTAAAATTATTAAATCTTGGATCCCCTTACTGAAATCTATAAGTTTTCCTTCATTGACCGCTCAATCTTATCCTGAAGACGTCGGGTCAATCTTATCTCCCTCAAATATTCCAACTCTCAAGAGATCTAATACATTACAATCGTACCATTCTTTATATAGAATTATCCTTGCCCTGAAAAACATCTGGTATTGAGTATTCTCAAACGGAAGTAAAGTATTCTCAAACATCTGGTACATTTACAATCGTACCATTCTTTATAATTCTTTATATAGAATTATCCTTAGCATAGCGAGGAGAACCAGGGGAGAGATTTCACCGAAGGAATTCATCAAATTCTGCAAACTAGAGGTAAGAGGAGAGTTTGATTCAATCTAAGGGTTGTCTATTCATGTGGGTAGCGATGAGTCCTTAACTTTTGGTGTTTTTCTTAATTCTTCTGATGATTATTTGTTAAATTTGTGTTCTTTATGTTGCTGTAATTATATGTTTGATTTATTGGAATTTTTTTTGACATATATTCAGTTGTATTTTGATGGCTGTTGTGTTGTTTATTTTATTCATCCATGCCTTTATTTTACTGCATGACTGTAAATCGATGTCAGATTGCTTTTCTCACCATGTTGTGTTCGTTTGAGTTTGTTTTGTGCTTGACTGGATTCTCACCATGTTGTGTCCCTATGACTATGGATCGTCCCTATATTTTTGATGAACAGTTTTATATTTGACAAACTTTATGAATTTAAAATAGTTTTTCCTTATTCTTTGTATCAAGATTTGGCGAAAATTTGTTTTGAAAAATAGAGTTTGTTATTTAATACTACATATTTGGCTTTATAGTGTATATGTCTGATATCACATTGTAACTATGACCGTGATTTTAATATCATAGTATTAGGATAAGGATCTATCTTGAATTATGACTATTGGCATTATATTTGTGATAACAAGACTTATATTTAGAAATAAATGTTTTACGTTAATTATTTGACTGTGATAGAGAACCATGAAACCGATTTTGAAGTTCAATAATAACAACAATTGTGCACCATCACTATTATCCTTTTATTATCAAACAATCTCATGTCTTTAATTAATTAAAAAAAGGGCAATAATAATAAATGAGTTTATAATTATTTGATGTTATTTAATTATACTTTGTGAATGGTATATGGTTAGGACCTTAGATTTTGGTGTCTATTTATTTTATTTAAATACAACATGTGTCTTGTGATTTATTTTATTTAAATACGGTATGGGCGTCGAAACTTGACATGTTTTGAATTAATATGATTTAAGTAATGATTTGAATTGATGAGATATTAAATAAATGCAATTTACTATGCAAGAAAAGTGCTTAATGAAAACCAAGTTAACTACACCACTACTGAAAAGGAACTTCTGGTACTAGTTTTTGCTTTGGACAAATTATGTTCTTATCTGATAGGATAAAAAGTAGTGGTGTTTAATGATCATGCCACATTAAGGTACTTATTTAGAAAAGAGGAATCTAAACCACGACTATTGCGTTGGATTTTGCTTCTACAGGAACCTGGAGATTAGGGGCAAAAAAGGGGTTGAAAATTTCATTGCAGGCCATCTATCGGGATTCGAAAACACGCAAGTAACAAATAAAGAGAAAGATATATTACCAAATTTTCTCGATGAACAGATATTATTTTTGGAATAAAGGTCATGCAAATATAGCAAATTTCAAGGCAACGAGTTAAGTGCCCAACTGGTAGAGTCTAGCAAAAAATAAAACTCCTGAAAGATGTAAACCTTTATTTGTGGAATGATCCCCATTTGTTTAAAGATGGCACCGATGGACTACTATGAATATGTGTGTGGGTCGAGGAGTCTAGAAAAATAATGTAGCATTGTCATGGTTCAGCATATGGAGGGCATCATAATGGAGGAAGGACAACCACTAAAATCTTGCATAGTGGATTTTGGTGGAAGACATTATTCAAAGATTGTTTTAACATTATGAAGCAGTGTAGCAAGTGTCAGAGGACAGGTAACATAACAAGAAGTAATGAGATGCCCTTGTAATCGTGTTATGTCTTTTGCAAGTTTATCATTGATTAAGCTTAGGGCATAGTCGTTACAAACATTTTGGTGAGAAGAAATGGAGCAAGGAGTGAAGAAATCAATGAGTTAGCCACAGCCTACGACGCATCACAGGCTATGAGCCTTGCATCTTGATAATACCATGGAATCTAAGGTTATAGTTATTGTCCATCTCACATCAAGGGCTATGAGCCCCGCATCACGAGCTAGAGCGATTAGGTCAAAAACATAGCCTCTTTGCCTATCTCGCATCGCGAGAAACATGCCTACATCATGAACAACTTTCCCTAAAACTTAGTGAACCCCTAGGTCAATAGAAAAACACCTCTTGACGAGCAGACAGAGGCAGAAACACAATTTATGAAGGATTATAGCGACCAAAGCCATTCTGGAGTCAGGGAATCATCAACCGGTGATCTTTTTCTCATGTTTTTTCATCCATATCTATTCATATGTATTTAGAAGCTATGAGTAGATAATCCTCTCTAGATTAGGTCATGAAAGATAAACATTCCTTAAATTATTGTCCATGTAACTTTAAGTGATTTTATATATATTTAGTCAATTACTTTGCTATTTCATTTGGTTAATCAGTTCTTAATTCTTTTTATGTGATCAATGAGTACTAACCCTAACTTTGTTCCATAAATTGAATAATAAGTCACAATGAATACTAACCCTAACTTTGATGGATTGATCCCTAGTTTAAACATTCAGTTATTGATTAGATTTAGACATAAACTAATAATTATTATTACTTACTTTGGCGTTCTTAAAACTTCAATTGGGTCAGGGATCACCTAAGACATTAATGAGCGTAACCGTTGGAGAGTGTTAGTGACCAAGATATTGATCTAACTATTTTGATCAAAGGTATTTGAAACAAGTAATCAGTAGCACTATATTCATAGTTTGTGGTTACTAAATTAATTCATGGAAGAAAATCTGACATGACATTGTCGTTTTTTTACTCTCTCTCTCTCTCAAAAGAGGATGAGGATTAGAATTATTCAAATTTTTATAGGCATGTTAGATTTTTTGAGCAAGATCGACGAGAGGTTGTTGAAGACAACAAGGTCTTGTTTGATTTTTTTTTTCCGGTACATGTTTGATTTTTCAATTAATGTTATAAAATGTTGTTCGAAAAGATTAATGTTGTAAAAAAAAGAATTGATCCCCGTCAGCTGAAAAACAAACTTGAGGGGAAGGGTCACTGGCTGGATAAACCAAACAAATGCATCTTCTGTTCTATGTAATCCTGATTCATTTCAGTTTGTGAATTAGAAAAAGAAGAAGTATATAATGTTGTCAAATGTGAATTCACTTTGATATAAAATTAAAAAGCTAATTGTAAGGGACATTAGATTATTATATATTTATGATTGGATTCGAAGTGCATATTCTTCACTTATTCAACTAGTGATGAATTTTCATCCATTAATCTACTTGACAAAAAAAAAATAATATGCATTTTATTTTATTATAAATTCAAGGAGGATAGTAAACAAAGTCTACTACACTTATGTTAAAAAAAAAAGGTCTACAACACTCATTACGCTTTGGTACAATCAGTAGGTTTAAAGGACACAGTATTTTGTTGAAGATCATAACCAACCATCAAATTCTGTTGAGCTAAATTTCCAAATACGGCATGCTCTCGAGCTGAGGCAAAAGCCAAGCAATAAACATCATCAGCAACAGGAACAAAGCTACTCATAGGATGTAACTTAACATCTGCACCTTTAAAATGTGCAGTGATTATAGGAAAATCATATCCATTTGATGTGACACTATAGCAAAGGCCCAATGTTCGACTAGGATCAACAACACGATCTAATTCCACCAAATCTACCACATCAGATTCCAAATTAGTGTAAACATCTTTTGGTAAAAGGGTCAATGTTGTACCTGAATCAATTATGATGTTACCCCCATCACCATCATATGGAAACCCTTCAAATTCTACTCTTTTGTTTCCGACACTAAATGCTTCCAATGTCAAATAGTAAAAAATTGTTGGGTTTTTTAAAACTATAGGAGTTGACACAACTCCGTCCCCAGAGACCATACCGGCATCTCCAAAATTGAGTTTGCTCGTCGTGTTTGACTCTGTGTTTGTCACAAGCGACAACGGCGTCAAACAATAAGAGAATTTATCACCAATTGGCGATCCCAATTGTGTGATAAGAGACATGGGACCACGTCCAAGGCCAACTATACCCGAGCTTGCACCTTTAAAGGACATGGTATTGTTGGTTCCACATCCTATCACAGTTTTAGGAAACGAAACAAGATCGCCAGTGGTGGATTCCAATGTAAGAGTATCAACACTAAGATCTCCTTGTGAATGTGATTTATCACCATAATTAATAGAATATTCACATGAATTTTGATTGTTACAAGAGGTTGGCGCAGATTGACATATGTCAGACGAACAAGGAATGCTTTTGTAACTTGATGATTTGGATGGATTAAATTTAAGAGTGGTTTGGTTGTAACATTTTTGACAAGGCTCGCATTGAAGCCAAACAATGTCACTACCAGTATCGGCAATACCAAATACCTTAAAAGGTGGGGTACCAACGGAATAGGTCATGAGATACTCGCCTCTATCATGGATTACAGTTGATTGAGGTGTATTTGCAAGGGAATCTTTGTGGAAATCATTGGCACGGTTGATGGATCGACGTGCGGCATTGACAAAATGTTGATATTTGTTTTGTCTAGGTTTGTAGAGTGGTGATCTTGGAGAGTCGCGGTGGATGAGTTCAACACTAAAACCATTGTTTAGAGCTTGACAAAAAGAAATCATGAAACACTGTGAAAAGAAGAAAATTGTAAGAAAGGAACGTATATTCATTGTTGCTATCACAGTCAGAGAGGTTAGCGAAAATTTTGTTCCAACTTTTATGTTCTTTATTGCCTTTTTATAGACACTGTGTGAGAATGTAGATGCACGCATACATAGGAATTGGGAGGAATATAGCCTGAAAAGTTGGTGATTATTAAATTATCATTGATCAAGGATAAAGAAATTAAAATCAGTAGACATTTACCATATATGCTGCTTTATTTTTCTTTTTTTGGCCAAGATTTTGACGCTTTATTAATATACCTACTTTGATTTAGTACAATTTTATCTCAGATTTTAATGGGAATTTAATTTCCATTCAATGCAATTACTTTTTTTTTTATCAATGCAATTTAATTTCCCCGTGGCACTCTTTAAGGATTCCAAAAGAAAAAAATATTTTATACAAAAGTTAAATATTTCGATTTCCAATGCATTGATTACACATATTTTCATAAAAAGTTATCATTTAAAGATCTTAAAGAGTGTTTCAGGGGCACTCGTTAACATTTTCCTTCACCCAATAAGAGATTGAGTGTTAGCGAGAGTGTTCGTATCATTCCTCCTAATAGAATTATATGCACTTTACGGAAATAATGATAATCAGCGTGTATACCTATGATAAACGATAAGTATCGGATAATTTTTTATTTTAAAAATATTTATTTCTTAATTCTAAGTATTATATGAAGATTTGTCAAAAAAAAGTATTATATGACGAGTCAACAAATTCTAACTCAACTAATAAAAAAGTTGAAATTGTTAGACTGGATGTTTTGATAGCACCTCTACTTGTATGAGTAAATTTTTAGTGATTATTGTCGGTCATTTTGTCAATCCAAAAAAAGTATTGTACGAAGAATTATTGGTAATTTTATGATAGACGATGGAATGATTTTTACTAAACATATGTTTAATATTTATATTTTATATCTTATATACAATAATATAAAAACAATTATGTAAAGCTAAATAAATTAGCTCTGGCAGATATTTACTGTTCATCATCACCCTTGTACCTAGCCAACCCATGACCACCGCCACTGTAAAACAACCACCGATGGCCTCAAAAATATCATAATCCCTTGGGCTAGCCTCAATGATACCACACCCACAATGATCGCACCAAACAACAAACCAATCACCCAAAAAAAAACCATTGTGCAAGCCTTAAAGAATGTTTGTGATATCCCTATGAGCCAACTTCCCAAACCTACCCGGAAAGGTGATGAATTTGCTATCTCAATCCCAGAGGAGGAGTATGAAATCGGATTAGAAGCATGCAAGAAGAATCTCCACGCTCGTTTAATATGGCCTAAAGGAGCAACCCCTTTGACTGTTCATCACTTGTGTGAGAAGCTAAAACTTATTTGGAAGAGCTTAGGGTGTTGGGGAGTCACGTCCTTAGGTAAGGGATATTATCAATTTTGTTTTACTTCTGTTGAGGATGCTCGTAGCGTTCGCTCCATTGCTTCGTGGAACCTTAATCCTGGGTTACTCAAGTTGTTTGCTTGGACCAAGGACTTTAACCCTAGTACGCAAAAAAACTCATCATCTCAAGTTTGGTTGCGTATCTATGGGTTGTTGGATTGTAGATCTTACCATTTAGGCCTTAGGGCCCTTCTGACAGGGGCTTGAACCCTTAGAGTAAGGTTGGGCACCCTCCAGAAGGGCACAAGGCCCACCTGACAGTCTTATATAACTTTAGGGAACTTCCCTAGCAAGATACCCTCTGGGGGCGCCCTCAGCAGCCAATGAGGGCGCCCTAATCATGGTTTTGGCCCTTTACGATTTGGGCCCAAAACCATGACCGGATAGGCCCAAACTGAGGCTACAAATAGTAACCTTGGGATCATTCACAAGGCATGACCTAAACAGACCCTGAAAACCCTAGTTTTCCTTGATTGTACTCACAACTAGTACAGTTGGCGCCCACCGTGGGGCTACGGTAAAACTGACCTAGTCACCATCTCTGAAATGAAAAGCAGTCGATCTGCGGCCTCCGAACATCACCAGAACGCCGTGAATCCACCGTATCTTTGAGAAGCAACCCTAAATCCTCCGAATCCGCCGCGATTCAACCCTAAATCCATCCTCACATATCGACTCAAACAACCATCATCGCCACCACTGATAGCGGACCCGGCGGCCTTGGAGGCTTTACAACAACAGATTCAGCAGCTTCGCGACCACAACGAAGCCCTGCAAGCGACAGTGGAGACAATCCAGCAACAACAACACGCTGAAGGGAACGAATCTCAACAAGACGAATCAGTAGATCCGGATCCACAACCACTTTCCGCCGAAGTTTGGAACGTGCCAGTCCCAGAAAACTTCAAGCCACCCTCTCTTTCGTCTTTCGATGGAAAGAGCGACCCAGTGGAGCATGTAACAGCTTTCAATACTCAAATGGCCATCATCAGTGCTGCTAACTCTCTCAAGTACAAGTTGTTAGCAGGAACACTCAAAGACTCCGCCCTCAGATGGTATATGAACCTACCCCGTTTTTCCATCATCAGCTACCAAGACATGACACACAAATTGACGCACCAGTTCTCAGCAAGTCGCCACCGCAAAGTATCATCCACCAGCCTCTTCAATGTTCGTCAAGGATCGAACGAGTCTCTCTGTGAATATCTCGCACGATACAACGACGCCACCATTAAAGTCATTAACCCAAACCAGGAGCTGTTCGTGGGAGCTTTCCAAAACGGCCTCCGCGCTGGCCAATTCAACGAATCGCTGGCACAAAAACCAGCTGATTCCATGGAGGAGATTATGTCCAGAGCAGAATGCTACATTAAGGGAGAAGAAAGAAACGCCGAAAAGAAAGTCAGAGATTCTAGAGAGCGTGGCCCCAGCAACTACGACCATCGCCAAAGCTATTTTCCACCCGCCCATAGAGACAGAGTGTCGTACAAGCATCAAAGACAGGCACACTCTCATACCAAAATCTTTCACAGCGCTCAACACTCATCGTGAGCAGATCTGGAGAGATGTTTACCACTCTAGACTCATCCCCGACCCCCCGCCGCCGAGAGGAAACATAATGGGAAATGACAAAGATGCCTGGTGTAAGTATCACCGGATAAAAGGACACACCACAAATGACTGCATCCATCTGAAGAGAGAGAGATTGAAAAGTTAATTCAGAATGGCAGGCTAAGAGGATACGTCAAAGAAAGCAGGGAAGGAGACAGGCGCCCGCCCGAAGACCCCCCAAAGGAGAAAGATGCGGCAAAGGATGGCGAGCGCCACACTTTGAACACTATATCCGGCGGGTTCGCAGGAGGCAGTGAATCCAGCGCTTCTCGAAAGAGATATGTCAGACAGGTAATGCTTGTCGATGGCCATGCCCCAACAAGGCCGGAGTGCCAAACAGATATCACCTTCTCAGGAGAAGACCGCGAAGGAGTAATGAAGGGATTTAAGAGGGGATTTTCAAAATTTTAATCCTCTTAGCGGAACAAATCCCATTGAAACGGATCTTGATTAAATAATTAATCACAAATCATACAGAACACATACTTAAACACCTTAAGGATTATGTGTTTACCACTTGAAGAGCATAACCTTTGTAGCAGAATTGTTTCTGATCACGAGCAAAGCAACGTAGCGATGCCTCTATTCAGTCCACACGAACAGAACTTCTCCGATGACCGGTGCTAGCCAATTCCAATGAAGATTCAGAGAAAATAGGGTTTAGAGAGCGGCGGCTAGGGTTTCACAACTTTTGTGAATTAGGTTAAGCGTTTCAAAAGTCTGTAATGCTTCAACACAAGGGTTCTATTTATAGAATCACTTGTGTGGTCAACAAGTCAAGCACTTAAATGCACCGTACCTTACGGTGGACCGCGTTTCTCTATTTTTCATAAATTAAATAATAAGTCATACTTAATTGTTTAATTACAAATAAGTCCTACTTATTATTTTATAAATAAGTCTTGCTTATTTATTTCTCTCATCTATCTGTCCTTTGTGTGTGACCCCTATAGGTTCCCGTAACGTTGGCAATAATATTAAATCACCTATTTAATATTATAAACAGTGAGCGGTATCTAGCAACACATCACTGCTACCCAAGTGACGAGAATGTCATCTGATCAGACGAAACCTTTCTGTGATGATGATCATGTGTATAATTACCCTTTTGCCCTCATGTATATATTGAACACAAGGCATAGACCGTGTCATCCTTGTCTAGTTCAATATTGGCCCCATAGACATTTCTCCTGTTATGTAGAAGGGGCAAATTCCATCTAGGTCACTCATGTCCCTCAGCATGATTCATGGAGTACCCATCAACCAACTTTATAGTCATCCTATTACAGACAAAGTTTGAATGGTGATAAAACACTCGACTCCTACATCTAGGGTACATAGTGGTTTCAGGTCAAAGGGTGGAATACACCACTATCACTATGAGAATATCTTATGACACTTTTTATAACTTTTACTATGTAGTATTCTCATGGTGGGTCAATCCAATATAAATATTACTCCTAATATTATACCTATGTGAAGACTTGATAACTCTTTATCTATGATCCGTGAGATGTGATCATCAGTCTACCCACATAATAGTCTCTATGCTTTAATGTTATCCCACTTCACAATAAAGCTTGACTACGGATACTTTAAGAATAATGTCCTTTCGTTTAATGGATCTCACGATTAAGTCACACTTAATGCTCCATTAAACAGACTAATTATTCTAGGGAATTTGTTATTTTGAAACTGAGCAAAAGAATAAATAAATGCCTTATATATATATATATATATATATATATATATATATATATATATATAAGTCATGATACAAAGCCAAATCCAATCAAAATAGATTGGCTATTAGGGCTTACTCCAACAATCTCCCACTAGCACTAAAAGCCAATCAAATATTAGCTCAATATATATTGGTCAAATGTTAGCATCAAGCACACTATGTGCAAGATACTCTATTAGCAGGTAAGGAACTTTTCCTATTTTGGTAGGTTATACTTCTTTCAATTTCCACTTTCGATCTTCTATCAAAAGGAAATTGAAGTGTCAACATATACATTTGAATCATTGGTGAGATTTAGTTTTCATTGCTTGCAACATTAAACCAATTTCACCTTAGATGGGATCAATGGAATCCGCAACGCAATAAACACATGTTTTCGCTCATTTATGAGCTAAACGATTCAAATCATATATTTGACATCTGTAATAGAAACAACAACTATCTAAAGCTTGTACTTTTACAAATTTTATAGTTGATATCTAAGCATAACATTTATTCCAGATTGCGATCTGGATATACTGTACACAAATATGAAAGTTGTCATCATTGTAACTCCTTTACGATGTTCCTTTTCATCTATGTTCAAGAAACAATCGTAAGTCCTTTAAGACATCCAAGGATATTCTTGAAGGTATTCTAGTGTCGAACACTAGAATCAATTTTGGTACAAATTAGAAATAATTTTCTAACCATGTCTCACATGTGTAGATAAATTGTTTTGGTGACTAGTATGTCATCCACGTACTCCACCAAACTAATATCAATGCTCCCACTAATCTCCTTGTGTGCACAAGATTTAAATTTGTTCTTTTATTAATCTAAGTTTTCATAAAACTCTATTAATAAAATAAACAATTCAACTTCGAGAAGCTTGCTCCATTCCATACATGAATTTTGTAATATATGTACCTTTCTAGTATCCGATTAACGAAACCCTACATATATGTCAAATACATATATAAGGTCATTCCAATTAAGGAATGCAACCTCGTTATCCATCCTCCAGAATGTGTATCATAAAACAATGGCAAATGGAATCATTGGATTTAAGAATTATCATGATGTAATGGTTTCATCACGATTTGCATCATGATTTTGCACGAAACCGTCTACTATCAATCATATCTTAAAGGTATTCATAATACCATCCATGTTAGTTTTATATAAGAAAACCCACATTCATCTTATGAGTCGTACTCATTGGATGATATAACCAATATCCATATATGGTTTGTGTACATGGACTCTATATAAGATCCCATGGCATCTAGCCACTTCTCAGAATTCAGGCCATTTACGGCCTTCTAGTAAGTCAGGCGCCCATCTTCCATTAGCATCATATCACCTTGTTGAGCGTAACACCCATACTAAATTATCTAGAATATTTAGCATGTGTATTAATCTGATACTGGGTACATTAAAATTTTCAATAATAATAATAAATACATCTGAATGAGTACAAGTTGTCTCTTTAATACATTTATCCAAACATCATCTATAAATGCATAAACATATCCTGATAACCTTCTGAGCTTCTCCGCGACGAGCAACTGCACTCCATCCAGCGTCTTCCTGGTGAAAATCTTCATGAACATCACTAGCTTACCTGAAAACCTGCACCAGAAGGATAGGGATGAGACATAATGTCTCAGTGAGCTCCTACCCTACCTACTGTTGGCAACCTCGGGGAACCTAGGGTCGCCGTGCCTACCTCGGCAATCTTGGGAATACCTATGATCGCCAAGTCTTAACTTTACCCATAGTGGGCTATCTGACTGATCCTGCTAAACTGTGTAGTCATAAACTGAACTACATCCTGCTAAACTAGTGATCAAGGGGAAACCTAGGATCACTGCCTGAGTCTGATACTGAATAGTCATGAGATCTAGACTATATCCTGATAACTGGGTGATCGAGGGGAAACCTAGGATCACCGCCTGATAACTGGTACCTGATATCTGATACCTTCCTGATAACTATTCTCTGCCTGGTAACATAATAATATAATTAACTGATAAATGTCTTTATGTTAGCTGTTAGCGTTGAACAAACATTATTATCTGGGTTCCTTTTACGGAATGCCCCCGGGTGGAGTAACCCCGAAGCACATTCCCCTGATAACCGGTGAAAATTCCTATCATATCAGGCTAACACCGGACTCCTCTTGTCGTCGTGCGGTCATCCTTGCGGAATAACACGTCCCACTGGCGTGAACCTCCTGTGTCCCACTGGCGTGAACAGCAGAAGACACGACTTAACTTACGCGTATACCCCCCCGTGTCCCACTGGCGTGAACGACGGAAGACGCGAATTATTATATTTCATTATTAGTCTTAACTGATGCGTATACCTCCCGTGTCCCACTGGCGTGAACGACGGAAGACGCAATAAATAATCTTTAATCTTATGCATGAACCTTTCATGTTCCACTGGCGTGAACGATGAAAGTCACGACTTCAAGGTAATAATCTTAGTCTGTACTCTACGTGAACCATTCGTGTCCCACTGGCGTGAACATCGAAGGCCACGGCTTAATCTTACTAATTCTTGCACTCTTAACCTATTTAAGGTTCTAGACTTAGAGTATTAAATCTCTCTCATAATTCTCATTCTTTAAAGTATTGAATCTCTAATACTTAACCTATAAAGGTTCTTGACTTTGATCTTTAGATCTTTCCTTGTGCATACACACACCAAATTGGGTGCATCCTAATCATGCTATCTTAGGTGCATCTCATTCTCATAATTTCTTAACTTATGTACTTGAAAGTACGTCTAACAATTTACTATGAGCTTATGCATATTTAATGCATTTCTTAAGGAAACTAATCTCCCAATCTATATCATATGAATCTATGATCATAGGCTTATCGTTATCATAAGCCATCACTTAATTGTTGGAAATGTTCCATAGCTTAAATAACTTCTATACTTGCATCTCTAATGCTTTGCCAAATTCCTTATTCATTCATTCCCTTAGATGTTAAAACAATCTTCCGGATATGTCAAGAATGGTGTTTTTCTTGGAAAATAAGGCTTTCATTGAAAACGGTTACTAAAAGCCTCGCCGAACGCGTATATAGCACCCAGAACGAACCAGAACAGACATGTGCTGTCTGCCTGATTTCGCTGAGCGACCCTGAGGCGAAGTGGAGGCGAAATGAGGCAGGGAAAAATGCTAGAAATTGCCGTAATCTCGCCCCGAGTTCGCCGGGCGAAAATGACAGTTCAGGACTGGTTCAAAACATGATTTTCCACCATTGTTGACATATCTAAACATACTCAAGCACTATAACAACATAAGGAATGAATTTCTAACATAAATTGATAGTTTAAAACATGATTAATCAAGGAATTTAGCAAGCACATGAGATTAGGGTAAAATCTCTAATCTTAGCTCAAATCGTAAAATTACTCTTAAACTTACTCATAGTGGGTTCTAAAACCCTAGGGAGCTCACCTTAGGTCTCAATTGGTGCTTGCCATAATCTGAATCCAAAGCCTTAGCTCCACCTACTCTTCTCTTGATTCTCCTTGTTTCCCCTCTTCACTTTCTCTTGTTCTTTCTTCCAACACAAGCTTTCTTTGCAAGATTTCTCACTAGAGTTTTGATTGAAGTTTGGATGAATGATGGCTGGTGAGATGAGGGCGTGAGAGGTGAGATGGGGGAGAGGGTGGCTGGTTTTGAGAGAATGAAATGAAGGAGAAGAAGACATAAATGGGAAAATATCTTTTCCTTCCTTTTAAAATTGTGACTCCCTTTTCAAATATTCACAAAATTGCCATTGTCATGAATTACTAAATTGCCACGCTTATTTAATTACTTCTAACACTGATAACTGATATTAATAAGCGGGATATTACACTTGCCATATAAATAAACCCATTAACTGACAATTTACCAAATTGTCCTTCGCTTAAAACATTCCGATACATCGTCTCAATATTAATAAATATTCGAGTCTTAGGCGGGATGTTACAATCTACCCCCCTTAAAGAAATTTCGTCCTCGAAATTTAGAATCCACTATCATATATGAATTAATCTCACATATTACTTCCTTCATTAGCCAAGACTCCAGTTCGTCTTATTTATCGGAATCCCTTAGATTTTCAATTCTATAAGTCGAATGTATTCGACAATCTTTTTGTTATCTGAAGCGTTTGATGTGCATTACACTTTTCTTGCGTAGAAGAATATGAAGTTATTTGAATCATCGCATCCAACTTGCCGACTATATCCTTGTTCATACACTTCTCATAAACCTCAACTAGAGTTATTCAATCTTAACACTTGTGTTGAATCTTATAATCTCGCTATAGTCCGCGTAATCCTACTTCGACGACATTGGACTTTCTTATTATCCTCGACGATTTCATTGAGTTCTTATATTCGATCTTTGCCTTATACATCGGCATCCTACATATATGGTTTTACCATAAATATACCATTCTTTAATGAGAGTAAAAGTACCGCGCTATCTCCATTATACAAAAAACAAGGAGGAGGTATCTTGGTGTATTACTTTCCATAATTTTAATCATTGCTTCCATTACGGAATTCCTCAAAGACTCGCGAAATCTTACTGATTACCCGCGTTTTGCTCCGATTGATCTACGACGTTACTTATCTTTAATAACTTAGAAATCATTCTTCGTACTAGGAGTTTGCCAATCTCCCATCATTCTTGTCACAACTTATTCTCATTTTTCTTGTCGTAGCATAAATGTTTTCTACACCGATAATCCCAACTTATAGGAATTTAGTCCAAGTGATGAGTGGCTTAAGTCGTCTCACATATCATTATATAATATATTTCATAGCATATATCTTACATACATAAGCGAGCACGTGTACACTTTACATTACCTCATCTTCGTCCGACTAACGGGACATCATTCTTAATCTTAACATGTTTGAAACACTACCACATCAATTGGAAATCTTTTCTTACTCTGAACTCATTTCGTAACATCCGGGATTTGCCTTTCAACTGGCTTGCCAGGTTTGCCCCGCCAATGTTACTCATGTTTATTCTTAAGTATACAACAACCTATAATGTAAATTTACGGTTACAATTCACCGGCATCACAAACTTATTTCTTGTTTTGGATGTCAAATCCAAGATTCTTATTTCCAACGGAAAACTCTACTCGATTGCTACCCAAATAGCACACTCAGTCTTTAATCATTTAATCATAACCTGAAATTACGTAGCCCTTTACCCTGAACTACGAATAACTTTTAATCTGCGTAAAAGTTCTCCGTCCTTTACTGGTGAACATTAAGTTCAAGACTTTCCAAAATCTTCAGCTAAGATAGGTTAACATGACATGGGTACAACATGGAATTAATCTCGCTCGCTACTGCATTATCGTATCTGACTAAGGCCTTTATTCAAATATTTCATCCCTCATGGATTTCGATGTTTAAGGTATTCATTAACTTAACTTCCCTAACTTTCCATTAGAACTCACGATATATTCAAATCGCTTATACTTACTACTATCCAGTATAATAGGAATTAAGCCCTTAACATCTTCTCATACTCTAAGCCTCAGCTTAGCATTGACCATTATATCATTCTTGGATTACCACTCCGCTGCGCCACTCTGATTTTTATCACTCGAGTTAGCATCGGAGGAAAACTTCACTATTGTCACATAAAATTCCATCGATCAATCATTTTACTCTATCACTTTGTAATCACTGTAGCAAATTTGTCTGACGTTACCATTTCTCTTGGTCAGCTCTTCATGTATAATCATTAAACATTGCAGAAACCCGACTGGTAGTATATCTGAGGCAGCTTAAATTCATGTACATCCATTTGTGGCAACTTCTAAAAACACTTATAGCTTCTGACGGTTCATACCTTTCATTTGAGTCTTGTTACTATTCGCTCTTTCTTTATCCGTAATGATTTCATATCCATAATCTTCCCGGGACAACTTTGGTCCCCTTAGCTCTATCATGTCCCTTAAGTTACCCTTGAGTTTCTACAGAACAATCCGTCCTGAAAAGTTCCAAATTCTTACTGGTTCTCTCGAACGCCCAACATAGGTTGCGTTTCTTCGAGTGCCCGATTAATCGATCTTAAACTTTTGCCCATTATCATGATCTATTGGATTCCTCCAGTAACTCGTTATTGTATTCACAAATCATGTTTATGCCTTATTACCGCCCACGGAAACTTATCAACACGAGGTGATCTCTTTCTATTCTATAATATTTGTGGAAGGAACCTCTTCGATGGGGAGCATATAACTCCTTAGCATTAACCTCAATCCTAAACTTTCATGTTCAAGACGATCCTCCGTATATTAAAATCTCAACATAATTTCTCGGTTAAAATCCCGATCATCCTTCTACACTGGTCTACTATAACTTTGTGTTATCTTGAACTTACCTTCTTTAACCAATCAAGGAAATTCAATACTGTTCGTCTAATCAAGAGTGTTCACTTAATTCGTCCATCAACATAATAAATTCCAGCAACTTATTATTTATTATCCGACCTTCATTAAGTAAAATTCCAGTCTAGCTTCTCTTTCTTCTAATCTTCTTACTATTTGGATACATCCAAAAATTTGATTCACACTTTGACATGCAACGAGTCTTATTGTTACCACTTATTCATCCATCTTAGTTCTTAGGCTGCATATCATCTCCTCTTCTTCTTTCACAAATCTGGTTCAGGAGACGTGGCTGATCTGATGGGGTCAAACTTACTTGTGATTCATACTCAATAACCACACTGGAGTGGTTAGTTTCATCTGTCCAAATAACTCACGTAATCCATAATTAATTCTCTTAACTGTCCGGTAATTCATCATTTCAATTCTCTAGGTTTGGAACTGCTATTCTTCAATTCTGTACTCATAATTGTTACTTAGTCCACACTTCACTTTAACTTCTCAAACTACGGTTTCCGTCAAGGTTCCACGTCATCCCTTAGAGCATTCCATAATTCCTTAATCCTTATGTCTTCCGCAGACGAGGCATCGTCCAACGATGCGTCCAACTGGGTTGAGGCACTTCACCTCACTGTTAAATATCCTTTATGTCTCTAAGACCTTGCCACTATCAGGCTTCGTCATTTACAGTTTGATAGCCACCATTTGGCATGAATACTTCTTCGCCAATACCGTCTTAAAATTCTGTCACCTTAATCTTCGCCATTCACACACTTCATTCCTCCTTGGTCACATTCAGCTCTCAGACATTTATCCTAACTGTCATATACTAGATTGAGTTGATCAGGCTCAACTAGATGTGACCTTTAGAACAATATCCGGAACCCAATGGTCCCACTACTTTTATTGAAACTTTAATGACCCAAGGCACGGTCTGAATCGACCTGCTCTGATACCAATTGTAACACCCATACTAAATTATCTAGAATATTTAGCATGTGTATTAATCTGATACTGGGTACATTAAAATTTTCAATAATAATAATAAATACATCTGAATGAGTACAAGTTGTCTCTTTAATACATTTATCCAAACATCATCTATAAATACATAAACATATCCTGATAACCTTCTGAGCTTCTCTGCGACGAGCAACTGCACTCCATCCAGCGTCTTCCTGGTGAAAATCTTCATGAACATCACTAGCTTACCTGAAAACCTGCACCAGAAGGATAGGGATGAGACATAATGTCTCAGTGAGCTCCTACCCTACCTACTGTTGGCAACCTCGGGGAACCTAGGGTCGCCGTGCCTACCTCGGCAATCTTGGGAATACCTATGATCGCCAAGTCTTAACTTTACCCATAGTGGGCTATCTGACTGATCCTGCTAAATTGTGTAGTCATAAACTGAACTACATCCTGCTAAACTAGTGATCAAGGGGAAACCTAGGATCACTGCCTGAGTCTGATACTGAATAGTCATGAGATCTAGACTATATCCTGATAACTGGGTGATCGAGGGGAAACCTAGGATCACCGCCTGATAACTGGTACCTGATATCTGATACCTGCCTGATAACTATTCTCTGCCTGGTAACATAATAATATAATTAACTGATAAATGTCTTTATGTTAGCTGTTAGCGTTGAACAAACATTATTATCTGGGTTCCTTTTACGGAATGCCCCCGGGTGGAGTAACCCCGAAGCACATTCCCCTGATAACCGGTGAAAATTCCTATCATATCAGGCTAACACCGGACTCCTCTTGTCGTCGTGCGGTCATCCTTGCGGAATAACACGTCCCACTGGCGTGAACCTCCTGTGTCCCACTGGCGTGAACAGCAGAAGACACGACTTAACTTACGCGTATACCCCCCCGTGTCCCACTGGCGTGAACGACGGAAGACGCGAATTATTATATTTCATTATTAGTCTTAACTGATGCGTATACCTCCCGTGTCCCACTGGCGTGAACGACGGAAGACGCAATAAATAATCTTTAATCTTATGCATGAACCTTTCATGTTCCACTGGCGTGAACGATGAAAGTCACGACTTCAAGGTAATAATCTTAGTCTGTACTCTACGTGAACCATTCGTGTCCCACTGGCGTGAACATCGAAGGCCACGGCTTAATCTTACTAATTCTTGCACTCTTAACCTATTTAAGGTTCTAGACTTAGAGTATTAAATCTCTCTCATAATTCTCATTCTTTAAAGTATTGAATCTCTAATACTTAACCTATAAAGGTTCTTGACTTTGATCTTTAGATCTTTCCTTGTGCATACACACACCAAATTGGGTGCATCCTAATCATGCTATCTTAGGTGCATCTCATTCTCATAATTTCTTAACTTATGTACTTGAAAGTACGTCTAACAATTTACTATGAGCTTATGCATATTTAATGCATTTCTTAAGGAAACTAATCTCCCAATCTATATCATATGAATCTATGATCATAGGCTTATCGTTATCATAAGCCATCACTTAATTGTTGGAAATGTTCCATAGCTTAAATAACTTCTATACTTGCATCTCTAATGCTTTGCCAAATTCCTTATTCATTCATTCCCTTAGATGTTAAAACAATCTTCCGGATATGTCAAGAATGGTGTTTTTCTTGGAAAATAAGGCTTTCATTGAAAACGGTTACTAAAAGCCTCGCCGAACGCGTATACAGCACCCAGAACGAACCAGAACAGACATGTGCTGTCTGCCTGATTTCGCTGAGCGACCCTGAGGCGAAGTGGAGGCGAAATGAGGCAGGGAAAAATGCTAGAAATCGCCGTAATCTCGCCCCGAGTTCGCCGGGCGAAAATGACAGTTCAGGACTGGTTCAAAACATGATTTTCCACCATTGTTGACATATCTAAACATACTCAAGCACTATAACAACATAAGGAATGAATTTCTAACATAAATTGATAGTTTAAAACATGATTAATCAAGGAATTTAGCAAGCACATGAGATTAGGGTAAAATCTCTAATCTTAGCTCAAATCGTAAAATTACTCTTAAACTTACTCATAGTGGGTTCTAAAACCCTAGGGAGCTCACCTTAGGTCTCAATTGGTGCTTGCCATAATCTGAATCCAAAGCCTTAGCTCCACCTACTCTTCTCTTGATTCTCCTTGTTTCCCCTCTTCACTTTCTCTTGTTCTTTCTTCCAACACAAGCTTTCTTTGCAAGATTTCTCACTAGAGTTTTGATTGAAGTTTGGATGAATGATGGCTGGTGAGATGAGGGCGTGAGAGGTGAGATGGTGGAGAGGGTGGCTGGTTTTGAGAGAATGAAATGAAGGAGAAGAAGACATAAATGGGAAAATATATTTTCCTTCCTTTTAAAATTGTGACTCCCTTTTCAAATATTCACAAAATTGCCATTGTCATGAATTACTAAATTGCCACGCTTATTTAATTACTTCTAACACTGATAACTGATATTAATAAGCGGGATATTACACTTGCCATATAAATAAACCCATTAACTGACAATTTACCAAATTGTCCTTCGCTTAAAACATTCCGATACATCGTCTCAATATTAATAAATATTCGAGTCTTAGGCGGGATGTTACATGAGCCATGACGAAATCATGTTTCTCATCCTAGTGATATGACATGTCAGACTCATCTAGATCTTGTGCTACTCGAACTAATGATTTAACAACAACCCTTTGTTGAATCAGTTCATGTTCCATTCTTAGAGAAACATGTATTTTGTGGTACTTGACTTAAATCAAGTTCTACATCACTCCCACTGGCTCCTGCAGAGATATACTCCTTCAAGAGGAATACTCCAGTTCTAGCGACAGACAACTTTTGTCATGTGATGTAGAATTAGTATCCTTTAGCTTCCTAAGGATACCTCCACAAGTATACATTCATCTAGTTTGGAATTTTGTTTATCTAATAAACATCATAACCCCAAATTATCACAAAGTCAAACTAGGTACTCTTCCTCCATATCTAATATGGTGTCTCTATGATTACCTCGATTGGAACTTATCGTGGGTGAAAAATAACTGTAATTTAATCAATTTCAAGAGTCATGGAGTTAAAATCAAACTATTTCAGATTGAGCCATGTCAAACATGAAGCGATATAAATTATCAATATACTCCTTAATTAAGTATTAACCATCATGACATACTCGTATTGTCTTTATACTTTTCAAAATTATTCCTTTACTCCATCGTTGAACTCTTTGAACCAATTCAAAGATTTCTAATTCGTGTCCAACATAAATTTACATTTACTAATCTAATCAGTAATGTAAATTAAGTAAAAGGAATAAATATCTCTAGCAAAGGTGTTTGGTGATCCATATACACCGTATGTGTTGGTTATTTGGAGGTTGGCTAAATGTTTGGTAAAATCAAAATGTGCAAGCAATGCGTCTCCAGAAGCTATTTATGTCTTCAGAAGCTGAAAACTGGATTTACTGTTCATTAGAAGCAAAACTGGCCTTCAGACGCAGGAATTGTCCTTTAGACGCAGAACTGTTCATCAGACGCTGAACAGGTCTTCAGACGCACTGTTCAGACGTTGACTTCTCTTGACCTTCAGAAGCTGCCTTCAGATGTTGACTTTTGTTGACCTTCAGAAGCTGAATTTCTGCGTATCTTTTGAAGATTTGTTGAAGATTTATCAAGGTTGATGTTTCCAGAAGGCTGATTATTTCGTGGGAAGATCTTTCTTGCAGATTTATTTATTTTATTGATGAATATATTTTCAAAGAAATCTTTGCAAAATATAATTCAGAAATATATGTGCTTATATTTGCTTCTAAAATAATTCTGGGAGTATATCTTTGAAGATTGTGTTCAGAATTATGTTGCTGCTGAAGACTATTTAAAGAGGGCATTGCTATTGGAGAAATCACGAATCAAAAACCAGAAATCAGAGTTTTTGAGTTTTTGAGTTTTTGAGTCTGTGTAAGCTTAGTGCTCTGTTTTGTGTACCACTCATTGTTAGAGTTGGTTGTTTGTCATTGTTTTGAAATCACTTAAAGCTTTTAAGCACAAGTGAATGTTTTTCTGTTTTTGAAGAGTGTCTTCAATTTGTTGTTTTTGTTGAGTCTGATAATCACTGGGCTGTGATTACGTGATTAGGAAGTAAGTGGGTTCTTATATCTAGGGGTTCCTAGGTAGAAGTCTATACGGGTAGTGATTAAGTGATAAGGCTGGAAAAACAGGGGCTGTGACTTGAGTCTTAGAATTAATACTACTTAGTGGATTTCCTTCCTGGATTGGTATCCCCCAGAGTAGGTGAAGTTTGCACCGACTGAGTTAACAAATTCATTGTGTTCCTTTACTTTCTGAACTATAATTTTCTGCTTCTGAACTTTAGTTTTCATACTCTGTTTTACTGGTTCAGAACCAGAATTGCCAGAATTTCAATTGGCATCAGAGCGGGCACCCTGCCTGTATTTTGGGTGAGCTCCAGGGAAGATATTTTCTGGCATAATGAAGAAGAAGACAGGATCTGATGAGAAAAGCAGTCAATCCAAAGGTGTTCAGTGCCATGAATGTAAAGGATATGGTCAGATTAAAACAGAATGTGTCCCATACTTCAAAAGACAAAAGAAAAACTTGGTTGTTGCTTGGTCTGATAACTCAGAAGGAGAAGAGAATGAGTCTGCTAAGCTTGTTGCTGTCTTTACTGGTAAATGCATGACTGATAATGAAGATATGGTTTCAGAAGCATCATCAGAGTCTGAAGAATCATCTGAGGCTGAATCCAGTGATAAAGAACTGTCTTACAAAGAACCTGCTAAGTTTTGCAAGAAGTTGCATGATCAATTTAAAGAAGTGTGCAAGCTGATGGAAGAACAAAAGAGAACTATCAGTCAACTTCAGTCTGAAAGAAGAGACCATCTAGCTCAAATTTCTTATTTCAAAGATGAGGTAACCCAGCTGAAATCTCAACTTGAAAATATGAAGAAGCAAGTCAGAATGATGAACTCTGCTACTGATGTGCTGGAAGAGATTCTGGAGAATCAGAATCAAGGAAAACCAAATGGCATTGGATTTGTTGATAAGAATCTGAGCATCAAACAGCAAAATCCTGCTAAGAGGCTCATACATGCTACTACTCATGTTCCACTGATGAGGAAACCTAAGAACAAACCTCAGGATTCTAAAGACAAGAAAGCTTCTCATCCTTGGGTATGTCATCATTGTGGTAAAAAGGGACACATTAAGCCTTATTGTTACAAGCTGCATGGATACCCCAAGCACTTTCAACAAAGAAAGTCTGAACCTGTTGCAGTCAATGTCAAGAAGGTATGGAGACCTAAATATGCAAGTGTTGCCCAGAATCTGGAAGATAGGAAAGGAAAGGTTGTTGCTGCTGACAGCAGGCCCACTCTTGTAGCAAAGAAGATTTCTGTTGCTGGACCATCTAATGTCTGGAGCAAGGTGTTGGTTTCTGTCCCTGTTCAGAAGACATTAAAAGGAAAGGAAGTGGTTCCTTGTGAATCTGAAGATGTTGTTAAGCATGATACCATGCCCTGTGTTCAGAAGAGAATTGCTGATCTTGAGAAGCAGATTGCTGGGAAGAAGGTTCTGAATGTGCCTGAGGCACACATCAATTGAGCAGCATCTGATGATTGTGTCTAATGAAGACTAAGCAACATCTGATGCTGAGTCTGAAGACTGGCTAGTTGGTGACTGATGTTCTGGATTCCCTTTGTGTTTTTGGTTTGCAAGTGTGTTGTACTGAGTTCTGTGCTTCTAGTGTTTTTAATGTTGATTCTGAAACTGGCTCTGATGTGGTTCTTTGTTTGCTGTTTTGTGATGTGCTTATGCTCTGTTACTTCTGTTTCTTGCTCCTGGTGTTTGCTGGTGTTTTGTCAAACTTGTTTGGCTAAAAAGGGGGAGATATATGTGTGCTGATCTGTTTGGTTCAGGGGGAGTGTTCCTGAATATTTCTCTGTGTCTCTGTCAGGAGCTGAGCTATTCAGGGGGAGTTCTTGAGTGATGTGTTTCAGCGGGAGAAGCTGCACCTCAGAAACTATTGTTGTATGTTGCAGGGGGAGTGTTTTTGTGTTGTGGTATTTGTGGTACTTCAGAAGTTGAAGTTGTTTGTGTTTACTTTGCTTTTAATCCGCTGCTGACTCTGCTACATGTGTCGAGTTCTTCATGGTTGAGTACATGTGTTGAATGAAGAACTTGTTCTTTGCGAATAATTTCATTTTAGCCAAAAATTTGCCAAAGGGGGAGATTGTTGGTTATTTGGAGGTTGGCTAAATGTTTGGTAAAATCAAAATGTGCAAGCAATGCGTCTCCAGAAGCTCTTTATGTCTTCAGAAGCTGAAAACTGGATTTAGTGTTCATCAGAAGCAAAACCGGCCTTCAGACGCAGGAACTGTCCTTCAGATGCAGAACTGTTCATCAGACGCTGAACAGGTCTTCAGACGCACTGTTCAGACGTTGACTTCTGTTGACCTTCAGAAGCTGCCTTCAGACGTTGACTTTTGTTGACCTTCAGAAGCTGAATTTCTGCGTATCTTTTGAAGATTTGTTGAAGATTTATCAAGGCTGATGTTTCCATAAGGCTGATTATTTCGTGGGAAGATCTTTCTTGCAGATTTGTTTATTTTATTGATGAATATATTTTCAAAGGAATCTTTGCAAAATATAATTCAGAAATATATGTGCTTATATTTGCTTCTAAAATAATTCTGGGAGTATATCTTTGAAGATTGTGTTCAGAATTATGTTGTTGCTGAAGACTATTTAAAGAGGGCATTGCTATTGGAGAAATCACGAATCAAAAATCAGAAATCAGAGTTTTTGAGTTTTTGAGTTTTTATGTCTGTGTAAGCTTAGTGCTTTGTTTTGTGTACCACTCATTGTTAGAGTTGGTCGTTTATCATTGTTTTGAAATCACTTAAAGCTTTTAAGCACAAGTGAATGTTTTTCTGTTTTTGAAGAGTGTCTTCAATTTGTTGTTTTTGTTGAGTCTGATAATCACTGGGATGTGATTACGTGATTAGGAAGTAAGTGGGTTCTTATATCTAGGGGTTCCTAGGTAGAAGCCTATACGGGTAGTGATTAAGTGATAAGGCTGGAAAAACAGGGGTTGTGACTTGAGTCTTAGAATTAATACTACTTAGTGGATTTCCTTCCTGGATTGGTATCACTCTGAGTAGGTGAAGTTTGCACCGAACTGGGTTAACAAATTCATTGTGTTCCTTTACTTTCTGCACTAAAATTTTCTACTTCTGAACTTTAGTTTTCATACTCTGTTTTACTGGTTCAGAACCAGAATTGCCAGAATTTCAATATGTATATTGATTCGAATAAACCAGATGTTCTCTAACATTGAAATATTTTAAAGGTGGAACTCACATCCTTCAAATGATATAATATCAAATGAGTCCAATAGTCCATATTCATGGAATCTGGAAATGTGAATCAAACTTATTTGTACTAAACAATAATGCTAATAAAATAGAAATAGTTCAAATCTCATTTGATCTCTTTTCATATGTTATAGACCAGCTTATCAAGATCATGGAACTCAAGTCCATTACTTGAATAGCACACTTGTATAGAAAACATTATTTGGATAATATGACAATGTTTGTCTTTTATTCAACTACACAATTTTTCTCTTGTCAATACAAGATTTAGGATTTAATGCTTCTATTTTATATGGAATTTAATAACAATTATTTCGTTCCATATCAAGTTAAATTTAAGTCCAAGCATTAGCTCCTATATCAATGAAACAATTTGTTCCATTCTAGACATAGGTGGACTTCACTTATAGTTAATGTCCTGCTTCTTTAAAAACTCTCTATATTTCAACAAATATGAGATCAATCATCAAGTATCATATACTTATGATGCAAAAGTAGAAATTTAACTTTCTATAACTATATGGGCAAAGAAGAAGTCTTACCTCTTTCTTATATTTTGACTCTTTTTAAAACATTAACAGTTATTCTCGTACTTGAGAACAATTCTCAATTCTTGTACCAATTCAGAAACTACTTTCTGAAGATTTTGTTCTTTATATGAACATTTAACAGTATAATAAAATGCATATGCCAAAGAAATTCTAAATACAGAAAATAAAATAAATGCATCATGATTTAAAACATATTTAATTAGGTCTTTAATTAATATGCTCCCACTATTTTACTCAAAACAAATGACCTTCAACATTTGATTCGGAAAATCTCATTGGAAGATTTTCTAGTGGGTTGAAATCCGTATTTCACTTCGTTTTGAGTCAGCGAGGGCTGATCCCCCAAAACTTAGCTATTTTGGTAGGAACTCCTTCCAATTGTATCTCATACAACTTTCAAACCATTTGGTTGAGTAACTCCTTACTTTAATCTATCATATAGATGTTCCCAAACATTGCTTCTAAATATATTTTAATCTTATTAAAATAATTTAGTTAAGTTAGACCCAAATAATAACAGTCGGGTAAATGGAATTACCTCACCGCAACTTACTAGTACAGAAAGTGCACTTCGCTAGTGCGAACCCACACTATACTTGACTAGTCTTGAAGGGTGTTATCCTTTGGAAAGAATTTAACTTAATATTCTATTTGAAGGATTTTAATTAGTTTGATCTCACCGACATGTGTATCTCATATACGCGTCTTTAGATATGCATGACATTCATGCTTATATATAGCAAGTATATAAAACATTTAAAACATACATGCTAACATATATCTAAAACATGTTAAGCATATATCTCATACATGCGCTAACTAAACATACATTTCATGCATCACATACATAAAATAAATTTGGTAGTATGGTTATGACCTCCTAACGCGTTAGAATTAAATAAACTACTTTATTACAATGCTTTGACCCACGAGAAAGCTTCAAAAGTTTCTTCATCGGAATCATCTTTTGGCGTTGTCTTCTCTTCAACTTGAGCAATTACATTATTTAACACTTAAATAAAATAAATAAATGACACGACACGCATGTCGTATTTAAATAAAATAAATCACAACACACATGCCGTATTTAAAAGAAATAAATTATGACACACATGTCATATTTAATTTAAATGAATAAACGCCAAAGCAAACTAAGGTCATAACCATATACCTTAAACTTAATGATAAATAATAATAAATATTTATTATTATCATTAAACAGTTTTAGAGTCAATCAAGATTTGGAAATAATATTTTGACCGAGATATATGTCATATATATATATATATATATATATATATATATATATATACACACACATATACTTTGAAACTATTTTAGGTGATTTAAACTTGGAAATTCGGAAGATGGTTTTTTGTCGCCGTTTTGATTATTAAGAGTTTCATGTTGGCTTTTTTGTTGATATATATTTTCTTATTATGTACGTACTTTTATAACAGATGTTCTGAAGTCATTAGAAAGGGTTGAATTAATTCCATCATAAAGTTTTGTCTTATCTAGTGATGTTGCATATTAGCCTTTTCAGATTTGAAATTTTTGATTATTTGTATATGTAATTATGTATTGACTATTGGATTGGTGTTGTGAAATATGATAACTGCATGCCCTGATAAGCAACATTGTTTTGATCCTTTTTGGTCAACTCGTATTACATTACGTTGAAGGTGTCTTGGCTTTGAATTCTACTTGTGTGGAAAGCTATTTGTGAGCCTTGGAAGCAAGTGAAATGATTCAATTGTAAGTATTAGATTTGTTTTTAATTATGCTTACCTTGTCAGTGCTAAATTTATGAAGTTTTACTATCCATTGCAAAGACATGATAGTATTTTATCTTGTGATTGACTAGGAAAACATTTATTATTTAAGATTTTAGATTAATTGAATTAGATATAATTTATTTGGCAGATTATGATTTTGCAAAGCTCTTTGGACTGATAGTATTAATCTTGTGATTGAATATACACACACGTCTTCCTTTTGTAGAGGAAAACCATGGAGTAAGAGTTTATATTGTATTGATATGTATTTTTTTTTAATATATTTTGGAATATTGATGTGGAAAGCTGAGGATTGATTATGTAATATCAAATTAGATAAATATAACTTCCTTTTTGGCATTAAAATTATCCATATTTGTTTTTATATTTTTAATATAAAAGAAAAGATCAGGTGTTAAGCTTATATATTAAGCAAATTGTTTTTTTAAAAAATATCGATTTCACAACAGTGGATTTTAGAACTGATGTGAAAAATACATATTTTACATCAGTGTCTACCTTATAACTGATGTGAAAACCCCGTTGTCAAATTTTAAAGTGCGTCTATTACAACAGTGGAAGATAGACCTGATGTAGAAAACAAGTTTTCACAACAGTTCAAACCCGATGTGAAAAGATGTGTACATACTACATCAAGCCACCTTACATCGGTTGCCAACCGATGTAAAAAGTCGATTCCAACTGATGTAAAAAGTCATTTCTGTAGTAGTGTATCGTTGAAAAAGATAAATATAGTTTGTTATAATATGAAAATGAGAAATATCTATTATCTATACCTATAATTTTAATCAAAATCAAATTAATTTTAATCAAATTTTCATAAAAACTAGTGTTCATAATTTATATTCATAAATGCAATAAGAAGCGCGAAGAGATGGATACGGAGCACCCATCTAAACGCGTGTTAGATAACCTACTCATAATTCTTCGAGGGTAATCTAGAAAAACATGTCCTAGTAGATTTTTTAAGAGTAATCCCAATTCCCTTAAAAGAAATGGAGCAGAGAATCCTAATCCTGGTCTATATCTAGACAGTGCATGAAGATATATCAAAGTTCTGCTATACATATCTCATCCACCTCACTAGTTTGTTTTTGAGCTACGGCCACCCAATAAATGGCTTAACAAACCGCCTATCCATCGTCGTATATAATTGGATAGGTACCAAAAACTAACAGCCTCCTACATAATGGCATATTCCTCCGAATCTTTCTTCAACTCATGCTATTTTCGTGTACCTTTCCCCACTTTTCTCCCATTTCAACAACCAAAAGACTCATGTTGTTGTTTATCTTTTCTAATCCTCTTTAATATATATGTTTTGTTTTTCTTTCTCTCTAACCTTCAAAGAAAAAAACATCAACCCTAGATCAAAACCTAGGAATATCAATCATCGAATCCAACATATATATTAGCCATCATGTCAACATGCAGCCTTCAAAAAATATTTGAAAATCCTCCATTGCATGCAGATAGCCCAACTACACTTCTTGATCAATCTCTTTCATCATGGAAGAACCAAATCAAACCCATACAACATTCCTCTTCCTTCACTGAGCTTTTTGGAGAACTTTATTTCAACGAGACTGTTTCTCCTAAATCATCACCATTACCATCACCAACATCATCTTCATCATCATCATTCCCAGAATTAATAAACCATGCAAACCCTATTCCCAATAATAAATCTCTTGGGAGTGAGAATTCGTTATCTAACAAAACAAAGTTATCTTTGAGTTTAAAGAGATTGAATATTTGCAAAGAGAGTCTTGGTTTTGAAAGTTCTTCGGATGAAGTTGAAGAATTCGAAGACAAAGAAGAAGGTCGCCACGAAAAGAATTTGGGTTTAGAAGGAAAGTGGTTATGGAAGAGTGGAAGAACAAAAGGGTTGAATGAGTACCCTCCACCAATCTCATGCATAGGGAGAAGTGGAAAGCCTTGTGTTAGATTCAAATCTTATAGGGAGAATGGAAGGTTTATTCTTAAGCAAATACCAACACAAGATTTTCTTCATGCTCATAGAGAAGATGGAAGACTCACCTTGCATTTTATTCAGCATGATGTAGAGGAACAAGATTTTCTTGGAGATGAAGAAGATAGTGATGGGGGTGTAGATAGCAATTCAGAGGAAGAAGAAGAAGAAGAAGAAGAAGAAGAAGAAGAAGATGATTGTGATGTTGGTGTAGAGAGCAACATAGAGGAAGAAAAAGAAGATTGTGATGGTGGTGTAGAAAGAAATATAGGGGAAGAAGAAAGTAAACTCATGAATGGATCAGTATTAAGAATGTTATGATCATTAACAAAAGGCACCAGTGGTCTAGTGGTAGAATAGTACCCTGCCACGGTACAGACCCGGGTTCGATTCCCGGCTGGTGCAAATTTTTCTTTTTCTCGTTTTTTTCTCTCAAATTTCTGTTATTTGCTCTACGCGTTCTGCGTTATTATTGAATGAAATTAAGCAAGGATATTAATAATATTTCACATTTTTCACGATGATATAATAATTTTAACAAAAAAATCATTGATTTAATGATCACTTAAGCTTTGTTGTAACTTTTAATAAAATAAAAATAATCACTTTCGAGAGTATTGCATCCGTTGCAACTTTTAAAAAAAAATCTAAATCTAAAAGCAATATCAAATGAAGGTGTTAAGATAGTCGGTTTGTTATAGTTTTTTTAAGAAAAAAAATCATTTAAAAAAATAATCACTTTTAAGAGTATTGCATCAGTTTTACAAATTTAAAAAAATCATCTGTAAATTTCAATGTGAAAAATCACTTTTATTTTAATATGTAACAAATGGACCATCAATCTCCAATTTCAACTTCTGTATCTTTTTAAAAAAAAATATATATATATATATATATATATATATATATATATATATATTTTGGTGGAAATTTTTTTGAAAAATAATTTATTATTGTTCTATCTTTCTTTTTCTTTATCAAGTATCTTAAAGTGAATGAATGGGGTGCAATATCTTTACCAATTGATTAAGTTCACGGGGACATTGTTCTATCTTTCTATACTTGAACAAAATTTAAAAATGGATTATACATTTGAAAAAAAAATTATATAAATCAGGTATCACAGTCCTCTCGAGTAGGACCATACGAAAATTCTTCCTTTAAGATTACTTTTGCATATGTGATACATATATCTGAGAAAGGAGTCCTAATTAATCTGAAGTTCGGTTAACTAAAATCTGACCAAAAATTGTTTCATCCAAAAATCGACATCAGGTTCTTCTGAACAATTCGTCGTTTGGTGGAACTCAATAACCATTTAAGTCTAATTTCTTAGTTTAACCATATGGTTTGTTCAGCTGCACCTATTCTTTACCCTAAAGAATATAATCTCACATATGTAGAAATTCACAAAAGAGACCAAAAATTGTCTTTTCCCTATATGACTATTTTCTACGGTATAAATAATCCAAATTTTGTTGGTCAATAATAATAACTTCAGGAACCAACACTGTAGGCAAACGAATATAAACTTATGGGTTGCTATTAAAGGTCTTAAAGACTGCCTCGGATACACTCGTTAGCATTTTCCAAAACGAAAATGGAGTTGGCTTGAATTTCTCTTCGCAGAAGTTTCACTTCACCTTCATATCAATCATCAAGAAGCTGAGTTGTATCAATATCAAACAAAGCCCCACTTAGCATTTGATCAACATGTTTTGGAGATTGTAAACCATCAAAACCATACCAAGAATCCATCATAGTCATACTCGGTTTTTAAAGCAGGAGTTTTTCTGTGTGTTTGTAGAGTACTAAATTAAACTGTAAGCTAATAAAAGGTACTAAATTAAACATAATATATACTCGTACTGTTTTAACAACAATTATAATTTACCAATCTCCTAAGCTTATTTGGGAAATAACCCCTTGATTCATTTGCTTGATGATCATCACAGCTAGTACTGTAGGCCCCAAAAGATGAAAAAGTGAAATATTTTCATCAGTTTGATCAGAATCTAGATGTCACCTATAATTTAGTGTTTTCCTGAGGAATAAAATGTGAGGAATTATTTTAAGAGAAATTAAGATTTACCGATGAACTTGTTGCATAAGTGAATATAATCTACTTAGCATTCTCACCCATATATGTATACCAATTCCATTTAAGCAACAAAACATCTCATTATATACACAAAAGTCAGATTCAATGACCATATTAAATTGGCGATTTGAAAACCCAAAGTTTTAAAGTTCAAATGCTTACCATCACACACATTTCGGAATAAAGGAAAGACCATCCACAAGAAGTGGGAACATGTATCAAACCAATGTGCTGAATACCTTCTGGAAACTTAAATACATTTTCCTTCCATGACTAGGATCCGACATAGGGGGTGACAATGTTGGTGAAAATAGTAGTTTATTGTATAAAATCACATTTATACAACTGCTACAGTTACATTACAGCCACCACCCATATAAAAAAAAAAAACATGAATTTTCCTTCAACTTGTTTAAGCAACACAGCCAGCATAGCCAAAAATAAATCTACAACTTATTTTAGTTATTTAAAATGACTTCTCCACAAGCTGTTGTAACAAAAATAATTGAAAAAACATACAACAGCAGAGTTTTTAAATTTAATTGAGTAAAAAAAAATGTCATAAATATTGGATTGACTTTCCCTAAATTCTGTTGAAATGCCACTCAATGTGATTTACCTTATAATTGAGTATCCTTCACGGTTCTCACTTGATATTACATGAATCACCAACACTAGTGTGCACTGATTCCAGATCAAGCAACATATACCAATCTCAAATTCTATCTCATCATAATATAACCATTGCCAATGAATACCAAATGATTTGATCAATCAAGTAACATAATTTTGAGGCTCGTCATGCTAAGTGACATTATGAATATACGGGTCACATGTGTATAACATTGTAAACAAAAAAGGAATAATCCATGCTAACAGTATGATGGAATAAAGCAGAGTGGTGTGTAGTTATTTATTTTTGTGCAGCTGCTGCAACCCAAAACAAAATTAAAAAAAACAAGCACCACAATTGAAATCTTCAATCCTCCTGCACTTCTGGCTTCTTTGCAGTGCCTTTAAGGTACCACCCTAAGGCCGCAAAAATTGTTATGGTGCCAGCTACGACTCCATAATTCCGGTATTTGTCACTTGAAACTTTGGCACCTGATGTATCAGAATGTCCAGAGCCACTTGGTTTGGCATCGGTTACTGAACCACCTGAACCTGCAGCTGGCGTGGCTTCTGGTTGAGGACCCTACATTAGAACATAAATGTTTAACATTAAGCTCAAGGCATGACATCGACAGACGATGCATACAACAAGAAATAACAGTGGAAAATAAAAGTGTGTGATAGTTGTGAATGACAGAAAGATAAGAGAAATGAGAGTGAGAGCGTGAAATATGATGGGTGGTGTGGTTGAAAAAAGAGAATGAAAAATAGATAGGTGAAAAAGTTATGTGACAAAAAGAAAGTGTCGGATATAAATCAGAACTCAAAAACAGTTTATTGACATAAGTTAGAGAAACAGGGTCTCATACAAGTAACTCTCCAATAGAAAAAACCTAGAAGTCTTTCATTCAGTAGAAATAGGAAGTGGCAGAATGATAGGCTCTAATATGTACACATAGGCCCAAATGTTAAAGGCCCACTTAGAGGGGAGAGTTAGTTTCACGAGAGAAAGTGGAGTTGGTTATATAAAGGAATGAGAATCGAGTGAGGGATATCTTGGATCATTTGTTCAGTTAGAACCTTAGGGTTTGGGCAGAGGGAGAAATGATTGATAGGCTCTAATATGTACACATAGGCCCAAATGTTAAAGGCCCACTTAGAGGGGAGAGTTAGTTTCACGAGAGAAAGTGGAGTTGGTTATATAAAGGAATGAGAATAGAGAGTGAGGGATATCTTGGATCATTTGTTCAGTTAGAACCTTAGGGTTTGGGCAGAGGGAGAAATGTCTCTTCTCTGGGGTTACAAGGGTTATCTTCTGTAATACATCTATTTCGATTCAATAATACAATTTATTTCTTTTCTGTGAATTCGGGTTTCTATCAATTGGTCCGACCTACCGGATTCGCGACGGGAAACCAGTGATGCCGGTGATGGAGATTCCCACGTTTGGCGATGGAGAAGAGGCCTACTGGTGGGTGATTTGCATGGATAGATACTTTGATGCAATGGGAACACATGAGGAGGAGAAGATGACACTGGTTGCCAAGGTTATGCGAGGAGAAGCTCTCAAATGGTGGATCTGTTGGATACGTCGTCATTCCGAGGCAAGTTGGGAAACATTTTCGTGGGCATTTCTTTGGTGCTATAAGCCAGAATACCGCGACGTGTTGCCGCCGCCAGATGCGGAAGAAAAGTTGGATTTAGAATCGGAGGTCCAAATTGAGGTGAAGCCAAACACGGTAGAAACTACGGTCGATGAGGAAGGAGTGTTCAATCTAGAATTGGAAGGTAGTATCAACGTGAACAACAATGACATGGATTGCGACATCCAAACTGAGGTGACGCCGGAAATTGAAGAAGAAACAGAGAAGAAGATGAAATTGGACTTCGATCTAAGCACGTCGACACTTGTTTCACGAAGATTGATCAATTTGCATTTACCGCCGGAATTTGTTCACACCGAATTGAGTATGGAAAGAAAATGGAAGCAAGAGGCTACGATCAATCCAAAACCACTGCTGAATCTGTCATATTCGCCTTCGCAGGAACCACCTCCGGACTCCGGTCAACCTGTGACAATAGTTCCACGGCGAGCACCGCCGCCGAGACCACCAGATCTACATGAATTTATTGACGGGGAAGTCTATGCGAAATCAAGCATCAAGAAGAGAGGGAATGTACAAAGGAGTCTTGGTGGACCGCCATTAAAGTCGTCGGAACCACCGTACGCCGATTGCAATTTCGTTCATGAGTGTGGCATCGTTCCTGAAGGTGAGAATGTTCTAGAGAAGGCAGGGGCAAAAAGGGAATTTGGTGAGTTGGGTATCACTTTAAACCTAATGGGCCACAAGCACAAATCTCCACCACCCATTTTTCACTTGTTACACTTGTCTTCATCAGGTCAACACACAACTCCTCTTCTCTTTCATGCGTCACCTAATGAACAGTCCATACTTGCTATGTGTCATGCTGACACAATGCAATGTGAGTTGGGTCAATTGTATAACCAAAAGGGTCTGGCCCAAACTAATATTGGGTTACTAAAAAATGAGTTTAGATGGATGGTTATTAGCTCTAATGTGTCACCTGCTCAAATTTGGAGGACAACAAAGACCAAGGCCACCTACATAGCTAATGCGGCTAATTCTTCTCAAGCAAGATATTCTGGGGGTTATGGCATAGACAAGAGTAGCAAGCTTATATCGTGTGTTAAAAGTCTAATTGATGAACGAAATAAGTTTTTTTGCCCTTCTTTGGTAATAAGGTTGGCTATGCTTACTATAAATCTTGTCATGAAACACAAATGGAAAGATGGGAACCCCTTGATGAGTGGGATTATACAACAAGGGATACTTGTGGAAGTTTTTAAATACTTCAGGAAAATGTTTGATGCTGTTATGGTTTTAAGTTTGGAAGTTCTCCCTAGTTTTTTATCACAATGTGATGATGATTCATTGGTGCAGCCAATTGGGGAAAAGATGCACGTGTATGTGTTAAGATCTTATGATGATAAGAATGATTTTTGGGAATCTACATTGTTTGAAGGAGATAGGAAATATGGGCTTGTTTCTAGGAAACACGGTTCTTGTATTCAATTTGGAGCAAAATCAAATGACCTTATGGTGTGGTATGCAATGATGTGTGGGTATGGAAGTAAAGGACACTATGCACCTTCTATCAACATGATATCTGGGTATTCATCACTCTTTATGGGCCAGCAATACTCAAGAGAATTCAATTTTCCTATGGTAGTTGTTGCTGATGAAGTTTGTTGGAGAACGTTCTTCACCTTTCATGGATTGCTCAACTTGGTCTTTGGCAGAGGCAAATTTTGGTGTGAAGGAAAGAGTTGGCAGCAAGGGAATCATATTTCAGCCTTGAAGCTCTTAAATATTTTAGTGAATCACATGCTCACCCATTCCACATTATTTCAGGAAGTATTTGTTGCTATCCATGCATGGACTAGTTCGCAGGGACTCCATTGAGTTCAATAGTATAAAGCAAGCAATTGGGAGTTATTTTTCTCTACCTTGAGGACAAGGCAGATTTTAAGGGGGTGGTATTGATAGGCTCTAATATGTACACATAGGCCCAAATATTAAAGGCCCACTTAGAGGGGAGAGTTAGTTTCACGAGAGAAAGTGGAGTTGGTTATATAAAGGAATGAGAATAGAGAGTGAGGGATATCTTGGATCATTTGTTCAGTTAGAACCTTAGGGTTTGGGCAGAGGGAGACATGTCTCTTCTCTGAGGAGCTTTTGCTCTGGGGGTTACAGGGGTTATCTTGTGTAATACATCTATTTCAATTCAATAATACAATTTATTTCTTTTCTGTGAATTCGGGCTTCTATCACAGAATATAAGGCTCTGTTTGGGAGTTTGGAGGGGAAGGGAGGGGAGGGCTTTGAAGGGATGAAATTAGAGAAAAAAATAGAGAAATCTTTCAAATTTTGAGAGAGTGCTTTTGTAGTGAATGATAAATTAATACTTATGAGTAATGTACTTATAATTTTGTGAGTATTATAACAACATAGATTGAATTTAGAAAATTTACCCAAACCCCCCAAAACCCTCCTCCAATACAATTTTTTAGTTCCCCCAAATTAAGGGGATTTTGTTTTATGAAGAAAACTAAACCCCTCAAAGCCCTCCCCTCCCAAAGCTCTCTATTCTTTCCACTTCTTCCTTTCTATTTTTTTCAAACTCTTCCTTCCCCTCCCCTCCAAACTCCCAAACAGAGCCTAAGGAAATAAAATTGCAAATTTATTTGGTCTTTTAGTTAGAGTTAAAAGTATAATGAAAATGCAAACAACTTTCATTTTATTAAAACCTTAAAAGGTATATAACCCCTAAAGGTGACAAAGAAAAGGGAAGTGATACTGCAAGTTCCAACAGTCTAAGGAGAGTGGTTATGTGAGTTGACGATAATCATGCTTGGGAAAAATAATACAACTTTTATGTTTTGTCATTTGCTATATTTTCAAGTTTCTATTATATCATCACCAATTGCTAAAAAATCTCTCTTTTCACCTTGTGTCACCTTACTTAAATACATTTCATTGATCACTTCATGCCAACAAGCATCATCTAGTTACAATAACAGGGCTATTGAGAACAGATCTCCTAAGTACAACAATCTAAATTATCCACAAAGTTAGGCAATCTCCACACAAGACAAAAGCAAATTTTGGCACTGGTATAATGTAATCAAGTTCCATAACCATAGCAGAACGTACAAGTTCCGTAACCATAGCAGAACGTTTAATCAAGTTCCGTAACCATAGCAGAACGTGTTTGAACTGTGGTAAGCATGTGCTTCTGAATATATAGACAGTATATTAACATCTAAAATGAAAATGTTTCAGGATAGTCAACAAACTATGAATTCAAGATACTTCAAAATTGCTAGAGTATTAGTGTTAGACCCATATTCGATTACATATACATATCATAAACCAAAATTTATATCAAAAGGGTATCCTCTAGTTTTTTTAAGGAAATCATTAACCCGTATGTTTGGAATATGATTCAATAAATTTAGTATACAAAACGTGTCTTCAAGCTTCTTGTATGACCAAGTTCTTCATCATATTGTGAGAGGAATTTGAATACATACTCATTTTGTTAGTGGTTCGGGCAAATACATAATTTGCATGTATCTTTATAGGGGAAATAATATTATTTAATATGGATGGGAAAAATACGTGTTCAGCATGATCACAAGTATTTTTTTTTTTGTAAATTATAATCACCATTTATGGATAAGGTATGTCTTAATCAGACATATCTATCTTTTTTGATATCTTTATACGATGCCAATCATCATTTTTTTTGTAAAAATGTACCCACGGCTCTATGTTATTTCATATCTTCATCTCATATCTATCTTGTATCATATTAAGTATAAGTATGTGGGCTTCATAGTCAACAAACATTCATATTATCACTCTTTATCTTTGGGAAATGGTCCTCTATGTAAAAATGAGACGATTAATGGTAAATCTACTTGTTATATCGTCAGACTGCAGCTGAGGGCATCCATTAACTGTGTACAACCTTCATTCCTAACACTAAGAGATCACAATTAATGTGAATTTACTATAGGCACAATTTCAATTTCCTAATAAACAGGTGGTACTTATGTTTTTTTACGTTGTTATAGGTCAAATTACAAGTTTGCGCATGGGATAATAAATAAATAGGTTAGCCATAAAGTGTCTGCCTTTAGTATTTTATTTTTGGGATTTAAATGGGTAAATGAGTAATTCCTATATCATGTGAACACACCAATGTAGTCAATAGCACCGCTATAGCACACTATAGTGGAATAGGATGGAAGTGGTAGGGTTTGGCGCAGCGCCATCTCCCTGCGAGCCACCTTCAGCAGTTGCAGTTGTCACGGCTGCAAATTGCGGCCATCCTGCTATTCACTATAGCTATCTAGACTCTAGAGTCACTAGTACTACAGCTGTGCGAAATGGAGATGAGGAGTTAGAGGTGGAAGAACAGGAGTTTGAATCCAAGTGATGAACAAGATAATATTGATGTATGTGGTGGAACATAGAAGTGAAGATGAGGCAGCCGCAGATGCGGAAGCATGATTTTGATTACTTTTAGAACTTAATTTTAATGGCTTGTCATTTTGTTTACTTTTAAGACTTGATTTTGTCATTTTGAATACTATATCATTTCGATTACATTTAGTACTTATTTGATGGGAAATGACAAATTTGATTATAATTATTAAGTATGATTGTCCCTTTAATTTTATGTATTTTTTCACTTTTGAGTATTTATGTATCTTGTTGGAATTTATGCTTACTTTGTACGTTGTTTTTTAGTCTTCACAAAAACAGTCATCCCACAATCCTCTATACCGCTATAGCATTTTTGGGGTTTGGCGCTACGCGCCGCTATCTAGGATTAACAACATAGGAACAAATAAAAGAGATAATGCTCCCGATTCATCATTTTTCCACCCACAAAAACTGATAAAAATTTCTCAATCAGAAAACTATGTGCAGGATAATATTGAGTTAACAAATGACGACCCAAAGGTTAAGTACTTTCAAGTTCATCATATACCGCAGTGCAATTGAAAAAGATTAAAAGAATAAGAGATGAAATTTGAGGGCATACCTTGCGAGCAAGCTTCTCCAACTTCTCTTGCTCAGCTTTCTGCAATAAAGAAAATAAGTAAGCACCACAAATGGAACCGGCAAGGACAGACCTTAACTGATGTAGACAAACTATACAAAACTAAGCTAAAATATTTCTCTACAACGATTGAGTTAATTAGCAAAAGATATATATCAATACTTTTAACCTTCATATCTATACAAGCATGTACGTTAATTTGTTAACCTTCATATCTATAGCAAAAGATATATATCAATACTTTAAACATGTTTTAGAAGGATTTGGAAAACTACGCTCTGACTGCATTAAAAATTCATCATACCAGAGATCATGCATACAGCTCAGTTCATACTCCATATGCATTTTTTAAACCATTGGAATGACAGAGAGAATCCGGAACATGCAATGGTATTTATGTCCCCAACTACAAATAAAACACCTCAAGTATAACACACACTTGTGAAGCATTGACGTAGACACACATACCAAACACGACACTGATAATAATTCGAGAAAATTAATTAATTGAACGTAATCACATGTGTCGGTGTCGCGTCTGTATCTAACACCGACACGTGTTGAACATTGGACATGCCTTTGATCAGAGGTGTCAGCACGAAGCAAGAATAAACTAAAGCATGCTTTGAGGTTACCTTGAAGTAAGCATTTTCCACAGCTTTTTCCTCCTCACCGAGAACTTTCCCAGAGCCACTACTGAATAGCCTTCTAGATGCAAATCTTGCTGCCACCCGTGTTGCCATTGCTGTCAGTTTTTTACTTTCTTCTCTTCTGTAAATAAATAAATGATATAATATAATAATAATAATAATAATAATAATAATAATAATAATAATAATAATAATAATAAACAGTAAATTTCGTCTCTCTTAAAGAAAATACACGGTCCGGTAGCGTAAACCAGTTTTACACTGACATCAAATAACAGCCCACTATTTTGCCACATCCTCTCACTTTTATTAATGTACTTCAAAGTTGATTGCATAAAGTAGCAAAGTAGTGAATTATGTCAGTGTAAATTAGTTTTACACTGACAGTTCATCCCCGTTTAACTCTTAAGTACTTAACAAGGAATCCAGCCACCAGAAATTCAAAAATATTTTACAAACTAGATCTCATCAAGTTTCAGGGGCTAAATTAATTAATTATAGAAGATAAATGAAATGAAATGAAATGAAATAAATGGTAACGAGTTTAACGAAAGTGAAATTCGATGTTTATTGTGTAAATTTCAGAAAGTTGTTATGCATTGATTCGAAATATGATCGCAACATTAGAGAGAAAGAGAAATTACCAGATTGTGTTGTGTTGAGAGTGAGGGTTGGTTAGAAAGGAAGCAAAAGAAGTGTGGCCGAAGAAGCTGAATTGTTCTTTTCTAAACCCTTCACTTCAAGGGGGTGTTTAAATACGGCACCGTTTCCAAATAAATGAATAATAATTAAAGGGTATAGCTAAACTGTGCTTTCACTAAATTTGTCTATTCTTTTGTTTTTTCAAGAAATTTGTCTATTCATTACCAACAAAAATATTACTACTATGTTTTTATTCAAAAAAAATATTATTATGTTTCATTCTAATTATCTGACATATCTAGTATTATTTTATCTTTTTTTCCGTCATTGGTAACAAAAATCGTTTTTAATAGAGAGAAGAAATAAGTGTCAAAAGAATGAGTTTTTTTTGTGGTGTTATAATGTAATAGACCAAAACAAAACAAAAAAACTAAATACTAGTTTGTCTCTTAGAAAGACAGAATCTAAGCTAGTTGGAAGATGATTTCAGTGAGATGAGTAGGCAGAATGGGAAGTCTCCTTAGCCATAAAGTCAGCGCATATTTTCTGCTCCCTCAGAATGTGAACTAAATTTACAGTCTCATGATGCAAGGGTTTCATAGTATAAAGTTAACTCGTCTGTTTGCCGATGTCGACGAACATGATACTTGTTTTTAGGTGTAAACACCTCCATATGATCAATTCCAAGATTACTAGTGAGGATAATTTGACATGGCTTCCAATATCTAAGAATCAACTCCATATGGCCTTATCACTTATATATAAATCCTAGGCAGTCTGATAAGCATCTTTTGCAACCCTAAAATAGCTAACCCCTGCTGAGAGTTGAACCCCAGACCAAGTTCTGGTAGATCACAACCATTACCACTAGATCACTAAAGTTTTTTGTGACTTATAGTTGCTTTCATTTTATTTATCTAGCACAAATGCGAGTTCACTTTAAGTCATTCTCACAACCCTGAATTCCAACATCATTTGAACACGAATTGAACGTCATTCACACACATCAAGCGATTCAACTTCATTTTCACCGCCGCCGGTGACCCCAATAACAACATCCCGCCACCGTTGCAACTGCCACTTAAACAACACATGCCTCCGTAACTGCCACCGCCGGAAAATCATTTTCTCTCACTGATCCACACACATCACGACGCCGCCGCAATTGCCACCTCACCAACAACTGACTGCCGTAAATGTCATTGCCGATAACTCGCTTTCTCTCACCGATTCACACCATCTTTCATCGAATTGACAAAAAATTATGACCAATGTTGATATTGATTGTCTGAATTTTGTTAATTTCGAATCCTTGACATTAGGGTTTGAAAATTATTGATTTTGTTATGTGATTGTGTGAATTTTAGCTTTTTCTTCATTATTCTTTTTTTCATACTAAATGTTAAGTAGTGTTGCTATAACCCTAATGATTAGCCCTACTTTTTAGTTATAAAAATTTATGAAAAAAACTTCGGATGGGGATCGAACCAGGTACCACATGCTTTCAATTCACAACTCTTACCACCAAGGTACTGATGTTTTTTATGACATGTGATTGTTTCAATGTTGTGTATTCAACACAAATCTCGGGTCCTCTTTCTTTCAATCTCACAATTCCTAAATCATTTCTCACTCACTTTCATCTCTCTCACCATCTTGCAATTGAACCTAATAACCATAACACCACCCTTTTTGACGGACCTAATTAATTTTTATGAAAAAAAAATATGCAAGGAATTGAATCAGATAACACATGAAAATGTCATTTTTTAAAAAGTCACTAACGCCATTGCAATTCATTTTTTGATAGTAGTTTCTTTTCATTATTAGCGGTTCCTTTTTATTATTATTATTTTTTATTTCAATTACCACGTAACGTTCCTTTTTATTTTTTTTTCTTTCGGTTACTAAATAACAATTCATTTTCCTTATTTTTTTCTTTCGATTAACAACTTTTGCGGTTAGGATCAATTTCTTGGTGCTAGCTTTTGTATATATTTTTTCTTTTGATTTGTCATTTTTATTGCAGTCCATCTTTTATTTTTGTTACTTTTTGAGATAGTTTGATAACATAATACTGAGTATAACTATAAAAGTAATAATATAGTCATTTGATAGTTATATATGAAGCTATACAAAACCAGTGCATCGCACGGGTTAGAGTCTAGTTGATACTCATCTAGATAAATTAATAGATCATGAATGTTTAAATCCAGCATTATATCAATGATTCTTTGATATTTGTGTTGACGATCTTTTAGCAGCATGTACACAATTTTTTCTTGAATGTCAAATGTTAAGAATTAGTTGTTAGATTAGTTTTTATCTTTGGTTCGGGTTTGAACCCAGAACCTTCAACTCCTTAAACCGTGTGGATTAGGGTTTCTTCCCGGGGATGCTATCTAAAATAGGGGTTGCCAATAATGGGTATCCTGGATTTTGATGTGTGTGACATATGTGAATTGCTCGATCTTGATGAATAATGATCGAATTGGTCATATTCTTCTGGGTTGGGGTCTTAGGCAGAGATACTTGTTATCTCTTTACCTTTTTATATTTTAATATGTTATGGAACTTGCAAGTAATTCCATTTTATGCCAAGAGTATCTATGTTTTTTCTCAATATTTGTGTGATGAGATTAAGAGGATGATGGATTTTTTTGCAAAGTGATGATGGAGGAAATGAAGTAGTAGATGGCTCTCTCGGTTTCGGTTGTTTTTACATTGAACTTTTTCGTCCCTCAATTATCAAACTTGCTGCGATTTTAGTCCTAACCCACTTTTTACCCCAAAAGGGGTGAAGTGGCAAGCTTTTTTATCCTTTAAGTTCCACCTTTTCAGCCTCTATTTAAAAATTTTCAAAGCAGTCCCTTCATCCCTTAATCTTTATTCGTTTCATTTTGAAAGCGGTTAGGATTTTCATACTTTTTTTTTATGACAAAGGATTTTCATACTTGAGATTTGAGAATTAATATATATATAGACACACACACCACATCAACATGTTTAATATCATGTCATTTAAAAGTAATTCAAATCACCACTTTTGGAGTAAAAAATGTAGGTTCATCCAAGATTGCAAGCGTAATTCTTGAAGTTCAAGATGTTAGATATTAAAAAGGGTAATATTTTTGCAAGCTTGATAAAATAGGTTAAGTCTGTAATAAATGATGGAGGAAATAGTAGAGTTAGCCACCGATAGCAATAAAGAGCAAGAATTAAATTCCCTTTGTGTCAGGGAAAGTCTGATAGAAAGAGAAGGATTGATGTAATAATTTTCTACTGTTTCATTCCTTTTTTTCTGTTCTTATAGACTTCAAGGAAATACAATTGTTCCTAGAATTTTGGATCTAGAGACACTTGTCTTCATCACAAAAACTGAAAATAAAAAAGATAAATTCTAATTACTGTTATTCTTATCCTTTTCAGGTCCTAACGGTAGAGAAAGAGACAACTAGTGACAGCTCATAAAACTTGTCCTCAACCTAGGATGCTTCTAGAGATTATTTTTAGGTCATGAATCTGTTGGGTATTTTGATTGATCTCTTTTGCCTTCCCTCTGGCCCACCATTTGAATTATTATTCACTATTATTTGGCTGTTCTTTTCCTTTGACTTGGTCTTCCCTTTACTTGTGACATTGGGCCTCATTGACTTGGTAACATTACCGTACCCATTGAGACAAATCTTGTCCTCAAGATTGAAGTAGGGGTACTTTGCTTGAAACACTGACTTTTTCTCCCAAGTAGCTTCTGAAGGTGGAAAACCTTCCCAATGAATTAAAACTTCAACAACTTCTCCATGTGCGAGGTGGTGGTCTAACACAGCAATTGGTGTCAATTCTTGGGGCAGAAACGCTGCTGGATCGGGAAGAGGTGTGACTTGTGTCGTTGGATGTCCGTGACACAGTTTGAGGAGGGACACATGGAAAACAGGGTAGATTCTAGAGGCTGCAGGCAGATCAAGCTCATAAGCTACTGGTCCAATGCGTTTGCGGATGCGGAAAGGTCCGTAATAACGTTTTGCCAATTTTTGAGAAGATCAGTGTTGAACAGAGCTCTGCCGGTATGGCTGTAACCTCAGAAAAACCCACTGGTCAACTTCAAATTCTTTGTCCTTGCGATGCAGGTTGACATGTTGTACCATGCGGTTCCTTGCTTTGGTGAGGTTTTCTTTGAGAATGTGAAGGATGCGAGATTTGTTGCTGAGCAGGTCATCCAATGTGTTTATTTTGGATTTTCCGGTGGTGTATGGGACTAGAGTGGGTGGCTTACGACCATAGAGTGCTTCAAAAGGAGTCATGCCTATTGCTGAGTGATGAGCTGTGTTGTACCAAAATTCTGCCAAAGAGAGAAAACGAACCTAGAGGTGTGGCTCATCGCTAACAAAGCAACGCAGGTAGGTTTCTAAACAACGATTCAAAACCTCGGTTTGTCCGTCTGTGGGTGGTAGGAACTGCTAAAAGAAAGTGGTGTGCCCAAGTGTTTGAACAAGGAGCGCCAGAACTGGCTTACAAATATATGGTCCCTGTCACTAACAATTGTTTTAGGTGCACCGTGAAGTTTGTAAATTTCAGAAATGAAAATTGGGGCTAAAGATGTGGCAGTGAAGCTGGCTGGTAGTGCAACAAAATGGGCAAATTTGGTGAGTCGGTCTACAATGACCCAAATAGTGGTTTTATGGTTTGATGGTGGGAGGTTGGTGATGAAATCCATGGAAATGTCATCCCATACTTGCTGAGGTAATGGTAAAGGTTGGAGGAGACCATATGGGGCATGGGTATTATATTTGTTGTGTTGACATGTGGTGCAAATATTGACAAATTGTTTTACATCTTTGTGCATACCCGGCCAGTAGAAAGATGCAGATACGCGAGCCAATGTTGCTTGAATTCCAGAGTGACCACCTAAAGGGGAAGAATGGAACTCCTGCAGAATTGTTAATCTGAGCCCGGTTTCCTCTGGTATGAATAAACAATTTTTGAAGTACAGTAAGCCTGACTTGTGAGTGAAATGTTGCTGCATTTTGGTGTCCTCTTGAGCTTTGGTGAGTAATTTTTGTCCTGCAGGGTTAGTAGCAAAAAACGACTGTAATTGAGAAATTAAAGGGGAAGTAGGGGAACTAATAATTGCACAAATTCCTTCAATTGGTGGCTCTGTTACTCGAGATAATGCGTCCGCAACCACATTGTCTTTGCCGGGTTTGTAGTCGATTTCATAGTTATATCCCACTAGCTTGGTTAACCATTTTTGTTGTTCGAGAGTTTGGATTGTTTGGGTCATGAGGCATTTTAAACTCTTATGGTTGGTGAAAATTTTGAAAGTGGAGCCTAACAAATATTGCCTCCATTTTTTTATTGCTTCGGTTAGACCATACAACTCACGAACATATGTGGAAGAAGCTGCTAGATGGGGGTTCAGCTTTTTGCTGAAAAAAGCTATGGGACGGGAGTTTTGGGACAAAACCGCATCTACTGCTGTGGTGGAGGCATCAGTTGTGACTTCAAAAGGCTTGGTGAAGTCAGGTAATGTAAGTGTAGGTAGCTTGATCATGGCTTATTTGAGTGTTCAAAGGCTATAGCTGCTGATTCTGTCCATTTGAAGGAATTAGCTTTGAGTAAATCGGTTAAAGGGCTTGCAATAGAGGCGTAATTCTGCACAAAACGGCGGAAGAACCCTGTTAAACCCAGGAAAGCCCTGAGGGCAGTAATGTTTTTAGGTGGGGGGCCAAGAAACCATAGTCTGAATTTTGGAAGGATCGGCTTGAACACCTTCAGCTGAGATCAGATGGCCTAGGTAGTCAACAGAATATACCGCAAATTGGCATTTGGACAGCTTAGCATAAAATTTATGAATGGATAGCAGGGAGAGGACTTGGTTGATGTGAGTGAGGTGGGATTCCCAAGTGGGGCTATAGATCAATATGTCGTCAAAGAAAACCAAGGTGAATTTGAGAAGGTAGGGTCGAAGAAGGTCATTCATGGCTGATTGGAAAGTTGAGGGGGCATTGGAGAGGCCGAATGGCATAACTAAGAATTCGTAGTGGCCATCAAACGTACGAAAACCCGTTTTGTGCACATCCTCCGGGGCTAAGAGAATTTGGTGGTAACCAGATCTTAAATCAATTTTGGAAAAATAGGATGCACCATGTAATTCATCTAAAAGCTCATCGATGGTGGGAATGGGAAAACGGTCTTTGATGGTGATGTTGTTAAGGGCTCGATAGTCAACACAAAAACGCCAAGAACCGTCTTTCTTTTTTACTAGGAGGACGGGTGATGAGTAAGGGCTGGTGCTGGGCTGAATGATACCATCTTGAAGCATTTCAGTTATTAGTTTAGTCATGGCTTCTTTTTGGTAGTGGGGATAGCGGTAAGGTTTGATATTAATGGGTGAAGTTGTGGGATTGAGATGAATGTGGTGGTCATGTGGTCGTGGTGGTGGCAGGGTGTTTGGCTTGGAAAATATGTGGAAGTAGTGATGGAGGATGTGTTGAATGTCAGGGTGAAAAGTAAGTAGGATTTGGTCATCAGTGAGTGGTTCAGTTGAGGGGTTGCTTGTAGATAGAGGAGTGTGAGTGGGAACCATAACAATGGAGTGAAAAGTGGCTATGGCGTTGGTTTGTAGCATATGGTTTAGTTGGTGAGAAGAGGCTTGTGTTATGGTGGTTGGTTTAGAGCCAGTGATGGTGAGGAGTTGGTCGTTGTTGTAGAATTGCATGGATGGAACACTGAAATCAAAAACAAAGGGGCCTAGAGTTTGCAGCCATTGCACCCCAAGGACCACATCGGCGCCTTGAATAGGTATGACGTAAAGAGAGACAATGAAAATGTGTTGATCCACCATTAAAGGTGTTTCCTTGCAAAGGCCAGTACACTGTAAGTGTTCACCATTGCCTACCATTACAGAAAAAGAAGACAGGGGTTGAATGGGTAAGTGTAAGAATGAAGCGATGCGAGGTTGGATTATGTTGTGGGAACTGCCAGAGTCGACCAAAATAGTGAGTTTGTGGCCGTATATGGATGCAGTGAAACGCAAAGTGCGTGGGGAAGGATGGCCAGTGGCAGCTTGTAGGGAGAGTTGGAAGAGTGCTGGTTCGGTATCAAGTGTGTTCGCAGCCTCGTCCGGTGTTGCCGTTTGTGCAAGAGTAGTGGTTGGGTTGAGATCTATTAAGTTGGGTGGTTCTAGTGGGGTGATTAAGGCACAAAGGTTATTGTCGGGAGGGTCTGATTCAGTTGTATCCAGAAGTAACAAAAATTGTTTGGACTTACAATGGTGGCCAGGGTGAAACTTCTCATCACAGTTAAAACACAAACCTTGTGCTCGTCGTTGTTGCATTTCAGATGGGTTTAGACGTTTGATTGGTAAAGAAGTTGGAGTGGGTGTGTTCCGTTGGAGTAGTTGTGGGGAGGGTGTTGGTAACAGTGGTGGCTTTTGATTTGGGTTTTTTGTGGTTTGAAATGGTTGTACATCAGTAGATTTAGATTCAATGAGTTTTGCAAGGCCAATGGCTTGGGAAATGGAGGTAGGTTGATGGACAGCTAGTTCATTTTGGATATGAAACTTTAAACCAGAAACAAAACAATCAACAATAGCTATGAAGGAAAGACCAGTTACCCTATTGCAAAGGCGTTCGAATTCACGTTGGTAATCAGCCACAGATGAGGTTTGTTTGAGCTTGAAGAGAGCCTGTTGATGGTTGTCATACGCCGAGGGACCAAAGCGAACCTCCAGAGCTCTTGTGAATGCTTCCCATGTGGAAAGAAGATGGTTGTTGAACATCCATTGGTACCAACCAAGGGCGTCACCCGTCATATAACCAGCCACGTGAGCTAAGCGTTGATGGGTGGGTATGGAGTAATGGGAAAAAAATTGGTTGGCTTGAAAAACCCAGTCAAGGGGGTTTGTGCCGTCAAATGGTAGAAGGCGCAGTATGGGTGGTTTGAGGGTGAGGTCTTGGTTTCCAGTGGTAACACTAGGAGAAGGTTGGTTGGAGGTAGGGATTTGGGATTGTATGGATTCTATGGAGGCTAAATAGTCCTCATGGCGTTGGTCTTGGGTGTTTCGGAAGGAGGTAAAAGCTGCAGTGAGGTTATTGATGGATTCTTGTAGCTGTTGTAGGGTTGGTGTGGGTCAGGTTGGACTCTTGGAGGCATGATTTCAAGAACGAGAGCACCAATTGATAGCAATAAAGAGCAAGAATTAAATTCCCTTTGTGTCAGGGAAAGTCTGATAGAAAGAGAAGGATTGAGGTAATAATTTTCTACTGTTTCATTCCTTTTTTTCTGTTCTTATAGACTTCAAGGAAATACAATTGTTCCTAGAATTTTGGATCTAGAGACACTTGTCTTCATCACAAAAACTGAAAATAAAAAAGATAAATTCTAATTACTGTTATTCTTATCCTTTTCTGGTCCTAACGGTAGAGAAAGAGACAACTAGTGACAACTCATAAAACTTGTCCTCATCCTAGGATGCTTCTAGAGATTATTTTTAGGTCATGAATCTGTTGGGTATTTTGATTGATCTCTTTGGCCTTCCCTCTGGCCCACCATTTGAATTATTATTCACTATTATTTGGTTGTTCTTTTCCTTTGACTTGGTCTTCCCTTTACTTGTGACATTGGGCCCCATTGACTTGGTAACAGCCACATGGGGATCATGTCATTTAAAAGTAATTCAAATCACCACTTTTGGAGTAAAAAATGTAGGTTCATCCAAGATTGCAAGCGTAATTCTTGAAGTTCAAGATGTTAGATATTAAAAAGGGTAATATTTTTGCAAGCTTGATAAAATAGGGGAATTAAGTCTGTAATAAATGATGGAGGAAATAGTAGTTAGCCACATGCTTTCCTCATTAAATTAAAAACATGTGAGTTGTGGAGAGTCGGTAAATCCATTTATATATCAACAATAACAGGTGCCAAATTTATCCATAAATATGACAATGATAACAAATCATTTTAAATCATAACCCTATAGAGAAATTTTAGGAACACTTTAGTCCTCTACAATGAACTGGGGAACCATGCAAAACTTTTTAAAGGGAAAAACCATTTTAGTGACAGGCACAACAGGCTTCTTAGCGAAAGGTACTACTGTATATATAATTAGCTAAGTTAGTAATAATGATAATTCATATAAAATTTCATAAATATTATTATATCATCGTGCAATTTATCTTTAAAATGCAGTTTTTGTGGAAAAGATATTACGGATTCAACCAGAGATACAAAAGCTTTACCTTCTTGTGAGAGCTTCAAATACTGATATGGCTTCTTATCGCTTGCAAAATGAGGTGCACCTTCAATCTTCATTTTATTTTCTTATAACAAATATTTAGGAAATGAGAATATGATTATTCCCCAGTTCAGGGAACCTTAGAAAACTAGTGGAAAAACTATAAAGCTTGAAGTATGATTTTTTTTCCTATTAGTAATTAATTTATTAATGGGAGTAGAAGGATATATTTTGTTTTGTTACGAGTAGAAGGATATTCAATATATGAGAGAATTTGCAAAAAATAAAAAATAAGTCTGTTTCTTTAACATGAGAGAAAAAAATGGAGAGAATCCGTTTCCTTCTTGACATCATTACCAACCCCGTTCATTTAAAAATTTAACACCAAACCAAGTAAGAAAAAAAGCATGATCGAGGATATATAAATGATTAGTATGAAATATGTCTTTGTAAATAAATTAATTTTCCGATTTTAGTCACCTAAAAATAAATAAAAATTATTGTTAATCCTTGCATATATGTCATAAGGAATTATGTCTTTATATTCAATATATTGATATTATGGTTTAAATTTCTTAAAGCAACAATTATAATTATGTATCAAGTCTTGGCTCAATTGGTAAAATTATCAAAATTACTACACCATATATGGGTTCGAATTTCGGCATCTCAAATTGTGTGAGTTTCCAATCACTATTCTCATTTCGTTTATTTACCAAAAAAATATATTATAATTATGTATCAATTAAAAAATATAAAAAACAAGTGTTTACAAATATCACTATTTAAAATAATAAGATAAGATATCATAATATTAATATATCATATTTTGACAAAAAAGTTATTAAAGAAACAATAAAAATTACATTTTATATTTGAAATCAATGGGATACATATACTGAGATACCACTAAACATCATTACATTTACACACCTGTCCCCGCCTCAAGTTACTAACACAATGTACGTGCTCTTTTTGGTTATTATTAATGGGTGGACATCGGGCGGGTTTGGGTCCGGAACACCAGCCCGGTCTAAACCGCGGGTGGCATACATACACCCATCTTAGCCCATTTTTGCTATGGACCGTGCGGTTTTCGGGTCTGCGGGTTGGGTAAAAGCGGGTAAGATAAATGCAGAGAAAATGTATCGTCATCTTAATCCTTAAGGATACGTGGCAGCCTTCCCTGGATGAGCAGGAGGAGCCCACTTCCCAAGTGCTCGACATGTGGGCGAAGTCATGGGACCCAAAGGAACAAGGCGAAAGAAAGGGGAGTCATAGGGGTGCATCCAAAGTGGGCTCCCCACGATTGATTCCGAGCCGTTTGGTCAACTGTGACCCGCTTACTGAGTTTCCCCCACGTTCCCATTGTGGGCCGAGATCCTCGGGGAAGCGGACCAAGTCGCAGGCCAGATGGCTTGGGAATCCCGAAAAGTTGCCCTTAGGTGGGTACAAAAGGAGCTCTCAGCTTCTCATAACGGGGATGACGGAGAATATACAGAAAAAACAATAGACCAAGCTCTTGAGTTCGTTTATCGCTCAGGTGATTGGCACCATTGTTCTTTTAGCAGGAACAGTTGGCGCCCACCGTGGGGACCGGTAAAACTAAACCAGGCCTCAACTTTCACGAATTCTTTTCAAGCAAATCAGACCTAATAGCCAACAATGGCTGGATCTCATAACAACGCTAGCAATCCGGACGCCGTCGCCGCCATGCATCTCCGTCTGGAGGAGCTACGACAACAAAATGAGGCTCTTCAGGCCTCCGTCCAAACCTTGCAACAACAACAATAGGACCATCAGGACGATCAAGAGGATATGGAGTTAGAGGACCCTCAGCCTCTATTCGCCGAGATTTGGAACGCTTCCGTTCCCGAGAACTTCAAGCCACCACATCTAACCATGTTCGATGGAAAGACAGATGGCGATCATAGGAGCGGCAAATTCGTTGAAGTGTAAGCTGCTTGCCGGAACCCTCAATGAGGCGGCCTTAAGGTGGTATATGGGCGTGTCGCGCTTTTCCATCACCAGTTACCAAGATTTTGCGAGGAGGATGGTGCACCAGTTCATCACCATCAAGCATCGTAAGGTCTCAACCACCAGCTATTTCAATGTGAGGCAGGGCCACCAGGAATCCATGAGGGAGTGCCTCATTAGGTTTAACGAGGCTACGATCAAGGTCGCCAACCCCAACCAGGAGATCTTCGTCGGTGCCTTCCAGAATGGATTGAAGGCTAGCCAGTTCAACGAATCACTGGCCCAAAAGCCAGCGGACTCTATGGAAGAGATTTCGGCAAGGGCGGAGTGTTACATCAAGGGTGAGGAGAGCAACGCAGAAAAGAAAGCCAGAGATGCTAGAGAGATGAGCTCAGGGGGGAATGATTTCCACAGCCCCAGGAAAAACAATTACCTCCAGCACATCAAGGGGTCTTTTAAGTCGCCCGTCAGATGGCCACTGGAGAACTTCACACCTTTGAACTAGAGAAGCGAGCGCATACTGCAAGAGATCCTCCAAACAGGGCTAATACCTAACCCGTCGGCATCAAGATTCGAAGTAATGGGAAACGATCCGGAAAAGTGGTGCAAGTATCACAAGGCTATAAGACATCATACAGATGATTGCAGAGTGCTAAAGAGGGAGATTGAAAAGTTAATACAAGATGGACACTTGAGAGGCTACCTGCGAAGCGGCCAGGGGTCCGATCAAAAGAGAAATCAATGAGAACCACATAACCCCCCCCTCAAGAAAGGGCAAGGACCCTGAGTCATGTGATGGTGGCAGCAGTCAGCAAGCCCGAGTAACCATCAACACCATCATAGGAGGATTCACTTGGGGCAGCGAGAAAAGTTCATCTAGGAAGAGGTATGCCCGCCAAGTTATGCATATTGATAGTTATAATTTTGAGGAAATACCCGCCCCAGAGGCTGATCTAGAGCTCACCTTTTCCAAGAAAGACCTCGAAGGAATTCTCCCCCACGAGGATGATCCCATGGTGATTAGTTTGCAACTTTTCAGTTGTGTGGTAAGAATAGTATTGGTTGATCCCGGAAGCTCAGCGGATATCCTCTCTTATGACGCCTTCGAGAAGTTGAACCTGGGCACATAACTTTTGCAGCCCTTCAGGGGATCCCTAGTTGGGTTCGTAGGAGAGTAGGTGTAGGTGCGAGGATATGTCACCATAAGGACAGTGTTCGGAGAAGAGGATAGCGCCAGGGTCATTTCGGTAAGATACTTGGTAGTCAATGCTCCGTCATCCTACAACATAATCTTAGGTCGCCCCTCCCTCAACCAGTTGGCAAGGGCCTTATCATCGCTTCACTTCACAATGAAGTACCCACTGGCCAACTGCAGGGTAGGCATGATCAAGGGGGATCAGAGGACGACGAGAAAGTGTTATCACGATAGTCTGAGGATCCGAAGACATGTTTCCCTTTCGTCCGGACAGACACCCAACCAAGCAAACGCCCATGACGTCAATTTTGTTGATCTAGACCCAAGAGAGGAATATATTGACGAAAGGCTGACGCCCATTGAGGACCTAAAGGAGGTGAAAATTGGCTCGCAGATCTCCTAGACAACCAAGATCGGCACGGCCCTGACCGTCGACGAAGAGGAGGAGTTGGTCCGCCTTCTGAAGAAGAACTCAGTTCTAATGTATGCATCTTTATGTTAATTCTTTCATTTACTCTCACTATAAGGCGATAAGACCCCTGTGGCACTAAGACCTCTCACTATAAGGCGATAAGTCTCCTGTGGCACTAAGACCTCTCACTATAAGGCGATAAAACCCCTTTGGCGCTAAGACCTATCACTAAAGGGCGTTGTCCTAGCATGATAGAAAGATGTGATTAAATTCCACTAAGTTCCCATAGTGAGTCAAAACATCACGCCCTACGTGGCCTAGATTTGGCGTAAATTTTCCGTTTATTTTTAGCATGTGTGCTCAACCAGTAAATTAATAGGTTTCAAATGGTGAGTACTCCACGACCTTACTTGAACAGGATCTGTTCTATAGGATCGTACTATTATGAATATCTCGCCCAAGGGAATTGTATTTGAAAGGTGTAATGTTGGACTAAAGTGAATGTAAATGTAAAGGGGAAATAGGCCATGAAAATACTTAAAAGACTGAAGCACAAAGTGATTGTCATTAAAGAAATAAAAGTCCATGAAGGTGTTACATCGTTAGCAGCGAAAACTGAAAGGGCCGTAAAGGCTTTACATAAACAAAAGAAAAATGCAGCTACTCCTCATCCATGACTTTCCCATCAATGACAGTTTTGAAGAGGCCAAGCTCTTCCAATGAAACATATGGATAGAGGCAGGCAACCTGGGCCTTCACCCACTGAAAGCTTTCCTCTTCAGCAAGAACGCTCTCCTCCTCTGCCACCTCCAGCTTGGCTTTCAAATCCGCCACTTCTGCCTGATAAGCCTCGACCGCCTTCACTTTTGCCTTTGTCAAATCCTTGGCTTCGCCCTCAGCTTTTGTTTGGGCGGCTACAACTGTATCGAGCTCTTTGCGCACAGAGGCGAGCTTCTCTTTAGCTAGTTTCCTCTTTTCCTCAGAAGTTTTCAGAGCAGTTTGCATTTGCGTCTTTGCTTTCTTGTTCTCCGCCCTCAACGTTTTCTCCTTGTGCTGAAGAGTCGAGAACTCCTCCGCCATAACTTTGCCAATCAGGGCGCCCTTTAGAAGGTGGACGCCCATCATTTTCTGCACCTAGATAAAGTCTATGGCCTTCAGCCTTTTCTTGTCATGGTCGAAGTTGAGGTTTTCTTGGATGAACTCTTCGTAGTCAAAATCAGCATTCCACAGCGAAAGGGGGGGGCATCTGCACAAAAAAAAAGATAAAGAGTTGTAAAAATGGGTGCAGGAATCAGTAAGTCGAGATGTTAAGATAAGCAACATACCAAGGTCAGACTGATCAACAGCCACAAAGTTGTCGTCCTGTGTCCGAGGTCTCTTCTTTAAAGGGGAGCCTGGGACAATGGACGCCGCCAGAATGGTGGAAATAGGCTGGGCTTGCGTAACATCCACCGCTCCTGACGAGGTGGACTCTCCAGCCTCCCCCGCCTTCTTCTTGTCTCGCAGCAGGAGGCCGGAAGGGTCACTTCTGCCTCCCGCATCGCCCTCTTCCGCTCTCTTCTTCTTCGCCCGTTCCAAGGCCAATTTCTTCTCAGTGGTAGACTTTGGCACCATTGAATCTAAAAAAGGAAAGAGACAACGATGTTTGCAAGAGTATAACAAAGATATGAAGATGTCTCCTAAATCGAGATACGAGCATTACCTACATACTCCCCAAGAGCTTTGGCATCGTGCTCTTTGTGGAGGAGTTTCCTTACATTCAGAACCTTTATGTGTTCCAAGAAGTCGACCACGTCTTTTTCAGCGTCGCTCAATTTGTCATAGTCGTATCCCAACACCGACAGTGGCTCGCCGGACCAATACAAAGGGAACCCCTCATCGCCGCATTGGTCCATAAATGCTGGAATAGAAATGTCTGCCTCCCTTACTTTAAAAAACTTCCTCTTCAAGTTTTTTAATTGTTGGCGAAAAGGCCGAAAAGACCTCGCCCCTGCTGCGAGTTGATTGACACCCATGTTCCTTTCCCTACCCCTTTGGTGCAATAAAAGGAAAAGAATGTGCCTATGGTGGGCGTCAACCCCAATCCTTGACACAACACTTCAAAACCCCTCACATAGGCCCAACCATTGGGGTGGAGTTGAGAGGGCGCCACGTTTATGGCCTTCAGCACCGCAACTTCAAAGGGGGTGAAAGGAATCCTCACCCCCAAGTCAGAAATTGCACAGGCGTACATGTAGAACACCTTATCCGCTACTCCACGAGGGCGCCTCATGTAGACCTTCTCACCACCAATGCAGGGCTCCGTAATGATGTTCATCTCATCGCCCATGGAGGATACCGGATAAGCTTCCCTAAACTCCGCCACCCTCTTCTCAGAGCTAAAATAGGAGGAGTGGGGGCCACGGTCTCGCCAAACAAATCGGCATTAGCATCCGAATCTGCCATATGCCTCTCTCGCTCACCAGTGCCTGAAGAAGAAATAATAATGACGTCACTGTCCTGGCTACTAGACTCATCATCGCTATCAAAGCTAATCTCAGAAGCGATGAGGGGATGACCAAAGTATTTTTGCTGTAAAACAGGCCAGTTTATTTTTCCATCTGCCCCGGTGGCAGTCTGAATGGCGGAGTTCCATAACTTACGTCTCTCCTCTCGAGTGGGGCAATCCTTGGAGTTACCCTTTCTATCGCACTCCCTTATCACCACCATTTTTTCAACGAAAAAATAAAAGGCAAAAGGAAAGTGTAGGAGTTACCTGATTTAAGTAGGTTGGGAAGTTGGAAAGATACGTCGGCGTGATAGCAGCAACAATTGGTGAGAAAATGCAGGAACAATGCTGGAGCTTTAGGACGTGAAAAGGGTAATAGAAGGCAAACAACCTTTATATATAGGTGCATTGGAAATGCATGGGGATGCGTGCATGGTCTGAAGCAGCAAATCCAACGGTTGTGAAGACCCGTCTCTTCAGTTTGCACGTGTGAGATGGCCTCGAAGCGGGAAAAAGTGGAAGGATCATAAGCCGTCCAGATGCGTTATGAACAATCACCCTCTGACAACCGTTAGATATGGGGTAGAGATAATCAGGTGCTTGCCTCCTCAGGACAATATGCTAGAGCTCCACCATCACCGAAGCCTAGAGGTAACTAAACGTAAGATAAACACTTCGTCGAGGTTCGCGCAGCCGCAAACTACCAAGTCTCGCCTCAACCAAACGACCGACCTCATAATAACATTTGGTTCAGAAGGAGGGCCCCGTTACCGCCTGAAAGGCTCGAGCTTTGAAGGTGCTTAATCACTTTGCCACTGCGAGCCTCATGCTTGGGGGGACTGTGTTCGACCATCTTCTTGGCGTCATCAGAGTAATAACATCTCATCAATCACTTCGCCTCTCCGGGCCTCGTGCTAGGGGGGCTGTGTACCGTCATATAATTCCTTAAGGACATGTGGCAGCCTTCCCTGGGTGAGTAGGAGCCCACTTCCCACGTGCTCGACACGTGGGCGAAGTCATGGGACCCAAAGGAACAAGGCGGAAGAAAGGGGAGTCCTAGGGCCGCATCCAAAGCGGGCTCCCCATGATTGATTCCGAGCCGTTTGGTCAGCTGTGACCTGCTTACTGAGTTTCCCCCAAGTTCCCATTATGGGCCGAGATCCTCGGGGAAGCGGACCAAGTCGCAGGCCAGATGGCTTGAGAATCCCTAAAAAGTCGCCCTTACTCCCTTAGGTCAAGGGAGGGTACAAAAGGAGCTCTGAGCTTCTCATAGCGAGGATGACGAAGAATATACATAAAAAAACTTAGACCAAGCTCTTGAGTTCGTCTATCGCTCAGGGGATTGGTACCATTGTTCTTTTAGCAGGAACATAAAACTTCATGGATTTTTCAAGAAGTCTCATTTTTGTTGAAGTGAAGGTGACACGTTTAATTTTGAAGATCTGGGCAGAGAAAGAAATAATAATTGTTGGCTTTCTTCTTCATTTTATAGATCAATACCATGCTTCATGGAGCTGGGATACTGGCTTTTCTTCTTCGTTTACTGAGACAAAAAGAAATTGATTTTATTTATATAAATTGATTTTATTACTTAAATTGATATAGATTTTTTTTCCTAATATAAATGCCATTGACTTTTCTTGTACAGAAACTTTTTTTTTTAATTGGCATTGATTTATATACTAAATAACATTAAAAAAATTATGAACACTACTCTCACACGTACACAAGACTCCTCACCACATATTTTTTATTTACTATGTTATTTTATTTTTTCTTTTATTCCTTCAACTCACACCACACACACAAACACTTTATTTGATTTTATTTTTCTTTATCTCTACTTATCAGAGAGTTCTTTCTTCCCTTAAACAAACCCTAGACGCCTCTCCCTCTTCCTCTCTGTGTTGTGGCCGCGCTTCCACCACTATTTGGCTTCTAATGTCCTTAACAACGCTACCAAACTAATGATATCATTGTTTATTTCCTTCTCATGGGTTTAGTTTTTCAAAATCATCATGTTGACACTGTAGCACTGCCACCAAAAGCATCATTTTCGACCAACTTCGATCTCATACATGGTGTTCTTTTGCTGTTTGGTTTTTTTTTTAAAGTGAATACAAAAAAAAAATTGTACTATTTATTTTCGGTCATAGTATTATCTCTATCTTTTTTCATTTTTAATAAACTATTTAAATATAATTTTATGATAATTGTCCAATTCACACTTAAAATAAATAAAAAAACAGCATTTCCTTAAAAAAAAAAAAAACAGCAAAACACTCTTTATTCTTACTTTCTCAAGTCGTACTCTTTTATACTCACAGACATACAAAAGTTTGTTCTTCTCTATGTATGTTCATTTCCCCCTCTTATCTTCAATGATACTTGTATAGAATCATGGCAGACAAGATTTACATATTTCAATCTGCATACTCGTCTTTGTTTTCTCATGCTTTTCTTGTTTTAACTCTCATGGTGGTATCCATCTTCTTTATTTCTCCTCCATTTATTCTGTTAAAAAAACAAAGGAAAAGTTGTGTAAGAACAAAATATGAATGTTGTTTAGTATAATTTGATGTAGAATATGTAATTTTGATGTAGAATATGAATTGTTTAGTATACCTTGGTGTAGATGTAGCTTAAAAAGAATTTTAGTCATTTAAAGATGATATGAATGACATAAAATAAGAAGACAACTTATCAACAAAAAGAGTTTTCTTACATTTTCCCGTGTTCTTCCATTACCTGTGTTATATACTAAAAAGAACAACTCTCCTGCAAAACAAGAAAAGAAAATGAAGAATAGAATAATGGAGAGGATGATAAAATATAATAAGTGAGAGGAGAAGAGGAAGAGAGGAAGAAGAGAAAAGTGAGAGACTATCTATATAGGATGATATGTAAACAAATTGAATTTGAAATTTGAAATTCGAATTTGACAATTGCCCCCCCCCCCCCCCCCCCCCCCCCAAAAAAAAAATGTATTAGTTGTACATCACTACATTGTATTTGACAAGATGAGAGTCCGTGTGAAAAGGGAAAGGAAACTTTTTTCTAGTTCAAACACACAAAGATTCATTGGTTTTGAACCAAATACCCATTTTGAAGAGCAAATTTTTAAATTCATGCCAACAACATACATAACCATAGTCACATTCAATAGTTTAGTAACTAAAAGTAAATTTTAGACACAAAATAACCTTCATTTGATGAGGTGGGAAATATTTAAAAAATGTCAATTGTGGGTTTTCCACATCATCTTTTTTTCTTATATTAAGAGATATATATATATATATATCATTATAATATGTTGTATAATATTTTTAACTTCTAACAGTCGGGCGGGTTCGATTTTCCACGGATTCAGTTTAGGCACCCGAATCATACCGTAACAACCCGACAAAAACCGCAAAAAAATCGATTGACAACCTGATGACCCGTTTACACCCGGCCGTCGGGTCATTTTTCATGTGGGTATCTCGGTTTTGGGTGGGCTTCGGTTTCATGTCCAGCCCTAATTATTATGAGTAAAAACTATTTTACAAAGTCATTGAATAACTAATGTATATGCTTATATATATATATATATGATACATCTGTTATTCAACGAATTTGAAAATAAATTTTTTTCTTTTAATAGTGAATGGAGGGAGTATCAAAATATTAAATTGTTTAGCTAGATATTTTATGATGCCTTATTACGTTGTATTGGTTGAATAGGTCTTTGAGACAGATTTGTTTCGAGTGCTGCGGGATAACTGGGGTGAAGATTTTAATTCTTTTATATCAAAGAAGGTTGTGGCAGTAGCAGGAGATGTTGCAGTTGAAAATTTGGGAATAAAAGATCATAACATTTTAAATGTGATGTTTGAAGAGATAGACTTTATTGTCAATTCCGCTGCAACTACCAATTTTGACGAGAGGTGATGGCAAAATTGAGGCTAAATCACACTTTAATTTTCTTGTTTGATTAAATTGATCATTTGAAATAATAAACAATCATTTCATACAGATTTGACATCTCAATGGGTGTTAATACAATGGGAGCTTTACAAGTCTTAAACATTGCAAAAAAGTGTCACAAAGTAAAACTCCTTGTACACATATCTACCGGTAAGTATATGCACCAAAAAATCCAACTTAATAAACCACTCTCTATAGTACTTACTAAGAAATTTAGTAGTGAAGAGTGATGAATTAATCTTCTTTGTTCCATAGAAATAATTAGTCATTGAAAATTAGTATGACTTATGTTAATTGAGGATATTTAAAGAATAACATCATTAAAATAAAATTAGAGTAGGACATACAATGACTTATGCGTTGATCATTTTGAACAATAAAATGACTTTTGACTTTAAAAAAATAATATTAAATATTAAATTGACTTACATTTTAATAGAGTAAATGTTGCTAACAACTCTGCCTCCTATTGGTTCATAACCCTAATTTTGAAGAATGTCACCTACTCATTGTATAGTCTCTACTTTCCTTATATTGAAATGATAATAATTTGCTGGCATCATTAATTCTAGCTTATGTGTGCGGAGAGGCTAAGGAAGAAGAATCAATTTTTCAAGAGAAACCATTTGAGATAGGTCAATCCCTAAAAGGGACTTCAAAACTAGACATACACACAGAAATGAAATTGCTGGAGAAAAAAGTAGATGAACTCCGAGCAATAAATGTGGATGAAAATACAATCAAGCATGTATTGAAAGATTATGGAATTGAAAGGTCCATCAAATTTTTATTATTTAATTTTTTTTTACTTTTTATTATGTAAAATTATTATGTTTCAATCTAACATTATATAATGATCTCATATGAACTTATGCAAAATTAGAGCAAATTTGCATGGTTGGCCAAACACATATGTATTCACAAAAGCAATGGGAGAGATGCTTTTAGTGCATCATAAAGATAATGTTCCATTGATCATTATACGCCCCACGATGATTACTAGTACAAGCAAGGATCCTTTTCCTGGTTGGATTGAAGGTCAAAGGTACATGCATGTTTATCATTCACAAATATTTTAAAAATTCATATTCTATATTAGCTATTATATTACAATGATTACTATGTATATAGTGGTGGTAATTGTTTTAACTTATGATTGCAGAACAGTTGATAGTATGATATGTGCCTATGGTAAAGGGAAACTGACATATTTTCTCGGTAATCCCAGGACAGTTTTAGATATTGTAAGTTTCATGATTAAGTTCGATCCTATCATGCATAAGTTTTGTTGATTTTGATGAAAATCTTAATGTTTATCTAGTATTTACCTTTGATAGTTCATTTATCATTCCATGAGCCATATTCAACACCCACATAAATTGTGAGACCTGTTTAAATTTTGGACTATACTCAGTAAAATATAAAGTAAGAAAATGAAATATTGTTTTTTTTAATAAACTCATTATTTGTTATGATCTATCTACAATATCTATTTGATTTGTTTATGGAAAATGTTAATTAGTGCCTCCGGGACATTAGTTAAAGACCTTAAATGGTAAACTTTTATAAAAGTTAGTTTAATCAGTTCATTAAAAATTGAAAAGTTTGACATTTTTAAAAAATAATTACTTAATTTAGAATGCTTAAAGAGTGCCCCAGAGACACTCGTTAACAAGACCCTTTGGTAATTAAGTGTTGATATTATTCACTTTATAATCAAAAGTGAGTTGCTCACCTTGAGGAGCCGAATCCTTAAATTTCAAACAACTAGAGAGTATTTGTTGACAAGAATGTGTTACTAGCTTTTTCCTGAAAGGGTTAATTGTTGAAATTGACCTTGTAATATACACGAAGTCTGAAAAATGACTATGTAAAATAAAAAACACATATATTAACCTTCTAAGATTCTTATTATTTTTTACCCTATAATGTATGGGAAGTCCAAAAAATCGATCTAGACGTTAAATTTTTTCATGATTTTGTCTAGGCATATTTAGGATGTTAAAATATGGCTTTACACAAAAAAAAATAGAGTTTTTTGACTAATGACGAATTAATTATGAACTTTTAAAGCGTCAAATACAAAAAAAAAACGAAAATATCGACCTAAAAATTGAATTTTGAGCTGATGGTTTGCAGAGACATCTATAAAAAAACATAACAAACATCTGCAAAGTTTCATAGCATTTCGAAGTTGTTTCGATTTATTTTTATTTTTCAACCAATACGAGCAAAATTGCATATTTGTTTGGAGTAAGGGTGCCCTCACGGTTCAAATTTCGTTCCCAAATTTTGTAAGCATGGTTTGAACATCATAAGAACCTTCACCATGAAGTTTTGGAGTTTTTAAGAGACACGAACTAATTATGAATTGTTTAAGAAATTTCAAATTATTGGGAATAAAACTTCATAATTAATCCGTCCCTAGTCTGGAAAATATAATTTCTTGTGTAAAAACCATATTTTAATGTCCTAAACATGTCTGAAAAAAATAATAAAAAAATTCAACCTAGAGGTCACTTTTTTAGACTACGCGTAAATTATAGGGTCAAAAATAAGAAAGATCTCAAATTACAGGGTTAGAAAATGTGTTTTTTTTATTTATTTTATAGGGTCACTTTTTAGTCATCACGTATATTACGGATGACACTTAGGTGACATTGGTTTAGGTGATATTGGTGACATTGTTTGTATCTCTCTCTTAAACAATCACTCTCTCATCCAAATAATTTATTTTAATCATTCATCGATCATTTTCTCTCATCTAAAATACACTAATGTCATCAATGTCACCAAAAACTATGTCACCCAAGTGGAACCCGTATATTACAGGGTTAATTTCAACAATTAACCCTTTTTTTAAATAAGTTGCATGCATGATTTAGTTAGATATGCACTATATATTTCTACGGGACAAGCAAACATAACTTAACTAATTAAACGTTTGAGTTTGATATGATATGTAGATACCTGCAGATTTGGTCGTCAATTGTATGATTGCAGCCATTGTTATTAATTCAAATGAAGCTCCTAAAAATTTCATCTACCATGTTTCTTCTTCATTAAGAAATCCTCTCAAAATTTCTGATGTCCACAACATTTCCCATCAATATTTCATGAAAACTCCTTGCCTAAACAAAGATGGAAAGCCAATAATCGTCTCCAAGGGAATTGCTTTGAAAAGTATGGCTGCTTTTAACATTTATACAGAGACCCTATATGTCCTGCCACTTGAGGTTTGTTAAATGTTAACTACTCCAACAACCTAATATTAAAGCAAGCTGTATTTTTGGCACGAATAATGCTGCCAAATTACCAATGAACTTTTTTTACGGTTACCGACATATTCTTTAATACACTCTTTTCAACACGTATTTTTTAGTTGGTTGAAATTCAAAGGGATCACACTAAATTTATGTGGTGTCTACATCATTTAGTAAAATTGATATGATTTTTAACCAATTAAAACGTGTGTTTGAGAGTGCATTGATAGCACTCATCTTTTGACACATTCATGTAGTATTTTTACTAATTAATCCTTTTAATATTTTTTGGCATATATTCAAGGTCTTAAATTTGGTGAACAAATTGATTTGCCATTCCTTCCAAAATGTTTATGATGATAACTACAAAAAAATACGATTGGTGAAGCGACTTGCAAAACTATACAAACCTTACGTGTTTTTTAAGGCAGTGTATGTAATTTCATGGCCTTTTCTCCATATTACTTGATCTACTATTTTTTACTTTATACTCATGAAACTGTGAATTGATGTTTTAGGTTTGATGATACGAACACGAAAAATTTACTAAGGACAACAAAGGATCATCTTAACATGGAGACCACGATTCTAGAGTTTGACCCTACTAGCATTAATTGGTCAGACTATATGATGCATACACACATTCCTGGTCTCGTCAAGTATGCAATGAAATAATTTTAAAATTATTTACCACTTCAAAATGGTTGGGAAGTCTCTCTTTAGAGCTTATTGCTAGAATAGTATTGAGAATGTATTGTACTCTTAAATAATTCTGATGATCTAAATATGAATTTAGAGAACCATTGCTCTTTAGAGCTTATTGTTTGAAAAATATTTAGAATGGAGAGACATTTCTCTTTAGGTTTATTGGAAATTATGTTGCCAAAAGATAATGTCTCTAAATTCAGTGCGATTGTGTAAATTTTTATTTATTTATTTATTTGGCAAAGGCAAAAGCTAATTGGACTGTAGATCTTACCATTTAGGCCTTTAGGCCCTATAGACAAGGGCTTGGACCCTTAGAGTCAGGTTGGGCGCCCTCCAGAAGGGCACAAGGCCCACCTGACAGCCATATATAACCATAGGGAACTTTCCTAAAAAGAGATCCTCTGGGGGCGCCCTCAGCAGCCTATGAGGGCGCCCTAGTCATATTTTTGGCCCTATACAATTTGGGTCCAAAACCATGATCGGATAGGCCCAAACCGAGGCTACAAATAATAACCTTGGGATCATTCCCAAGGCATGACTTAAACAGACTCAGAAAACCCTAGTTTTCCTATATTGTACTCACAACCAGTACAGTTGGCGCCCACCGTGGGGCTACGGTAAAACTGACCTAGCCACCATCTCTTAAAGAAAAGCAGTCGATCCACGGCTTCCGAACACCACCAGAGCGCCGTGAATCCAGCGTATCTTTCAGAGCAACCCTAAACTCTCCAAACCGCCACGATTCATAAACCCCTTTTTGAAGTCGTAATTGATAAACCCTAACTTTAATCAAACGTTCAACCCGTTTCTTGTTCGAAAAACCGATCCAGACCTTGAGATTCGCGAGCCCAATCGTTAATCTCCAACCGCCAACCTCTATACCGACTCAAACAACCGTCATCGCCACCACTGATGGCGGACCTGGCGGCCTTGGAAGCTCTACAACAACAGATTCAGTAGCTTCACGACCACAACGAAGCCCTGCAAGTGACAATGGAGACAATCCAGCAACAACAACACGCTGAAGGGAACGAATCCCAACAAGACGAATCAATAGATCCAGATCCGCAACCACTTTCTGCCGAAGTATGGAACGCTCTAGTCCCGAAAAACTTCAAGCCACCCTCTCTTTCATCTTTCGATGGAAAGAGCGACCTGGTGGAGCATGTGACAACTTTCAACACTCAAATGGCCATCATCGGTGCTGCTAACTCACTCAAGTGCAAGCTGTTGGCAGGAACACTCAAACACGCCGCCCTCATATGGTATATGAACCTACCCCATTTTTCCATCATCAGCTACCAAGACATGACACACAAATTGACGCACCAGTTCTCAGCAAGTCATCATCGCAAAGTATCATCCACCAACCTCTTCAACGTCCGTCAAGGATCGAACGAGTCCCTCCGTGAATATCTCGCACGATACAACGACGCCACCATCAAAGTCATTAACCCAAACCAGAAGTTGTTCGTGGGAGCTTTCCGAAACGGCCTCCGCGCTGGCCAATTCAACGAATCGCTGGCATAAAAACCAGCTGATTCCATGGAGGAGATTATGTCCAGAGCGGAATGCTACATAAAGGGCGAAGAAAGCAACACCGAAAAGAAAGCCAAAGATTCTAAAGAGCGTTGCCACAGCAACTACGACCATTGGCAAAGCTACTATCTACCCGCCCACAGAGACAGAGCGTCGTATAAGCGTCATGTCTAAGACAGGCGCGCACTCATACCAGAATCTTTCACAGCGCTTAACACTCGTCGTGAGCAGATCTGGAGAGATGTTTACCACTCTAGACTCATCCCCGACCCCCCGCCGCCGAGAGGAAACATAATGGGAAATGACAAGGATGCCTGGTGTAAGTATCATCAGATAAAAGGACACAACACAATTGACTGCATCCATCTGAAGAGAGAGATTGAAAAGTTGATTCAGAATGGCAGGCTAAGAGGATACGTCAAAGAAAGCAGGGAAGGAAAGAGGCACCCCTCCGAAGACCCCCAAAAGGAGAAAGATGCGGCAAAGGAGGGCGAGCGCCAAACTTTGAACACCATATCCGGCGGGTTCGCAGGAGGCGGGGAATCCAGCGCTTCTCGAAAGAGATATGTGAGACAAGTAATGCTTGTTAATGACCACGCCACGACAAGGCCGGAGTGCCAAACAGATATCACCTTCTCAGGTGAAGACCGTGAAGGAGTAATTCCCCACGATGATGATCCCATGGTCATCACTGTACAAATCTTCAATTGGGACATCAAGAGAGTGTTGATTGATCCCGAAAGCTCTGCAGATATCCTTTATTACTCTGCCTTTGAAAGAATGGGACTCGACGAGGACCAGTTGCAGTCCTTCAAAGGAATCATGGCTGGCTTTATAAGAGAAGCAGGTGCACGTTCGTGGATACATCACCTTAAAAACAACCTTTGGTACAGGCAATAATGCCAAAACCATCAGGATTAAATACTTAGTGGTCAACTCACCCTGTTCTTACAACATCATAATAGGCCGCCCGGCCTTCAACCTTCTTGACGCCTATCTTTCCACTAGGTTCCTCGTCATGAAGTACCCACTGGACAATGGACGGGTCGACACTATCAGAGCAGACCAGAAAATTGCCCGAGAGTGTTACCACAACAGCTTGAAGCTACAGAGGGAAAAGAAAGGAGCCGACAACCCAAAAGCACACCAGGTGAACATTGTCAGCATAAATCTAGGAGAAGAGTTTCAGCAAGAGCGCACAGAATCCACTGAAGGTCCAAAAGAAAGTTTGATGGATGAAGAGCTGAGCATAACAGAGCTCCTAAAGAAGAACCTAAATCTTATCGCTCGTCAGCCGACATATATGCTTAGCTTTTATCCCGCCGAAGTGTGTCGTCGCCTCGCTCTGTGTCCAGAAGTTAAGCCGGTCAGCACGCCAACCTGGCGTACCGGAAATTTCACAAAGAAAGCTAGCAACACAGACCTACCAATGGAAATAAACATGATTTTGGGATTTCACAAACCTAACCACATCCAAGATTCAGCTATCAAACAGGGAGAATCTCGCCACAACAATTCAAAGGCGAGCTAGAGGGCCCGTGAAACCATTTTAATTGTTACTTTGTCTTTTATGTTATATATTTCTGTATTGTCTAAATGAAAAAGAGCACGGAGCACTCTTTTCCCACGCAGTAGTGAGGGTTTTTAATGAGGCCCCTGCTTTCTTATTAAAATATATCTATATCACTTATTTTATATCACTCACATCGCCCTTAACAGATCAACAACGCCAAGCACTTGAATGAGAGCGCCATCTGATTCATTAACCCCAACGAGAGTTGCCACCTAATTCCTTAACCCAACAAAGGCTCTACGACGTCGTGAGCTTAAATAAGATCGCCACCTAATTCCTTAACCCCAATGAGGGCTCTAAGATGTCGTGAGCCGAAAATAAGATCGCCACCTAATTCCTTAACCCCAAAGAGGGCTCTAAGACGTCGTAAGCCGAAAAAGAGATTGCCACCCAGTTCCTTAAACCCAACGAAGGTTGCCACCTAATTCCTTAACCCTTAATAGGGGCTCTAAGGCGTCGTGAGCCGTAAATAAGATCGACACCTAATGAGGACTCTAAGACGTCGCGAAAATAAGACGGTCCACACAAGAAATAATAATGTTGAAAATAAAACAATCCGACAATTTTTAACATAGTTGCGTCTTAACAAAGTTGTGAAATAATCACAAATAGTTATCGTCACCCAGGAGGCGCCCTCTAAGAAGAGAAAATTCGAAGCTAAGAGGAACAGATGAACAGCTTAAAGAAGACAATGCATCACTACAAATTCGAAGAGAGTACTGAGTTTAAATTACAATTAAAAATACAACAAGTGAAATTACGGTTCGTCTACTAAAACGCCACCTACAATAACCTTAAAAGAGTCAAGGGCGAAGAGATCAACGCTAGGGTGCAAGAGGGAGACTTGAGCTTTAGCCCGTTCAAAACCAGCATCAAAAGTCAAGGCCAACTCGCCCTTCGCCTCTGAAACCTCAGCCTTAAGCTGATCTTCCCTTTCCACTCCAGCCGCGACATCATTTTGAAGCTTCGCGATAACTCTGTCCTTCCAAGCAAGATCTGCTGCATAACCAATTTTCAGATCCGAGACGCGCTCCTCACACTCAAGTTTCACTGCCTCTCTGGCTTCCTTCACCTCTTTCTCCCTGGCATCCTTGGCCTCCTTCAACTCTTTTTCCAGTGCCCTCACCGTGGCCTGGAGTGCCTCTTCATTCTGCACCTGTTCTTCATGCTTCCGATCTATCGCGTCCAAGATCATTATGGACCGCAAGCAATGAACTCCCACGTCTCTTGTTATAAAGGGAACAACGCCTTGATTCCCAGCCTCCACGTCCTCTGGATTAAAGACTAACCTCTCTTTGATATATGCGCCATAGTTAAAATCCTTATCCCAGAAAGATTGCACTGATCCACTGGTCCTGGCGGCAACAGTCGAGGAAAGGGAAGACGTTTTCTTACTCTTTTTCTCAGCTACCGCCTTCCCTCTATCATCTTTCCCAGGCGACGCCTTGTCCTGCGTGGCTGCTGCGATGGACTCAGACTGCGTCTCAGGCGGATGATCAGCCTTCCTCTAAGGTTTGCGTGTGATGAGCCCAGTAGGGTAACTGGCTGCCAACCCCTCAGCAGCCTTCTTTGCCTTCATTTCCTCGAGATATTTCTTCCTCTCCGCCGCAGTTATGGGCGCTATGGACTCTACAAAAAAGAAAACAAAAAGGTTACGAGGACAAGAAAATAGGAAAGCACAATGTACGCATAAATAAACAAAATCAACTCACGTAAGTACGCGTCTAAGCTATTCACATCCCCTTCCCTATTCAACAGCTCCCGAATGTTCATAAGCAGCATCTTGTCCAAAAAACAGACGACGTCTTGGTCATACATGTCCAGCTTCTCATAATCAAATCCCATGATAGACGCCGGAGCGCTCTGAAGGTGAGAAAAACACAAGAAGGGGGAGTTGAATTGTGTTGGCTTTTTCTTTTCTCTTTCAAAAACTTTGGTTAGTTCAGAATCAGATGTTGATCAGATTCTGAAACTATTTCAGAGTTGTTTAGCAGTTGGTAAAAGGTAAATGAGAGAGAGAGAGAGAGACACAACAGTTTATCCCAGTTCCTTCCACAACCCGGAAGTAGTTCAGTCCCCTTGTTACTAACAAGAGATTTTCCACTATAATCACAAAGATTACAATTGCTCAAGCACAAAGCATAGAGACTTCCTTGCTCACACACAAAGTATGAGACTTCCTGGCTCAAAGACAGAGTAAGAGACTTCCTTGCTCAGACACACAGTCTAAGACTTCCTTGCTCAAACACATAGTAATAGACTTCCTTGCTCAGACACACAGTCCAAGACTTCCTTGCTCAAACACAGAGTAAGAGACTTCCTTGCTCACACACAAAGTATGAGACTTTCTAATTGCTCAAGCACGCAGGCTAGAGACTTTGAATCAAATAGATTTACAACAGAAATAAGTTTGAGTTGAACACTTAATATACTATCAGTGGTGTTCACAAAATACAATTCAGATTAAGACTCTCTACTTAAGAAATTCTAAGATAATAAGTTTGTAAGAATTTCTAAGTGTTTTTGATGACTGTCACGTAAAACAGAGCATGTGTTTTTCTGGAACAGAGTCTTTGTTTTCTTCTACAAATCTTCAATCCTATATAGAGAATTAAAAAGTTGTTGAGAAGAGCCACTTTTCACCAAAGAGCCGTTGCCATAGAAGCTATGTCCAGCATTAATTTCTTCCCTGACATTGTGTACGAAAACAGAGCAGCAGTTCAAAGGAATTTGAATTATTTCCTTAAAACATGGAGAATGTTTCGTACAGGGTGACAACTGTTCCATTGAGCTGTTCTGACAGTACAATACTTCACTGTTGACAGTTGCAAACATTGACTGCTGAATCTCAGACTTTAGAAGCTTCTCTTCAGAAGCTGGCTTCAGGCACTGTTCATCAGAAGCTTCCTTCAGACGCAGTTCTTCAGAAGCTGGCATCAGACACTGTTCATCAGAAGCACTTCTTCAGAACCTGGTCTTCAGACGCACTGTTCATCAGACGCTGCCTTCAGAAGCTGGTCTTCAGAAGCTGCTTCAGACGCTGCCTTCAGAAGCTGGTCTTCAGACGCTGTCTTCAGAAGCTGCATCAGACGCTGATTTTCTTTATTCTTGCAACATAAGCTTCTATAATTTCCTTCTTGCTCTTAACTTGTTCTTTCATAACCAATGTTAGATACCAATCTTTAAGTACATGGTTCTGCACACTAGAATCAAGTATTAGCATATCCAATTTTCTTTTTAACACTTTGTTATCATCAAAACCCAAAAGAGAGTTGTTCATACATTTTCTTCCAACAATCTCCCCCTTTTTGATGATGACAAACATAAGCATTAATAGAAAATTGTTGTTAATTTAATTAACAAGTTGACTTCAGGGTCTGAGGTTTGTAAGCTCCCCCTGAGTCTGATAATCCACAAGGTGAGGTTTGTAAGCTCCCCTTGGGTCATATCCAGGTTAATTAAATTCCATTTAAATCAAACAGATGAAAAATCAAAGTGTAAATACATTCAGAATTTAAATAACAAACTGACTTCAGGGTTTGAGCTTTGTAAGCTCCCCCTAAGTCTGATAATTCACAAGGTGAGGTTTGTAAGCTCCCCTTGAGTTTTATCCAAGTTATTTAAATTCAGTTTTAATTCATAGAATTGAAAATTCAGTGTATCTCATAGAACTTAATTCAGAGGCTAAGAGATTAAAAGCTGTTCTCATAAGTTAATTAATTATCTGAAATTAACTTATATTCTGAGCTCAGAGCCTGAAATACTTGTTATTATTACTCCCCCTTTTGTCATCAACAAAAAGAAAATTCAAGAATTTTTAAGAGAGTGAAAAACGTGAGATAAATATGTTCAGAGCATTTTGTTCAGTACCACTGAACTGTTTCAGAGACAATTGTTCAGAACATATGGTTCAATACTGCTGAACTCTTTCAGACACAATTGTTCATAACAGATGATTCAGTATTACTGAACAGTTTCAGACAGAAATAAGAGTTTAAAACTGGGTCTGAAAACTGAACACATAAGATGAAAGATTGAAAACTGTGTTTTGAGTGTGTTTGTTAAAACTTTTCAGAAACAGAAAAATATTTAAAAACTTTTGAATTTGGTAATTAAAGATTTTCATATCTTTAGTTTAATTCATTTCCAATTTAAACAGATCATGATTTTGAAAAGTTTCATTATCAGATATGATCTTTCAAATTCGGTAGTAAAATATTTGCATAATTTTAGCATCATAATTTGTTTTGGAAACAGATTGATTGCCTAAATAAAGCATATTTAATTATAATAATTATTGAGTGTCAATATTACTATAATTAAATAAATAAAAATTCTACCTTTTTGGATTGTTTTTCAAAAGTTGTTTGAAATGGTAGTAAACGATCCTTATTTGATAGTAAATTTAAAATGTCATGATTTGAAATAGTTTCAATGTCATGTATGATTTTGAATTTATTTAAAAGATTTGCACGATGTTAACATAATTTGTTTCTAATTTAAAAGAATCATGATATTGAAAGAGTTTCAATATCGGATATGATCTTTTAGATTTGGTCATAATATTTGCATATTTTAATTTTATTTATGACCCGATTGTCTTTGAAAATAGTTTCAAAGTATATATATATATATATATATATATATATATATATCAATTTTATATGGCATATATCTCGTTCAAAATATTATTTCCAAATCTTGATTGACTCTAAAACTGTTTAATGATAATAATAAATAGTTATTATTATTTATCATTAAGTTTAAGGTATATGGTTATGACCTTAGTTTATTTTGGCGTTTATTCATTTAATTAAAGATGACCTGCGTGTCATAATTTATTTTATTTAAATACGACCTGCGTGTCGTTATTTATTTTATTTAAATACGACGTGCGAGTCGTGATTTATTTTAATTATTTTATTTAAGTGTTAAATAATGTAATTGCTCAAGAGTTAAAGAGAAGACGACGCCAAAAGATCATTCCGATGGAGAAACTTTTGAAGCTTGCTCGTGGGTCAAAGAATTGTAATAAAGTAGTTTATTTAATTCTTACGCGTTAGGAGGTCATAACCATACTACCTAATTTATTTTATGTATGTGATGCATGAAATGTATGTTTAGTTAGCGCATGTATGAGATATATGCTTAACATGTTTTAGATAAATGTTAGCTTGTATGTTTTAAATGTTTTTATATACTTGCTATCCATGAGCATGAATGTCATGCATCTTAAGAGACATGTGTATGAGATACACATGTAGATGAGATCAAACTTAATAAAAATCCTTCAAATAGAATTGAAGTTAATTGATTTCCAAAGTATAACACCCTTCAAGACTAATATCGAAATGTGTGAGTTCGCCTCTGCGAAGTGCACTTTCTATACTAGTAAGTTGAGGTGCGGTATGTAATATCCCGCTTAGAAGTATCATCTTTAAGCGTTAGAAACTTCATGAGCAAGCAATGGCAAAGTAGTAATATGAGGGAATGGCAAAGTTGTAATTAAAGGCAAAATGGCTCTTTGGATAAATATGAAATTTTCCAAAGTTATCTCTCATTTTTCTAGTAAAGAAAATCTGAAAATTTCTCTCCCTCTTTCCCTCATTTTCGCCCTCCATCTTCACTTCACCATCATCATCAAATCATCACCCCTTAATCTAGTAAACTCATCCCTAAACTCTTGTGTGGCAAGCAAGCTTGTGTTGGTGAAATTTGGAGCAAGAAGAAGCTAGGATAGCCAAGGAATAGAAGTTTTCTTGAGTAGAGACTTTGGGGCTTGAAGCTAGGGTTTGAATTTCTCAACTTAGCAAGCATCTTTTGAGGTTAAGGTGAGCTCCTAGAGGGTTTTAGAACCCTCCTTGTTTAAGTTTTGATAGTTATAGTTATATGAGCAAGTTTGCGACTTATAGAATCCTAGTTTCCCTTTGATGGAATTTCCTTGATCAAACATGTTATAAGTTGTTTATAGGTCTTAGAAATATGCCTTAAGCTGTATGATGTTTGAGTGTGTTTGATTGTGCCAAGAATGGTGAAAATTATGCTTTGAAATTGCCCTATGCTGTCCAACTGCAGGTAAAATCGTGTCACGATTCTGCAACCGTGTCACGATTTTACAGGCAGAACATAACACGATTTCTGGGCATGAAATCGTGACACGATTTCCAAATCGTGTCACGATTTTGAAGGGGGACAGAACATGTTGTTTTTCAACTTTACTTGCACCATTCCAGCCGTTCAATACTACTCCAAACTCATTAAGCAACGTGCAATGGCTATGTACCTCTTTTAAGTGTTAAAGGACCTACCCCTTAGAGAATGAATGGATCATTAGGGAAGGCTTATGGCAAGATAATTTGAGAGCCTAAATAGGTGAATAAAGTTATAGAAGTATTCCTTTGGAATACATAGGCATGGGAATGCTTTGGCAATCATAGTTACAGATAGGTTTATAGTGTTGGTTCTCCAACGATCATAGGTGGCTTATGAAAACGATAAGCCAAGAATCATAGGTTATAGGTTATATTGTTACAGGAATGTTATATGATTATAGTAACAGATTATATGTTCATATGTTAAAGTCAAAGAATTATATCAAAGATAATGGCGTGCTCGCACGTTTCACAGTCATAGGGCGTGTTCATCAGACTCTGGGATTCGCCGGATGGGACTTCTCCGAGAGGGTTGTCCACACGTTTCATAGGGAGTCCGGTGTTAGCCTGATTGATAGGAATTTCACCGGGTCATAGGGAGATGTACTTCGGGGTTACTCCACCCGGATGCACTCCGTAAAATGAACTCAGATTAATTGCTTGTTCAACGCTAACAGCTAACATAAAACACTTTATTTGTTTTATGATTCATAATTATAGTTAAAGTTATATTCACAAGAAGTTTTACAGTTATAGGCAGGTTTATAAGACTTGGCGATTCTAGAATTCCCCTAAATTGCCAAGGTAGGTATGGCGACTCTAGGTTCCCTGTGGTTGCCAACAGTAGGTTGGGTAGAGCTCACTGAGACATTATGTCTCATCCCTTTCCTTCTGGTGCAGGTTCACAGGCAGGATCACAGGCAGCACGCAACAAGGGTAAGGAGAAGGCTACGGACTGATCGTGCTGATGTTATATGTTTATAGTTTGACTGCATTATATGGTTGTACTTATGTTGTACATGTATCAGAGATGTTGTATAAACTTTGGATTGTAATATTACAATGTGATGTAATATTTTGAATGAACTTTTATATTGTAAATTAATGTATCCAGTACAAAATTGTAATACTCGTATAAGATCCTAGGCAATCTTATTATGGGTGTTACACGGTAATTCTATTTACCCGACTGTTATTCTTTGGGTCTAACTTAACTAAGTTATTTTAATAAGATTAAAAATATATTAACTTCAAATAGAATATTAAGTTAATTGCTTTCCAAAGGATAGCACCCTTCAAGACTAGTCTCGAATAGTGTGGGTTCGCCCTAGCGAAGTGCACTTTCTATACTAGTAAGTTGCGGTGAGGTAATTCCATTTACCCGACTGTTATTCTTTGGGTCTAACTTAACTAAATTATTTTAATAAGATTAAAATATATTTAGAAGCAATGTTTGGGAACATCTGTTGAGTATTTAGAAGTTGGCTACATGTTTTGGTAAAATCAAAGTGTTCAAGCAAAGCATCTCCATGTGTTTAAGAAATCTTCAGAAGCAAGAAATCGAATTTGAGGGGGTTCAGAAGCACTTTGGACCTTCAGAAGCTGTTTTGGGGCTTCAGACTCTGAAACAATACATCAGACGTTGAATGGTCTTTCAAACGCTGAACAATACATCAGACGCATTGTTCAGACGTTGACCAGCGTTGACTCCTTCAGACGCACTACAGTACTTTAGACGCACTATTCACCAGTTGACCAACGTTGACTTCTTCAGAAGCTGGGTTTTTATGCGTTCTTTCTGTGCGTATCTTTGTGAGATTTGTCAAGGATTAATTCAAGCATTTGGTTTCTAGAAGACTGAATTAAATTGATGAAGATCTTATGAAAATTGGCTTCGTATTTATGTTTGTATAGTTGTGCTGAAGAATCTTTTCAAGATACAATGCAGAATTATTTGTTTCCTTATTGAGCCATTCATATTTCAGAAACAAATCAAATTCAGAAGATTGGCTACAGATTTTAGAGAGCTGCTGAAGTCTATAAAAGGAGATGTGCTGCTATTGTTGAAGACTAACGAAGATTATTGCAGAAATCAGAATTTGAGTCTTTTGTGTTTTTAAACTTAGGTTTATTTTGTACACCACTCATCTGAGTTGGTTTCGAGTTTTATTGAGTTGTAATTCATTCTAAGCCTTTAGGTACGAATGAAGTCTTTGATGTATTGAAGTGTTTCTTCAAAACTGGGTAGATTTCAGAAGTTGTTTAGTAACTAGGTTGTTACTTGATTAGGAAGTAAGAAGGGGGTTTCTTATACTCAAGGTGTTGGGTAGAAATCAGGACTATAGGAGATTAAGTCAGAAGACTAGGAACAGGGGGTCTGTGTCTTGAGTCTTAGGATTAATTCCAATAGTGGTTTTCCTTCCTGGATTGGTATCCTCCAGACGTAGGTGGTATTTACACCGAACTGGGTTAACAAATCTCTGTGTGCCTTTATCTTTCTGCACCTTTATTACTGCTTCTGAACATATTTTAATTGTGCTCTGTTTTTGCAAAATCGTGCTCTGTTTCATAGTTCTGATCCTTAACTGCCAGAATTTCAATTGGCATCAGAGCAGGCACCCTGCCTGTGATTGGGTGAGCTCTAGGGAAGAGTTTTCTGGCAAGCATGGACAGAGAAGGAGGTTATGTCAATAGACCACCATTGATGGATGGCACGAATTATGAATACTGGAAGTCCAAAATGTGTGCTTTTCTAAAATCCATTGACAGCAGAACTTGGAACGCTGTGCTAAAAGGTTGGGATCATCCAGTTGTTTTAGACAAAGATGGGAACAAGACTGAGGTGCTGAAACTAGAAAAAGAGTGGACAAAGGCTGAAGATGATCTGTCTCTTGGAAACTCCAAAGCTTTGAATGCAATATTCAATGGTGTGGATATGAACATGTTCAGACTCATCAAGCAGTGTACTGTTGCCAAGGATGCTTGGGAAATACTAAAAACCACTCATGAAGGAACCTCTAAGGTCAAGATGTCAAGACTCCAGCTACTCACCACTAAGTTTGAGAATTTGAAGATGATGGAGGATGAAAATATTCAGGATTTCTACATGAATGTGCTGGATATGGCAAATTCTTTTGAGTCTCTTGGGGAGAAGATGTCAGATGAGAAGATAGTGAGAAAAATTCTCAGGTCTCTTCCCAAAAGGTTTGACATGAAGGTGACTGCTATAGAGGAAGCTCATGACATCACCACTATGAAGGTTGAGGAGCTGATTGGGTCTCTACTGAATTTTGAGACTGCTTTTTGTAAATAGCCTGAGAAGAAAGGGAAAGGAGTAGCTTTTGCAGTCAATTCTGAAGCTGATGATCAACAAGAGTCTGATGAGGATGATGGTAATTTATCAGAAGATCTAGTGTTGCTGGGAAGACAGTTTAATAAAATCCTAAAGCATGTTGACAGGAAATCTAAAACCAAAGGTCAGAACTTCTGATTCAACAACAAGAAGCAACAAACTGATGTGAAGAAAACCAAGTCTGAGGAGAAGAGTAATCAAGCTAAAGGTGTGCAGTGCTTTGAGTGTGAGGGTTATGGACATATCAAATCAGAATGTCCTACGTTTCTTAAGAAGCAGAAGAAGAGCCTAGCTGTTTCATGGTCTGACGATGATTCTGAAGAAGATGCTGCAAGTGAATCTGCTAAGTGTGATACAAGTCTGATGCTAAGGTCAGGAGCTATTTTACAAACTGACACAGTTTTAGAGTCTGAGACTTTTTCAAAGTCTGACTCAGAGTCTGAAGCTTCATCTGTGTCTGAATCCAGAGTTGCTAAAACCTCATATGATGAACTGGCTGACAACTACAGAAAGCTATACACCAGAAGTGCAGAAGTTTGCAAGCAAGTTCTGGATCAGAAGGAGACAATATGTCAACTGGAGGCGGAGAAAGGTGAACTTTTAGTGCAGAATTCAGAACTGAAAGAAGAAGTAAGCCAACTAAACTCCCAGCTTGAGAATATGAAAAAGCAGGTCAGAATGATGAATACTGCTACTGATGTGCTGGATGAGATTCTGGAGAATCAGAAACAAGGAAAACAAGTTGGTTTAGGTTTTGTTGATCAGACTCAGAACCCCAAACAGAAGATTCCTGCTAAAAGGTTTGTTCCTGCTACTCAAACTTATAATCCTATGATTGGGACATCCAAGATGAAAGGTCAGAAGCAACCTCAGATGCTACCTTAGAAGCAACCCCAGAAGTTTAACAGAAACAAGAGAAGAAAACATCCCTGGATCTGTCATCATTGTGGAAAGAAGGGGCATATTAAACCTTTTTGCTTTAAGTTATATGGCTATCCTGAACATTTTCAGTATAGAAGAGTGGAACCAGCTGCAACCAGAAATAATGGTCAGAAGGTGTGGAAGCCCAAAGACAAAACTGTTGGCCTTATAGCTCATACCTCTTTGAGAGCCACTTCTAAAGAAGACTGGTACTTTGATAGTGGTTGTTCAAGACACATGACTGGTGTGAAGAAGTTGCTGAGTAATGTAAAACCTTATTCCAGAAGCTATGTGACATTTGGTGATGGAGCAAAAGGTGAGATTCTGGGTATTGGTGACTTAATCAGTGAAGGTTTACCTAGACTTAATGATGTGCTATTGGTGAAAGGATTAACTTCTAATCTGATCAGTATTAGCCAACTTTGTGATCAAGACTTGAAGGTAAATTTCAACAAAGAAGAATGTTTAGTAACTCATCAAGAAAGTAAGGTTCTGATGAGGGGCTGCAGATCTAAAGATAACTGTTATTTATGGGTGTCTAAAGAAGAAAGTGAAATTCTGGCCAGGCAATACCTAAGAGAAACTAACACGTTCTGAACCAACAGGTTCTGAACAGAACTTAGCACAACAGTTTGCAAAACAGAGCACAAACAAAAACACACACAGGCAGCAAATTAAAGTGCAGGAAAGTAAAAAGGCACAGAAGTTTGTTAACCCAGTTTGGAGTAAACACCTCCTACTCTGGGGGATACCAATCCAGGAAGGAAATCCACTATTGGATTTAATCCTTAAGACTCAGACACTGACTCCCAGTTCTTATCCCAAGCAATTAACCTCCACCTAGTAAGACTTCTACCCAACTCTGAGTAATAGAATCCACTATCTTCCTATTCAAGTAACTAAACCCAGCTACTGAAACCCTTAATCAAAAACACTCTGTTTTTCAGAAAACTTCAAAAACACAAAGACTTCATTCGTACCTAAAGGCTTAGAATGAATTACAACTCAATCAAACACCTAAACCAACTCTAACAGAGTGGTGCACAGTAAAGCTAAAAGCTTAAAATACTAAGACTCAATTCTCTGATCTTAAACTCTATAAATTCGTATATCTTGAATAGCAGCAGCCCTCCTCCTTATATAGCCTTCAGTCTTGCAGCATAAATAACAAACTAATCTTCTGAATTGATTTGTTACTGAAATAAGATTGGTCCAATAATGTAACAAATAAAACTGCATTGAATCTTTTAAAGATTATAACAGGAAAATATGAATTTCATATCTTTGAACCAAATCTTCAATAAAATCTTCTTTAAATAAATCAGCATTCTAGAAGCCATATGCGTGGAAAAATCCTCAATAAATCTTGCAAAGATTCGCATAGAAAAACCTTGAAAAAAACAGCTTCTGATGAAGTCAACATAAGTCAACGCTGGACTTCAGAACCTGAATCAGCTTCTGATGAAGTTGTGCGCACCTCGTTTTTTTCCATCGGGAAAAAAGACGCGCAGATCCTCCGAGGTCGTCCTCGAACGCTCGGAGGTGCCTTTGTGAAGCCGCCACCAAAGTTTTTGTGTAAAGGGAACGTTGATAAACCCTTAAGTTTTTTTTTTGTTGTAAAGGGAAACGATAATAAAACCCTTTTGACGATGAGGATAAGGATTAGGTCATCGCAACCATTGTCGGGTTCGGGAGTCGGTTACGCAAGGGGAAGGTATTAGCACCCCTCACGTCCGTTGTACTCAACGGGAACCTTCTATTTGGTTAAAGCTTGAATTGCTTTTTTTTAATACTTTGCGTGCGTGTTCATTTATGCTAAAAATATAATAAAAGGGGGGAAAGAGATAAAAACAAACGAAAAAGAAAAAGTTTTTATTATTGTGCTTGACAAGATGTCGATCTTGCTCCTACGTATCTCCCGGTAGTCGGAGAATTCAAAGCATACGTAGTTCTTTGATAGAAAAACGTATATGTGTTGGTTGATTTTAATTGGACGATGTTTTAACCGAATTCTTGCGATTAAACGTAGCTTGTATGCTCGCACTTGGAGACTTATTAAGCGTTCGTTCGCGAATCACATTAGAATTGTTAAAAGGTACGTCCGTTAGGGTAGAGGGTTGAATTGGTCGCTATGGGACCAAGAGAGGTACAATGGACTCATATAAGTCAAACATTGACCGAGTGGACTCCGAAGAGTCGGGCGATTGTTCGATTGATCCACTGAGATCAAGAACGGGTACAATGGACTCGGACGAGTCGAACATTGACCGAGTGGACTCTAACGAGTCGAGGGGTTGAGTCTAATGGCCAACGGGGGACCAAAAGGTTTGGATTGACCACAAGGGGCCAAGATTTGGTTTGGTTAGGGTTGCACATATTAAAAAAGGGAATGACGATTGTCCGAGCGACGAGACATACGTCACGCATTCGTACAATCGGGGCGATGGAGAGACATACGTCACACCATCCCTTTTTCATTCATGTTTTTGGATTGAATTCTTTAGAAATCCCAAGGCATGTCAAAACATTTGGTTTGAAAACCCAAAATGGGAAGGTTTAGCAAATTTGCTAGAAAACGCGCAAGTTCGTCTCATTTTGCGAAAATGCGCACGTAAACGGTGTATGTTCATCTTTGAGTTTTGAACCTCGTGAACAATATTTATTGTTCAAGTTTGGATTGAAAAGCTGAACATAGCTTGTTTGTTCATGTGGTTTTGAGAATTTGGGAACATAACTTGCTTTGCAAGTTACCCACAAAATGGTTATACGAACTTGTGATTTTGCCAAAATTATGCAAAAACCTTGTTATGGTTTGAAGAACAGAGGTTTAAAAACTCTTAGGTTCTGAGCTCTGGGGCTAGAACCTCAAAAATTGGTTGGTTTGACACAAAAACTCAGGTTCTGAGTTCTGTCATGGTCGCACTGCGACCATGACTTCGCACTGCGAAGCATGCGAAATTTTGGGTTCAGAAGCTGTTTCTGAACATTTGTTCAGAAACAACTTCTGAACACACTCAAGACCTTATAGATGGGTGAAAAGCTTTGAGTTTTTGGGGTGAAAAAGGTTGTACAAACCAATTTTGATGTTTTGAAAACCTTGGGATTTCTTTGAAATTCAAAAGGGGTTTTTTAGGACCAAAAGGTTTTGAGCCAAAATGCTATGCAAACGCAATTAAAAATGCAAGATAAAGAGCTTAGAAACTTACAGAACTCCTTAGCAAAGCTCCAGCTGCACTTGATTTGATTTGGTTGAAAGCTTGTGCAAGAGGTTTGAGTATTTGTGATGGTTTTGGAACTTTGCAATGCTTTGTGTGGATTGGTTTTTTTCTGGTTGTTTGTGGAGATTTGTAGATTGAAATGAGTAGAGTTTCTGCTCTTTGAATGCTGTGTTAACTGTCTTTGAACAAGTGCTTGTAACCTTGGGCATTGCCTCCTATTTATAGGCCAAGATCAAATCTTTGTCATCATTACACAATCCCTTGATTCAGCTGATTTGTGGCCAAGATTAAGCTGAATCCCTTTGCATTAAATGCTAATGGATAGAGGCAACCCTGCCTTGTACCAAGGGGCAAGATCCAGCTTGATTTCAGCCACAAATTCAACTTATTCTAGAAGGTAATGATGAAGAACAAAGCTGATTTGCAATTGGCTAATGCTTGGGGATCAATCCTTGCAATCTCAATGGTTGATAAATGAAAACGTGCACTGTATTGTGCAGAGATTGAGGGATGAAAAGGCTACTTATGGCTGGTGTGAGAGGGTGAAAAGCTGCTGCAAAAACAGAGTAGCAATCATGGCTTTTCAAGTGAAAAAACCCAGCTGGTTTGACTGGTTTTGGGGGCAGCAAGCAGGAGGAAAGTCCTCAAGCAGGTGGCTGGCAACCTTGTGGTGGTTAGCAGGTCACCTGGGAGGTACTAGAGCTGCCCAAGGGCAAGCCCACTTGCTTGTCACATGCTAGGTTGGAAGAAAAAGCTTCCAACCTTGGCATTAATGGCAAGTCCTTCAACTCTGGCTTTGCTTGGCCCAATTAGCCATGAATGCTACTTAAAATAATTATGGAAGTGATATGCAACAAAATCTGGAATTAAATCCAAGAAACCAAAAATCTGCAGAAAAATCGCAGACTTCGCAGTGCGAAGGGAGCTTCGCATTGCGAAGTCAGCATTTTTGAAATGTTGACTTTTCTGTTGACTTTTGTTGACTTTTGACTTTTTCCCCTCTTTGAATTTTTTTTGATTTTTTTGTTTTAAAATGCGTAGGACAAAATTAGGGTACTACAGAAGTCAACAGAAGTCAACGCTGGCATCAGAACCTGAATCAGCTTCTGAACTGCTACAGTGCTTCTGATGAGCATTCAGCTTCTGATGTTGATTTCAGCTTCTGAACAGCTTCAAATGAGAAAACTTGTAACTGAAGAAATGTTCTAAATAAGGAAATGCTTCTAAACAACACTTTGGTTTTGCCAAAATATGCAGCCAACACCAAAAGACTCAACAGAAAGAAGCCTGACTTCTTGTCTCATGAGTTCAGAAGAAGAAGTCAGACTCTGGCACCAGAAACTGGGTCATTTGCATCTGAAAGACATGAAGAAAATCCTAAGTACTGAAGCTATCAGAGGTTTACCTAATCTGAAGATCAATGAGGACAGTGTTTGTGGTGATTGTCAAAATGGAAAACAAACAAGAAAGTCTCATCCCAGATTAGTACACCAGGTAACTACTAAAGTACTAGAACTTGTACATATAGATGTAATGGGGCCTATGCAAGTTGAGAGTATTGGAGGTAAAAGATATGCTTTTGTTATGGTTGATGACTATTCAAGATTTACTTGGGTCAGCTTTGTGAGAGAAAAATCAGATACATTTGAAGTGTTTAAAGAGTTGTGCTTTCAATTACAAAGAGAGAAGGACTGTGGTATTATCAGAATCAGAAGTGCTCATGGCAAGGAATTTGAAAACAAGAGATTTTCTGAGTTCTGTGCATCTGAAGGAATAAAACATGAGTTTTCTGCACCTATAACACCTCAACAAAATGGTGTAGTTGAGAGGAAGAATAGGACATTAGCAGAATCTGCAAGAGTCATGCTACATGCTAAGACGCTACCTTACATGTTCTGGGCTGAAGCAATGAACGCAACATGTTACATATACAATAGAGTTACTTTGAAGAAGGGAACAACATCTACTTTATATGAACTATGGAAAGGAAGGAAGCCTACAGTCAAATATTTTCATGTTTTTGGGAGCAGATGTTACATTTTGGCTGATAGAGAAAATAGAAGAAAGCTGGATCCTAAGCCTGATGAAGGTATTTTTCTGGGTTATTCAGTGAACAGCAGAGCTTATAGGGTGTTTAATTCTAGAACCAAGGTTGTGATGGAGTGCATTAATGTTGTGATTGACGATTTGTCTGCTGAGAAAGATAGAGATGAGTCTGAAGTAGTTCCATAGTCTGAAACATCAGAAGAACAACTGTCAGAAGCAGAAAATCAAGTAGAGTCTGAAGAAGCAGAAATTCATCCAGATCATGTTCCTACTGGCAAAGGACCATCAATTAGAGTTCAGAAGGATCATCCTAGAGATTTAATTCTTGGAAGCCTAGATCAAGGAGTCAGAACAAGAAGATCAGACTCAGTTGCTACTGATTCACGCTTTGTGTCAAAATTTGAACCAAAAAATGTGAAAGAAGCCCTAACTGATGAATTTTGGATTGAAGCCATGCAAGATGAGTTGAATCAATTCAAAAGAAGTGAAGTGTGGGATCTAGTTCCAAGACCTGAAGGTTTAAATGTGATTGGCACTAAGTGGATTTACAAGAACAAAACAGATGAAAATGGTACTGTGGTCAGAAACAAGGCAAGGTTAGTTGCTCAAGGTTATACTCAAGTAGAGGTACTTGATTTTGATGAAACCCTTGCACCTGTGGCCAGATTAGAGTCCATTAGATTACTGTTGGGAGTATATTGCATTTTGAAGTTCAAATTGTTTCAGATGGATGTGAAGAGTGCATTTCTGAATGGTTATCTGCAAGAAGAAGTCTATGTTGAACAGCCTAAAGGGTTTGTGGATCCTAAGTTTCCAGATCATGTTTATAAATTGAAGAAGGCCTTGTATGGATTGAAGCAAGCACCTAGAGCATGGTATGAAATACTCACTCTATTTCTTGAGACTCAAGGATACAGGAAATGAGGATCTGACAAGACTTTGTTTGTGAAAGATGAAGATGGAAGTCTGATGATTGCTCAAATCTATGTTGATGACATAGTGTTTGGTGGGATGTCAAAGAAAATGGTTCAGTTGTTTGTTCAACAGATGCAATCAGAATTTGAAATGAGTCTAGTTGGTGAACTTACATATTTTCTTGGACTGCAAGTCAAGCAAATGGAAGATACAATTTTCATTTCTCAGAGTAAATATGCCAAGAATATTGTGAAGAAATTTGGAATGGAATCTGCCAGCCATAAGAGAACACCTGCTGCTACTCATCTGAAATTAACTAAATATGAACATGGAGTTTCAGTTGATCAAAGCCAGTACAGAAGTATGATTGGGAGTTTATTGTACTTAACTGCAAGTAGACCTGATATTACTTTTGCTGTTGGAGTGTGTGCAAGATATCAAGCTGATCCTAAGATGAGTCATTTAACACAAGTTAAGAGGATCTTGAAGTATGTCAACAGTACAAGTGATTATGGAATCATGTACTTACACAGTTCAAGTTCTGAATTGATGGGATATTGTGATGCTGACTGGGCTGGAAGTGCAAATGACAGGAAGAGCACTTCTGGAGGATGTTTCTTTTTGGGTAACAACTTAATTTCATGGTTCAGCAAGAAACAAAATTGTGTGTCTTTGTCTACAGCTGAAGCTGAATATATAGCAGCTGGTAGTAGTTGTTCACAATTGGTTTGGATGAAGCAGATGCTGGAAGAATACAACATGCAACAAGGTGTTATGAGATTATTTTGTGATAATTTGAGTGCTATAAACATTCCTAAGAACCCTATACAGCGCAGCAGAACTAAACACATAGATATCAGACATCATTTTATTAGAAATCTTGTGAAGGAAAAGATTGTTCAACTTGAACATGTGGATACTGAGAACTAGATTGCTGATATTTTCACAAAAGCTTTGGATGCCAAACAGTTTGAGAATCTGAGAAGCAAGTTGGGTGTTTATCTGCATTAGGACTTATAGCAATTACAGCAATCTGGATGTGAGGAAGATAGAGTACCTGCCAGATTTGCTAATGCTGAGTGTTATCCTAATCCTGAGTCTGAGTCTGATACTGGGACTGATTTTGAAGATTTTTGTGCAGTTTTTATTACCTATGTGAAGTCTGAGTTTTGTCATAATTTTGTGGCTAAAAAGGGGGAGAAAAACCAGTGTTGGTATTCAGAATGTATTCAGAAGTGTTTGTTCAGATTTCAGAATTATAACAAGAAATGTCAAGATATGCTTGAGGGGGAGTTTGTGTCTCAGGGGGAGTGCGTGAATATGAAATGCCTGAGTTGTGAGTTGTTTGTTTTTAGTGTTCGTGAAGAGTTTATTGCTGCCTTAGTTTCAAAAGCCTATGTCTCAAAAATTCATTGCAGTTCAAAATCAAGGGGGAGTATTGTATGTGTGCTGAGTTGCAGGGGGAGAGTTGTTCTGAAGCTGTGTATGTTGCTGACATGTGATGATCAGAGTCTTAGAACTATCAGAAGATGCTCAGTTGTTTTGTGTGCTCTTCAGACTATCAGAAGCTGATGTGTTGTGTTTTTTGAAGAACTAAAGCTGTTGTGCATGGTTTAACATAGCAAACATAGCATTTGTCCACTGCTTATCTCTGCTGCTATGTTTAGTTTTGTGGAGTTCTTCATTGCTGAGTTACTTGTGTTGAATTGAAGAACTTGTTATTTGTGAAACATTGATTTTAGCCAAAAATTTGCCAAAATGGGAGATTGTTGAGTATTTAGAAGTTGGATACATGTTTTGGTAAAATCAAAGTGTTCAAGCAAAGCATCTCCATGTGTTTAAGAAATCTTCAGAAGCAAGAAATCGAATTTGAGGGGGTTCAGAAGCACTTTGGACCTTCAGAAGCTGTTTTGGGCCTTCAGACTCTGAAACAGTACATCAGACGCTAAATGGTCTTTCAGACGCTGAACAGTACATCAGACGTACTGTTCAGACGTTGACCAGCGTTGACTCCTTCAGACGCACTACAGTACTTCAGACGCACTATTCACCAGCTGACCAACGTTGACTTCTTCAGAAGCTGGGTCTTTATGCGTTCTTTCTGTGCGTATCTTTGTGAGATTTGTCAAGGATTAATTCAAGCATTTGGTTTCTAGAAGATTGAATTAAATTGATGAAGATCTTATGAAAATTGGCTTCATATTTATGTTTGTATAATTGTGCTGAAGAATCTTTTCAAGATACAATGCAGAATTATTTGTTTCCTTATTGAGCCATTCATATTTCAGAAACAAATCAAATTCAGAAGATTGGCTACAGATTTAAGAAAGCTGCTGAAGTCTATAAAAGGAGATGTGCTGCTATTGTTGAAGACTAACGAAGATTATTGCAGAAATCAGAATTTGAGTCTTTTGTGTTTTTAAACTTAGGTTTATTTTGTACACCACTCATCTGAGTTGGTTTAGAGTTTTATTGAGTTGTAATTCATTTTAAACCTTTAGGTACGAATGAAGTCTTTGATGTATTGAAGTGTTTCTTCAAAACTGGGTAGATTTCAGAAGTTGTTTAGTAACTAGGCTGTTACTTGATTAGGAAGTAAGAAAGGGGTTTCTTATACTCAAGGTGTTGGGTAGAAATCAGGACTATAGGAGATTAAGTCAGAAGACTAGGAACAGGGGGTCTGTGTCATGAGTCTTAGGATTAATTCCAATAGTGGATTTCCTTCCTGGATTGGTATCCTCCAGACGTAGGTGGTATTTACACCGAACTGGGTTAACAAATCTCTGTGTGCCTTTATCTTTTTGCACCTTTATTACTGCTTCTGAACTGATTTTAATTGTGCTCTGTTTTTGCAAAATCGTGCTCTGTTTCATAGTTCTGATCCTTAACTGCCAGAATTTCAACATCTATATGATAGATTAGAGTAAGGAGTTACTCGCCCAAATGGTTTGATAGTTGTATGAGATACAATTGGAAGGAGTTCCTACCTAAATAGCTAAGTTTTGGGGGATCAGCCCTCGCTGACTCAAAACGAAGTGAAATATGGATTTCAACCCACTAGAAAATTTTCCAATGAGATTTTCCGAATCAAATGTTGAAGGTCATTTGTTTTGAGTAAAATAGTGGGAGCATATTAATTAAAAACCTAATTAAATATGTTTTAAATCATGATACATTTATTTTATTTATTTTCTGTATTTAAAATTTCTTTGGCATATACATTTTATTATACTGTTAAATGTTCTTATAAAGAACAAAATCTTCAGAAAGGAGTTTCTGAATTGGTACAAGAATTGAGAATTGTTCTCAAGTACAAGAAAAACTGTTAATGTTTTGAAAAGAGTCAAAATATAAGAAAGAGGTAAGACTTCTTCTTTGCCCATATGGTTATATAAGGTTAAATTTCTACTTCTGCATCATAAGTATATGATACTTGATGATTGATCTCATATTTGTTGAAATATAGAGTTTTTAAGGAAATAAGACATTAATTATAAGTGAAGTCCACCTATGTCTAGAATGGAACAAATTGTTTCATTGACATAGAAGCTAATGTTTGGACTTAAATTTAACTTGATATGGAACCAAATAATTGTTATTAAATTCCATAAAATAGAAGCATTAAATCATATATCTTGTATCGACAAGAGAATGATTGTGTACTTGAATAAAAGACAAACATTGTCCTATTATCCAAATAATGTTTTCTATACAAGTGTGCTAATCAAGTAATGGACTTGAGTTCCATGATCTTGATAAGCTGGTCTATAACATATGAAAAAGATCAAATGAGATTTGAACTATTTGTATATTATTAGCATTATTGTTTAGTACAAATAAGTTTGATTCACATTTCAAGATTCCATGAATAAGGACTATTGGACTCATTTGATTTTATATCATTTGAAGGATGTGAGTTTCCCCTTTTGGAAAATATTTTAGTGTATTAATCACCAACCAAGGTGAAGAGACATCTGATCTATTTGAACCAAAATACATATAAGATGTATTCATCGCAATGCTTATATCTAGCGATCCCGCTTGTCATTGTTGTATAATACGTGTTCTGAAAGATGGATAACGAGGTTGTATTCCTTACTTGGAATAAACTTATATATGTATTTGTCATATGTAGGATTTTATTAATCCAAAGGATACTAGAAAGGTACATGTATTATAAAATTCATTTATGAATTAGAACAAGCTTCTCGAAGTTGAATTGTTTATTTTATTAATAGAGTTTTTAGATTAATAAAAGAACAAATATAAATCTTGTGCACACAAGGAGATTAGTGGGAGCATTGATATTAGTTTGGTGGAGTATGTGGATGACATACTAGTCACCAAAACAATTTATCTACACATGTGAGATATGGTTAGAAAATTATTTCTAATATGTACCAGAAATTGATTATAGTGTTTGACACTATAATACCTTCATGAATATCCTTGGATGTCTTAAAAGACTTAGGATTGTTTCTTGAACACGGATGAAATGGAACATCATAAAAGAGTTACAATGATGACAACTTTCATATCAGTGTACAGTATATCCAGATCGCAATCTGGAATAAATGTTATGCTTGGATATCAACTATGAAATTTGTAAAAGTACAAGCTTCAGATAGTTGTTGTTTCTATTGCAGATGTCAAATATATGATTTGGATTGTTTAGCTCATAGCTGAGCGAAAACATGTGTTTCTTGCGTTGCGGATTCCATTTATCCCGTCTGAGGTGAAATTGGTTTAATCTTGCGAGCAATGAAAACTAGATCTCACCAATGATTCAAATGTATATGTTGACACTTCAATTTCCTTTTGATAGAAGATCAAAAGTGGAAATTGAAAGAAGTAGAACCTACCAACATAGGAAAGGTTCCTTATCTGCTAGTAGAGTATCTTGCCCATAGTGTGCTTGATGCTAACATTTGACCAATAGATATTGAGTTAATTTTTTATGGCTTTTAGTGCTAGTGGGAGATTGTTGGAGTAAGCCCTAATAGCCAATCTATTTTGATTGGATTTGGCTTGTATCATGACTTATATATATATATATATATATATATATATATATATATATATATATATATATATATATATATATATATATGGCATTTATTTATTCTTTTGTTTAGTTTCAAAATAATAAATTCCATAGAATAATTAGTCTGTTTAATGGAGCATTAAGTGTGACTTAATCGTGAGACTCATTAAACGAAAGGACATTATTCTTAAAGTATCCGTAGTCAAGCTTTATTGTGAAATGGGATAACATTAAAGCATAGAGACTATTATGTGGGTAGACTGATGATCACATCTCACAGATCATAGATAAAGAGTTATCAAGTCTTCACATAGGTATAAATATTAGGAGTAATATTTATATTGGATTGACCCGCCATGAGAATACTACATAGTAAAAGTTATGAAAAGTGTCATAAGATATTCTCATAGTGATAGTGGTGTATTCCACCCTTTGACCTGAAACCACTATGTACCCTAGATGTTGAAGTCGAGTGCTTTATCACCATTCAAACGTTGTCTGTAATAGGATGACTATAAAGTTCGTTGATGGGAACTCCATGAATCATGCTAAGGGACATGAGTGACCTAGATGGAATTTGCCCCTCCTACATAACAGGAGAAATGTCTATGGGCCCAATATTGAACTAGACAAGGATGACATGGTCTGTGCCTTGTGTTCAATATAGACATGAGGGCAAAGAGGTAACTATACACATGATCATTATCACGGAAAGGTTTTGTCAGATCACATGAAATTCTCGTCACTTGGGTAGCAGTGATGTGTTGCTAGATACCGATCACTGTTTATAATATTAAATAGGTGATTTAATATTATTGCCAACGTTACGGGAACCTATAGGGGTCACACACAAAGGACAGATAGATGAGAGAAATAAATAAGTAAGACTTATTTATAAAATAATAAGTAGGACTTATCAGTAATTAAATAATTAAGTATGACTTTTTATTTAATTTATGAAATAGAGAAATGCGGTCCATCGTAAGGTACGGTGTGTTTAAGTGAAATATGGTGCACCGTAAAGTACGGTGTATTTAAGTGCTTGACTTGTTGACCACACAAGTGGTTCTATAAATAGAACCCTTGTGGTGAAGCATTACAGACTTTTGTTGAAACACTTAACCTAATTCATAAAAGGTGTGAACCTAGTCGCCGCTCTCTAAACCTTATTCTCTCTGAATCTCCGTTGAAATTGGCTAGCACCGGTCATCGGAGAAGGTCTGTTCGTGTGGATTGAATAGAGGCATCGCTACGTTGCTTTGCTCGTGATCAGAAATAATTCTGCCACAAAGGTTCTGCTCTTCAAGAGGTAAACACATGAATCTTAAAGTGTTTAAGTATGTGTTTGATTTGTGATTAATGATTTAATCAAGACCCGTTTCAATGGGATTTGTTCCGCTAAGAGGATTAATTTTTTTGAAAAACCCCTCTTAAATCCCTTCAATGGGTACTAAGATTTTGAAGTTAAAACACGATTTTCTAAACTTTGAGTTCTGCTAAGATCGCAGAGCGACCAGGACTTAGCTCTACGAAGCTTCAGACTTAGAATGTGCTTCTGACCCATCTTCGCCTAGCCATCGCCTAAACTTTGCTCTGCAAAGTAATCAGAAGCTGAGTTCGCAGAGCGACCAGGACTTAGCTCTGCGAAGCTTCAGAAGCTGGCTTCAGACTCTGACTCCAGAAGCTGACTTCAGAGTCTGAAGGATCAGATGCAGGAGATCGCAGAGCGAAGTTAGGGTCGCAAAGCGAAGTGGTCCAGAATGCCTTTTCTTAATTAACAGCTGTACCATGCCATTGATCTTCGAAATACCTTGGAATATAGATGCTTTTGAGCCTTCAAGGATTAATCTAGGAAATGCATATGTATCATATAGAGTATTGGGTAGTTTTCCCACACGATTTCAGGTAAGAGGAATAGGGGATTATTACAGATGGGATAGTAAGCCCTAAGTATGACATATGATAACGATATGTCTAGAACCTATAATAGGTTAACATGAATAGATATGTATTATTCAGAGTGATAGGTATAGATTACCTAAAAGCTTCAAGTAAGCTAAGGAGGGCTTAGTTCCCAACAAGTAAGTAAGAGGCTTATGAGAACGATAAGCTTAAACCTTTTATAGGTTAAGAATCTCATGTTTGAGTATTTCAGGAATGCATTAGATATGCAAGGTATAGAATGATGTATCAGATATACATATGGTATAACTTAAGTTATATACAGATTATATATATATATATATATATATATATATATATATATATATATATATATATATATGTGGGATTTGCTAATATACACCCACTAGTTTTTATGTGGGAGTATTTTAGCAAGTTATAACTAAAAAGTTGATAAATACACCTTGAGGTGTATGTTGCTATAACACACCTTCTAAAAAATAAGTGGGTGTATGTTAGCAACTCCTATAGGCATTTGCTGGAATACACCCACTTATTTTTTAGAAGGAGTATTTTAGCAAGTTATAACTAAAAAGTGGCTAAATACACCTAAAGATGCATGTTGCTAAAATACTCCCACATAAAAACTAGTGGGTGTATATTAGCAAATCCCTATATATATATATATATATTCAAGAAGATATCAGAAACATCAGGATAAAGTATATATATTTATATATAAGGAATAATTAATTATCAGGATAAACTTTGTGTCTTCTGGGTTCTCGCAGTTAGAGAGCGCAGGGGGTTCCAGTGTTGCTGGAATGGGCAGGAACTTTCCGTGAGGATAACCACACAATAGTTTATAGTGTGCCTTCTGTGTTCTCGCTAGTTAGAGCACAGGGGGTTCCAGATACAGCTGGAACGGGCAGGAATCTTCCGCGAGGATAACCACACACACTGGCAAGATGAGTCCGGTGATTAGCCTCAGATAGGAATTTTCACCGGTTATCAGGGGAATGTGCTCCGGGGTTACTCCACTCGGGGGCATTCTATAAAATGAACCAAGATATTATTGTCTGTTCAACGCTAACATCTAACATAATGTTATCAGAGTTGCGCAGCTAAGAAGTAATTCTGGGATGAGTTAACAAACAATTCTAAGCTGAAGCTTAAGGAATAAGAAGGCTTGTGAAGTCCTTGCAGGATGAATTGCAAGAAAGATACTGAGAGTTCAGTTCTTGCAACACACAACAACAGTAAGCAGTGATGACTTGAACCTATCATAAGTTCTAACAGAAATTTAGAAGTAAGTTGAGGGATACTTCAAATCTCGAAAATCATGAGGAATGGAAATCGAAATGATTTAAGAGTATGTGGTAAGATATAAGAAGGATGTGTTCCTAGAACATTAATATTAAAGCAATAGAAGTCACCGCTAGTACGGTAATCTAGCTATTTAGCTCAGTAACTTCAAGTGAACTTGAAGAGTAAATTTAAATGAAAGAGAAGTTATGCATAAGGCAACAACAGTATAGATTGCACTTGCAAGATGATGTTTTTTGAATTGGAAGCATTGAATGCAAAGGCATATGAGTTTATTCTACATTGTACGCACGTTACGCCGTCTGATGAACAGTAAACCAGGATTTCAGCTTCTGATGCAGTTTTCAGCTTCTGTACCTCCTCTAATCCAATTTCTTGCTTCTAAAGACTTCTTTATCATCTGGAGACGCATTGCTTGAACACATTTATTTTACCAAAACATGAAGCCAACATATAAATCCTCAACATTATTATCTAAGTTGATTTTATGGAATGCCCCCGAGTGGAGTAACCCCGGAGTACATTCCCCTGATAACTGGTGAAAATTCCTATCTAAGGCTAATCACTGGACTCCTCCTGCCTGTGTGTGTGGTTATCCTCACCGAAGATTCCTGCCCGTCACAGCTGTACTGGAACCCCCTGTGCTCTCTAACTACGAGAACCCAGAAGACACATTAAAACTTATGTGTGGTTATCCTCGCGGAAAGTTCCTGTCCATTCCAGCTATAACTGGAACCCCCTGTGCTCTCTAACTACGAGAACACAGAAGACACAAAGTTTATCCTGATAATTAATTATTCCTTATATATATACATATATTCCTGATAATCCTCATAATTTCCTGACCTGATACGTGTACCCTTAGTGTCACTCTGACGTGAACATCTGAGGCACGTCCTGATGTACATAAAATGTACCTGAAACTGGGTAAACCTGGTACCTCTAACTGCAGTACTCTATATCCTGCCTGGCTAAGGGTATCCTGAACTATCCCTTAACTAACCTGATTTCATGTGGATAAATTACCCTTCACTCTGTATGATACATGTGTTTGTCCTAGATTAATCCTTGATAGTTCATGAGTATCTCTATCCCAAAGCATATCAAAGATCATTGGCATGGTACAGTTGTTTGTAAATAAAATGTCATTCTGGATAACTTCGCTTTGCGATCCTGAGCTTCTCTCTACGATCACCTACGTCTGAACCTTCAGAGTCTGAAGTCAGCTTCTGAAGTCAGAGTCTGAAGCCTGCGTCTGAAGGCAGCTTCTGAAGCTTCGCAGAGCAAAGTCTAGGCGATGGCTAGGCGAAGTAGGTCAGAAGCACGTTCTGATTCTGAGACTTCGCAGAGCTAAGTCCTGGTCGCTCTGCGAATATAGCAGAACTCCGAATTCTGAAAAACGTGTTTTAACCTCCAAATCTTGGTACCCAACTATCCAGTGACCTTTGAAACATGCCAGGGACTCATTTTAAACCATAAAAACATACTGGGTACAAGGATTAAATAGGAATCAAGCTTATGTTTCAAAAGGGGGAAAACTATCCTTTTTCCTAGAATCTTACAAATTGAATTGTAATCCTCACACAATATAACCCAGAAAGGATATTGCTACTCTAAGGAACTCACTTTATACTTGCTGATCCGCGATAGCTTCCTGGCACCACAACCCTAGCTTGGTCTTACTTTTTCCTTAACTTTTCCTTAAGCTTCCTCTTGCTTCAATCTTTCTCAAGAGCTTGCTTACTTGCAATACTAATAATTCAGGGGAGAAAACTGATGGATTATAGCTGGTGGTGGTGCTGGCCGATTTTCTTAGAGAGAGAGGGAGAGGTTGCTGTGTTCTAGAGTGAGAAAGGAAATAGGAAAATGAATTATTTCTTATCTTGTTCCTATATAAAGCCTTGCCATCTCAAATTACAACTTTGCCACTACTCACTCTTAATTCCTCTAATATTGATAAAAGTTACATCTGAGCGGGATATTACAATCTACCCCACTTAAAGGAATTTTGTCCTCGAAATTAGAATTTACCTGAAAATAGATACTGATAACTCCTTCGCATCTCTGATTCTAGCTCCCAAGTAGCTTCACCGTCAGGAGAACCTTTCCACACAACCTTAACAATTGGAATTTCCTTGTTCCTTAAAGACTTGACATCACGATCAACAATATGTTCTGGTTCTGGCTGAAATGTTAAATCTGATCTCAAGTCGATGGTTTCCAATTCTATTGGTTGAAAAGGATCTGGAATAAATTTCCTCAACTGAGAGACATGGAAAACATCATGCAATCCTGACATAGCCGGTGGCAGAGCCAACTGATAAGCTGCTGGACCGACGCGTTTAAGTATCTGAAATGGCCCAATAAATCTTGGACACGATTTCTTTGTCCTGAAAACGCCACGTAAGCCCAATTTAGGTGTAACCTTCAGGAATACGTGATCTCCCACTTCAAATTCTAAGGGCCTTCGCCTCTTATCCGCATAGCTTTTCTGACGACTCTGAGCAGTTCTCATCTTATCCTGGATAGATTTAATCTTCAGAGTAGTCTCCTGAATAATCTCGGGTCCCAGAATACTCTTATCTCCGACCTCAGCCCAACAAAGTGGTGTCCTGCACTTTCTGCCATACAATGCCTCATAAGGTGCCATTCCAATGCTGGAATGGTAACTATTATTGTAAGAAAATTCAATCAAAGGCAGATGATTATTCCAACTTCCTCCATCTTCTAAGATGCATGCACGTAGCATATCCTCTAATGTCTGAATAGTTCTCTCGGATTGTCCATCTGTCTGAGGATGATGGGACGTACTCATCTTTAACCTTGTTCCTAAAGCCCTCTGAAAAGCTTTCCAAAAATGAGAGGTAAAGATTGGATCTCTATCTGAGACAATACTAGTTGGAACACCATGCAGTTTCACAATCTCTGCGATAAACAACTCCGCATATTGAGAAGCCTTGCATGTAGTCCTTACCGGTAACCCACTTCATGTCCTCGCAGAGTTCGAGGTAACCCACTTACAAAATCCATAGATATCTCTTCCCATTTCCATTGAGGAATTTCTAATGGTACTAGCATCCCTGCTGGCCTCTGATGTTCAATCTTTACCTGTTGACACATTAGACACCGTGACACAAATTCCGCGATGTCAGTTTTCATGCCTGGCCACCAATAGTCCCTTCTTAAATCTTGATACATCTTAGTGGTACCTGGATGGATACTGAAACTACTCTTATGGGCTTCTTCTAGTATCAGCCTCCTCAATTCTGCATCATTTGGAACACATATCCTACCATCAAACAGTAGTGTGCCATCTGATGCCCTTGAAAACTCTGATTGACCGACCCTCCTCTGGAGGTCCATATCCATACCCTGAGCTTGTGCGATCCTGGACCGCAGATCACAAGTGATCTCTAGCTTATGCAACATAATACCATTATCTACCTCAGTAACACTAAGATTAAGATCTTTGAACTTTTCATGCAGATCACAAGTATGCATCATCACCTCCTCAATTCTGCATTGTTTGGAACACAGATCCTACCATCAAACAGTAGTGTGCCATCTGATGCCCTTGAAAACTCTGATTGACCGACCCTCCTCTGGAGGTCCATATCCATACCCTGAGCTTGTGCGATCCTGGACCGCAGATCACAAGTGATCTCTAGCTTATGCAACATAATACCATTATCTACCTCAGTAACACTAAGATTAAGATCTTTGAACTTTTCATGCAGATCACAAGTATGCATCATCACCTCCTCAATTCTGCATTGTTTGGAACACAGATCCTACCATCAAACAGTAGTGTGCCATCTGATGCCCTTGAAAACTCTGATTGACCGACCCTCCTCTGGAGGTCCATATCCATACCCTGAGCTTGTCCGATCCTGGACCGCAGATCACAAGTGATCTCTAGCTTATGCAACATAATACCATTATCTACCTCAGTAACACTAAGATTAAGATCTTTGAACTTTTCATACAGACCACAAGTATGCATCATCACCTCTGCTCTAACCAAGGACTTTCTGCTTAAGGCGTCAGCAACAACATTCGCCTTTCCCGGATGGTACTTTAGATCAAAATCAAAATCTTTCAGATATTCCATCCATCTCCTCTGTCTCATGTTCAATTCCCGTTGATCAAACAAATACTTTAAGCTTTTATGGTCACTGAACAAGTCAAATTGTGCACCATATAAATGATGTCTCCACACTTTCAGTGCAAAGACTATGGCTGCTAACTCCAGATCATGAGTTGGGTAATTCTCCTCATGAGATTTAAGTTGTCGTGAAGCATAGGCTATCACATTACCTTCCTGCATGAGAACACTACCAAGTCCTTTGGAGGACGCATCACATAAAACAACATACCTCTTTCCGGGATCCGGTATCGCTAAAACTGGGGCCTTAGATAATTTCTTTTTCAAAGTTCTGAAGCTCTTCTCGCACTCCTCGACCCACACGAAGGGCACATCCTTCCTAGTGAGACGTGTCAAAGGCAAAGCAACCTGAGAAAACCTTAAAATAAATCTTCTATAGTAACCTGCTAAGCCCAAGAAACTTCTAACTTCAGCCACGTTCTTAGGTCTGGGCCAATTAAGGACAACTTCAACTTTCGATGAGTCTACTGACACTCCTCCCTTAGAGATGGCATGACTCCAAAAACTTAATTTCAGACAACCAAAATTCACACTTACTGAATTTGGCATATAACTGCTTCTCTCTAAGAATGTTCAAAACAATCTCCAGATGCTGGGCATGTTCCTGAGGGTCCCTTGAATAAATCAAAATATTATCGATGAAAATCACTACAAACTGATCTAGGTAAGGCTGAAAAATCCTGTTCATGTAATCCATGAACACTGCTGGGGCATTAGTCACTCCAAAAGGCATAACTAGGAATTCATAATGTCCATAACGTGTTCTGAATGCAGTCTTAGACACATCTGAGGATTTGATGCGAATATGGTGATAGCCGGACCTAAGGTCAATCTTGGAAAATACTGTTGCTCCCTTGAGCTGATCTAAAAGATCATCAATCCTTGGAAGAGGATACTTGTTCTTAATAGTTACCTTGTTCAACTGGCGGTAGTCTATGCACAATCTCATGCCACCATCCTTCTTCTTAACTAGTAAAATTGGTGCACCCCAAGGTGACACACTTGGCCTGATAAAATGTTTCTGAATAAAGTCCTCTAACTGGGACTTCAATTCCTTAAGCTCTGATGGTGACATTCTATACGGTGCCACAGACACTGGCTCCGCTCCTGGAACGAGATCAATAGAGAACTCAACTTCGCGTTCTGGGGGTAAACTGGTTATCTAAGAAGGAAAATGATCTGGATACTCATTAACAACTGGAATGTCACTGGGACTCAGCTCTGAATCTGAAGTCACAGTAACCATTACATAAAAACCCCTATCCTGAGCACAAATAAACTGAATTAACTGGTGGGTACGATTAATTAATTCAAATAAAGCCACACCTTCAGTTGTATCACTTGTAGGCATAAAGATACTCTTTTCAGCACATCCTATATATACATGGTTAGCGGAGATCCAATCCATTCCTAGAATCACGTCAAGTTGTACCATGGGAAGACACACCAAATCTATATAGTATGTCTTACTGGATACTTTGATAGGACAATTCTCACATACATAACTTGCTACGATTCCGCCTTCTGTAGCGGCGGATACCATCATAGGAGGAATCAAAGGAGACATAGGTAACTGCAATGTTTCTACACACTTGTATGAAATAAAAGAACATGTTGAACCACAATCAAAAAGAACTTTAACTAGATTCTGACCAAGATAACACATACCAGCAATTAAATACTCATTAGCCAGAGCTTTCCGACCATCTAGGGAATACACCCTGCCTTTACTGGTTGTAGTTCCTTCAGCTGTTCCCTTGCCTCGCCCATTGGGGCATTATCACAAAAAGTGTCTAGGTTGCTTACACCCGTAGCACACTTTAGCACCTTCCATGCATTCACCCATGTGAGATCTTCCACAGGTAATACAAGTAGGATTAGACCGTGGAGGATTGGACTGCTTCCCTCTCTGAGGGGAGCCTTTTGGCCTCTGCTTGTCATGATACTTATCTGAAAACTTACCCTTTCTCTTTTCAAACGCTGCAGCTTTCTCTTTCGCGGTCTTGGCAAAACCCACTTCAGCAATCAAACTATCATGAACCAATTCATCATAACTTCTATTTCTCTGGAGGCTCACTGCAGTATCAATCTCACCTCTTAGACCCCGTTTATACTGGTTCATTTTCCAGTTGTCATTTACTGCATATTTGTTGTGAGTAGAATAATATGACAACTCTTCAAACTTCTTTGTGAACTCTGTAACCGACATACCACCTTGTTTCAAATCAAGGAACTCCTGTTCTTTCTTCACTTTATATGACAATGGCAAAAACTTCTCTAGCATTGCTTCCTTGAAATTTATCCAATTTACCTCAACATCATTTGCCATCATTCTGCGCTGAGTGGATTCCCACCAGTCTTTTGCTGCACCTCTGAACTGATTAGTGGCATACAATACCTTCTCAGCTTCCGTGCACTCAGCCATCCGGAAGATCTCTTCCATCTGTTTAAGCCACCTCCTGGCTTCCTGAGGATCGCCCTCTCCATTAAACTTGGGAGGGTGACTCCTATTAAATTCCGGGAAAACTGGATTTCCAACAACTGGAGGCGGTGGAGTCTGCTGATGGAAACCTTGCCCATGTTGCATCATTTCCATCCACTGATGCTGAGATTGGTTCTGTTGCTGCTCCTGCTGTTGCATCATCTGCATCATCTGCTGATGTTGTAATGCATTCTGATACTGCTGTTGCAACGCTTGCTGTTGTTGCATCATCTGAGCCCAGAAATTTATATTAGGATCTCCACCTGCTTCCTCATTAGCCTGATTTACTCTAGGCCTTCCTGGTCCTCTTCTTCTCCCAGACATCTTATCTTAGGTGTCATATACAAGTCAAAGTGATCAGTTTCAACCAGATATAACATTTAGAATAATGTCCTGCATCCAAATGGTCCATAAAATTGGATTGTAATTTTAATGACCCAAGACACGATCTGAATCAACCAGGCTCTGATACCAAATGTAACACCCATATAAAGATTGCCTAGGATCTTATACGAGTATTAAATTTCGTACTGGATGCATTAATTTACAATACAGTAAATTCAACTGATTATGATACATAACATAATGTATTAATACATCCAACTGTTAATATAAAACATCTCTAGAATTATACATCATAATACAACATCTAAAAATATGAAACTAGAACAACTAGAAACCAACACGATCAGTCCAAAGCCTTCTCCTTACCCTTGCTGCGTGCTACCTGTGAACATGCACCAGAAGGAATGGGATGAGACATAATGTCTCAGTGAGCTCCACCCAACCTACTGTTGGCAACCTCGGGGAACCTAGGGTCGCCATGCCTACTGTTGGCAATCTCGGGGAAACATATGATCGCCAAGCCTTAACTATACCCAAAGAGGGTTTATACTTGCTTGAACCAGCTAACCTGTGTAGTCATGAAACTGGACTACAAACTGATAACCGCCTGAAACTGCTACCTGATACCTGATATCTGATACCTGCCTGATAACTATTTCCTGCCTGATATTATTATGTTAGATGTTAGCGTGTAACAAACATTATTATCTGAGTTGATTTTACGGAATGCCCCCGAGTGGAGTAACCCCTGAGTACATTCCCCTGATAACCGGTGAAAATTCCTATCTAAGGCTAATCACCGGACTCCTCCTGCCTGTGTGTGTGGTTATCTTCACGGAAGATTCCTGCCTGTCCCAGCTGTACTGGAACCCCCTGTGCTCTCTAACTACAAGAACCCAGAAAACACACTAAAACTTATGTATGGTTATCCTCGCGGAAAGTTCCTGCCCATTCCAGCTATAACTAGAACCCCCTGTGCTTTCTAACTACGAGAACACAGAAGACACAAAGTTTATCCTGATAATTAATTATTCCTTATATATATATATACATATATTCCTGATAATCCTGATAATTTCCTGACCTGATACGTGTACCAACACTGTCACTCTGACGTGAACATCTGAGGCACGTCCTGATGTACATAAAATGTACATGAAACTGGGTAAACCTAGTACCTCTAACTACGGTACTCTATATCCTGCCTGGCTAAGGGTATCCTGAACTATCCCTTAACTAACCTAATTTCCTGTGGATAAATTACCCTTCACTCTGTATGATACACGTGTTTGTCCTAGATTAATCCTTGATAGTTCATGAGTATCTCTATCCCAAAGCATATCAAAGATCATTGGCATGGTACAGTTGTTTGTAAATAAAATGTCATTCTGGACAACTTCGCATTGCGATCCTGAGCTTCGCTCTGCGATCACCTGCGTCTGAACCTTCAGAGTCTGAAGTCAGCTTCTGAAGTGAGAGTCTGAAGCCTGCGTCTGAAGGCAGCTTCTGAAGCTTCGCGTAGAAAAGTCTAGGCGATGGCTAGGCGAAGTAGGTCAGAAGCACGTTCTGAGTCTGAGACTTCGCAGAGCTAAGTCCTGGTCGCTCTGCGACTATAGCAGAACTCCGAATTCTGAAAAACGTGTTTTAACCTCCAAATCTTGGTACCCAACTATCCAGTGACCTTTGAAACATGCCAGGGACTCATTTTAAACCATAAAAACATACTGGGTACAAGGATTAAATAGGAATCAAGCTTATGTTTCAAAAGGGGGAAAACTATCCTTTTTCCTAGAATCTTACAAATTGAATTGTAATCCTCACACAATATAACCCAGAAAGGATATTCCTACTCTAAGGAACTCACTTTATTCTTGCTGATCCACGACAGCTTCCTGGCACCAAAACCCTAGCTTGGTCTTACTCTTTCCTTAACTTTTCCTTAAGCTTCCTCTTGCTTCAATCTTTCTCAAGAGCTTGCTTACTTGCAATACTAAGAATTCAGGGGAGAAAACTGATGGATTACAGCTGGTGGTGGTGCTGGCCGATTTTCTTAGAGAGAGAGGGAGAAGTTATTGTGTTCTAGAGTGAGAAAGGAAATAGGAAAATGAATTATTTCTTATCTTGTTCCTATATAAAGCCTTGCCATCTCAAATTACAACTTTGCCACTACTCTCTCTTAATTCCTCTAATATTGATAAAAGTTACATCTGAGCGGGATATTACAATTTTGCTTCTGAGTCCAACGTATGAAATGTAGATAATTTTGTACCCTTTCCAACGCTTCCAAGATCACCTCAATCGGAATCGCAGAGCTCTAGATATGATGAAAACAAGACAGATACATAATGACCTACAAAAATAACAATTTAAACCAAAATTAATTCGGTTCTTTTATTCCACAATGACTTATTTATTCTTGTCAAGGGAGATAATTTTAGGATCACATCGTAATCAGAGCTCCTAACTCTAGACATTTTCAAGCAAAGTAGAAAAACATGAGCTAGGCGTCAAGCCACAACCCATCACGACTCACCAATAGCAAAGACTCAATCCTGCAAATCTACATCCATGAGGGATTAACCCAAGGATGAGGCGACAATAAAGCCACTAGAGGGTAAGATATACATTCATTAATAAGGATCATTAAACAAGTGTAGTTCAGACAACATTCATATCATCACAATGTTCAAACATAACAAATTTAGTTATCCGAAATTCAAGAACATGTAACTCATAATCATATTCTCATACAAATCTAACCCCTCCATCATATCAACTCATCATTTACAATCATTCAATTCATACCCTCATCGATAAACAATTATCAAGTCAATTATTACAATTCATCACATCACATCTTCAATGCACATTTACCGATTAAATGCACAAATTCTCATCAACACATTAATACATAAGACTCATACTTATGCAATGTTCCTAGACGACTCTAAATGCATGTGGTACCAAACATCCTCGCTTTTTGGATATCGGAACTTACCGAGTGATCCCATCGTCGCTAACATCGTCGCTTAACATCGTCGCTGGACTTAACTCATGAATGAATGCATGATCATATATTCGACTCACATCAAGTACACATAAGACTCAACAACAACATCAACATCATTATCATATATTCTCATATGATTAAACATCCTCGCTTATTAACATCATCACTTATCATATAAACTTTATATGATCAAACATCATCCCTTATTAACATCATCACTTATCATATAAACTTTCATATGATCAAACAATGTCACTTAATACATAACATGTATCATCATCATTTAATCAAACATCATCAATAGCATCATCAATAACGTCATCAATAACATCATCAATAACATCATTAACATCACAAATTTTACTCAAACAAAGTCACACTAACCCATCACTAATTTACTCATCACATTCTCATCATTAAACACTCATAGCACATCATTATGAATTGCAACTCCATCCATACATACTCATATATTAGCTCTAAAGGCTCCCTTAGACTCATTATTAATTATAAGGGTGTTTCATGGCTCATTGGAAAATTTACGTTGAAGTTTCATAAAAAAATGTATATGACCTATGTGTAGTATTTTAATCATAACTCAAGTTCTAGAAATCTAAATGAAGTCAAACCAACAGAAAATGAAATTTAACATCTGTATCTACAACTTTCATGTTTACATCGAAACCCAGTTCAAAACGGAAAATAGTGGAAAAACCAATTGAAAGCGGAATTTGGGTTTTTGTCCTGACCAAAATCATGACACGATTTCTTCACATCGTCACACGATTTTCACAAAGCCAGAACACCAAATTCTGAACTCAAACTCGTGACACGATTGTCCAAATCGTGACACGATTTGGCTGACAGTCAGCCACCAAAAATCAGTTTCTAAAACACGTTTTTCACCAAAAATCACTTTTAAATCACTTAATTCAATCCTAACACACCCAAATCATTCCAAATCATTACCCATGATCAAAACACTTATAATTAACACTTTCACCACTTCATAACACCAATTACACACTCAAAATCATGATTTTTATCCATTTTTCCAAAATTTCAACAACAACACCGAATCACAACTTAACCATGAATTTATCACTTCAAATCTCATACAAACATGACATTCTCATACTCAATATCATAACAAGAATATAGAACACATCTTAACATCATTTCATCAACAACTTAGTCATTTCAACAACAACTTAATCATTTTCACTTAATTAAGTTATTTCCACTAAAACACCAACAACAACAACTTATTTCACAACAAACCACACAATAAACATAGTTTCTTGCTCATAATCATAACCTTAACATTAACACATTGTAACAACAACAAATTAAGCAGATTCAGTCAAATAAGCAATTTTACCAAAATCACTTAATTCACAATTTATTCCATATAACTTCATAATTTCTCAAACAAATTACATACTCATACTCATAATCAATGACATAATCACCAAACAACACTTAATCATCATATTAATCATCACAAACATCAAAATTCATCAAAGTATTAATTAATCATAATGAAAAATGAAGTTTAAGATGAAGAAAACATGGAATTATCAAGTTTTGACATGTTTAATTTAATCAATAAAAATGAGCACGAAAATCACAACAATTCAGCAACAATTAATCATAAGCTACAACTCCCAAACATACCCCAAGCTTATTAAAACTAATTAATGAAGATAATCTCCCCCTTTACCTTGATTCTTCACTTCTCTTGCTAACCTACTTGAAATCAGCAATCTACTCCTTTAGTTCTTCTAGATTCATCTTCTTCCTCTTCTCCAAGTTTCTCTCTTGTTTTCTCTCTCTACCTCTCTCTTGTTTTGTGACAAATGATAAAACCCAATGAAATAACACTACACTATTCTCTTAAATATTAATGGGTTAGGTTAACTCACCTTAATGAGCTTAGTCAATTCTCATGACACTAAAAATAACACTACACTTTTACTAAGCTCACACCCCCTCTAAATTACTTTTACACCACAACTCCAAATATTTAAATTTCTAACTTCCCGAATATTACAAGTTCGCCACTACCCTTGAAATGACTAAAATACCCTCAAATCTCAAAATTCAATAAATAATCAAAATAAACAATTAAGCACATATAAAATAATTAAATAAATAAATCCTAAAAATCGGGCTGTTACAATTTGCGACCCTTGATCACTAATCAAATAAAATGGAACAAAGGGATTAAGCAAATTGTTTTCTTAATTTTTCTCTCAAAGGAAAGGATTTGCTTCCAAGAAAATACACTCTCCAACTTTATTTTATTTTTAGAGACTCTCTCCGGTATTAAATATAGACAAATAAACAATTAAATCCTTTATCTCAAATTAAAGCAAATATAACTTACTTTGACTTTATTTAATGTTGGTTATCCTAAATTACATTTTGATTCATGTAAGTTTTATATTTTAGTGACTTTTTTATTCTCAAGAATCATGTTCCAATGGATGGCACTTTTGATAATATTTTATTTTTTATGATCAAGAAAAATATTTGCATATAACTAACTTTTTAAAGTTGGGTATTTTGTTAATATAAAATGTACCTGTGTTTGACACATGGCGTTACACTAGTAATTATTACATAGTAATCCAATATAAATTCATCTCACATCATCATCTTAACTGAAGCTTTACGATAATAAGTGGATTTTGAGCACCAAAGACTAGATTACGATATATATATAGAAGCAACTAAATCTAATAATAACCAAATAAATGCATTATAATCATAACTTATAAGGCTCAAAATCAATTGACAAGGATGTTGTAGCTACAAGGCCGTTCCGATCGAATTGGAGGCTAGTATCTAATAATAAAAAGAGGCCCCTAGTAAACAAATGCAAAATTTAAAAAAAAAAATCATCATCACCTATTTAGACTAAATAACATAAAAAAATAGGCATTCTTGTAACTAATAAAATATAAAAAATTGGGCTACTACTAATTTAAAATTTATATATTTTTAATATACTTAGTTATCATAATTACTTATTTAGTGGATTCCATAAACCAATTTTGCCCAAATGGAAATCTCGCTATCCATTCCTATTTTGATTTAAATCTGTAGTATTTAATATAATATAAATGATAAAAAATTTCAAAAATAAGGACGCTAGGACTCAAACACGCGTCCATCAACTTTCATAATTAGACAATCCGCTGTGGTAAACTGAATATCTAGTCAACCTGATTCTACTTTTTGTATTAATATTATTATAGACAACCACTATACTATAAGAACAAAACAATTGGGCCCCCAAAAATGGGAGGCCCGACACCATAGAGTTGGGTTCACACCCTCTGGGCCGGGCCTGTGTAGCTACTTGCTTGAGAAAATAAAGATGCAAACCAAATATAATGGTTTTGATAAGAAATCTAGCAAATATAATGAAGGTATAAACTGGTGAATTAAAATGTGGATTGATTCTATTATTTTTGGAGTTTGAAGCTTACAAAACCCTAATTCCTCATCAAACCCATAGCCACCAAAGAGAGAGCGAGATACCCTTGATTATGATGAGAGTTCCCTTTAAATATCGTTATATGCATGTGTCATTCGTGCGGCATCACACCTCGCGCACCCACGTTCTTAAAAAATTAAGGCACTAATTATATTTTTCACACATTAAAATTATATTAATCAAAATAGACAAAATACAAAGAGTACTTAACCTAGAAGACAAAAACCACTGCCTAGAAAAAAAGCTATCCCCCGCCCCAAGTAAAAATCATCACATTCTTTGCTTTCCAAATCTTCCATAACGCCACATGCCAAATAATTAGCATACCCTTACCAAAAGCTATTCTTTAAAAAAATATGAAATTTTTTACAATTTTTCCCTATATTTCCAAACCCACAAAGTCCTCCGCTCAAAACTCTCAAACAAAGTCTAAAAGAGTCATCTTGGTTCCCGAAAGATTAACACTGTCCCTAACCACTTGAAGTTTTGATACCAAACTGCTATTACAAATGTACATTTATAAAAAAAGATGGTCCTCCGATTCCCCAACTCCGGTCGGACACCAAACACAATTCAAATCAGAACTTCCTTGAGGGGGATGTATTGAATTGAGATTTTAAGATATTTTAAAAGACTTTTTTATTATGAAAAAGTCCTTTTCAGAGACTAAATTTGTTTTTATTTTGAGGATGTTTTTTGGTGTTTCAAATTGAAGTTAACCTGAATTTGTATTTACATTTCATAATATAATATGACTTTCATCATGAAAATTTCATGCTTGCGACACAAAATTTGGTCTTGTGTGATTTTTTATAAGTAACTTATCATATTCTATTGACAAATGATAAAAGGTTTTCATGTTACTGGGTTTGAAGGAAGTGTATTTTATACTATTATAGATTTATGGTGATAAATGGTTATGAAGCTCTTTGAGAAATTTTAGAGGTGGTAAATCAACTGAATTACACTAGTGCAAATCAGGGATGCAAAACCTATTTTTTAGAGATTTAAGACTGGTTTTTAACTGGGGTTATATCAGCAGGTGTTGTAAGTTTGACATATGAACCTGTTTTTTATTTAGTATAAAAACTACATATTATACTTGCTTTTTCTTATAAACTGGTGTGATATGTGTATTTGTTGTTGGAACAAAATGTGTAAACAATGCCTCTTTTGAGTTTTGATGATAACAAGGTATTAAAAAGAAAATTGGATATGCTAATACCTTTTTCAAGTGTGCAGGACCATAAACTAAAATTTATTCAAGTATCAATCAAGTTTGGTTCTGAAGGAACAAGTTTAAGAGCAAGGAAATATTGTTGGAAGCTTGTGTTACAAGTCTGAAGTTGAAGTCTTAGATTTTGAAGGATCAGAAGCTGAGGATCAGAAGCTGAAGACTCAGACTCTGAAGTCTGAAGGATCAGAAGCTGAGGATCCGAAGCTGAAGGATCAGAAGCTGAAGACTCAGACTCTGATGTATCAGAAGTTAACTGGTGTCACTGTCATCGAGGACATAGTACAACCACGACCTCTGCAAACTTCTCAAAGTCAGAAACGTTCTCTGCAACTTTGTCTCCTTGGACAAGACATCCAATCCATTTTAAGGAAAGGATTCAAACGGTATTCTTCATGGTACGCAGTCCAAATCAAGGAGCAAATCAACGTTGGATCAAGCTTCAAATCAAACGACTCTATTGATGATCTGGCGTCTTCTCAACGTCTCTTTACTCCTCTATATAAAGGACTGAAGACTGGAAGAAAGGTTACGAAAAAAGAAGACTCTACCAATTTCTTACAAGTGCCAAAACTCTGCTAAATTATATACGCATCAAACACTTATAAACTCTTACAAATTTTCTTATCTTAGAATTTCTTAAGTCTAGAGTCTGAAAACTGTGTTGTATTTTGTGAACACCATTGATAGTATATCAAGTGTTCAAACCAAACATATTTCTTTGTAACTCTGTTTGTTTAGAAGTCTCTTGCTTTTGTGCTTGAGCAATCAGAAGTCTCTTGCTTGTGTGCTTGAGAAATTAGAAGCTTCTTACTGTGTGTTTTAGCATCTGGAAGTCTCTTGCTTTTGTGCTTGAGCATTTTGTAATCATTGGATTATAGTGAAAACTATCTTGTAAGTGAAGAGTGGACTGGACTACTTCCGGGCTGTGGAAGGAACCTAGATAATTGCTTGTGTCTTTGTCTCTCTCTCTCTCATTTACTTTCAATTCGCTGCGTGTGAACTCTGGACTTAGTTTCAGATTCTGATCATACATCAGAAGCTGAACTAACTCTTAGTTTTTGAGAAAGAAAAAGCCAACCCAATTCAACCCCTCTTCTTGTGTTTTTCTCATCTTCAGTTGGTATCAGAGCTCCGGTTCTGATATTCAAACACTTAACAGTGTGTTAGTAAAGATCTTGAGAAAAACATGGCTTTTAGTGAATCTAGTGGTTCCTCTCAAGCTGCTCCTAGATCTGGAGCTGCTATATCATATGACTATGGTACAAATGATAAGGAATCTCACTCTCACCATAAACCTCTTATGTCTACTGGTGATCCTGAAAAATTTTCTTGGTGGAAAAGCAAGATGTATAGTCATATCATTGGAATAGATGATAGCCTCTGGGATATCATTGAAGATAATATAACTATACCAGTTGATGAAGGAGTAGCTATTGACAGAAAAAGTCTTACTGATGCTGAAAGAAAGATCTACATAAAGCATTATAGAGTAAGAGATATCATTGTGGATTCTCTGCCTCACAATGAATATTTGAAGCTAAGTGATAAAGCTACTGCAAAGGCCATCTTCACTTCCTTGTGCTCTAACTATGAAGGAAACAAGAAAGTTAGAGAAGCCAAGGCTAACCTTCTTGTTCAACAGTATGAGTTGTTCAAGATGAAGGAGGATGAAAACATTGAGACTATGTTCTCAAGGTTTCAGACTCTGGTATCTGGACTTCAGATTCTGAAAAAGAGTTACTCAACTGCTGACCATGTGAACAAGTTCCTCAAAAGTCTACCATCTAAATGGAGACCTAAAGTAAATGCCATTGAGGAAGCTAAAGATCTAAATACTCTTAGTATTGAAGATCTTATTAGCTCTCTCAGAGTGCATGAACTAGGACTCAATGAAGATGAACATGTTAGAAAATCTAAGTCTATAGCACTTAAATTTAAAGGAAAGTCATCAAAAGCTCTAAAAACCATAGAATCTGATGAAGAATCTCCTGAGGGAAGTTCTGAAGAAGATTCAGAAGCTGAGGAGCTAGCAATGCTTTCCAAAAGGTTTCAGTACTTAGTCAAAAGACAAAAGAAGTTTTCTAACAAACGTAGTGGCTTCAAGGGATCTGGTTCCAAGAAGGAAGACCAGAAGGGTTGCTTCAATTGCAAAAAGACTGGTCATTTCATCATTGACTGTCCATAGCTACAGAAGGACAAATCAAAGTAGAAATCCAAGACGACCAGCTCTAAATCAAGAAACTTCAGAAACAAACTCAAGAAAAGTCTTATGGCAACCTGGGATGATCTTGACAATGAATCTGAATCTGAGAAGGAAGATGAAGAAGAAGCTAATCTAGCTCTAGTGGCAACAACATCTTTTGATACAGAGTCAGGATCAGCCTCTGAGGATGAAGATGAGGTATTTTCTGAACTTACTCAATCTGAACTTGTTGAAACAGTTATGGAACTTATGAACCATCTCAGAAGCAAGATAAAACAATTAAAATTTTTGAAAAAGAAATATAACTTGTTGTCTGATGAAAATCTCCAACTTCATAATCATATCAATGAGATAGATGAAGAGGTAAGAGATTTGAGAAAAATGGTTCATATGAAACCTGATGAAGTCCCAAGTGAGCAAGAAATTGAACTTCAGGAGTTCATACTAACTGGAATCAACAGAAGCAAAGTTGCGTCTATGATTTATAATATTAACAGAAACATGGGAGAAGGTATTGGTTTCTCAAATGATCCATTAAATCATTCAAAAGAAACAAACCTACCATCTTGTTCTGGAGACATTATGAAAGGTACTAAGGTATGTTTTGTACCAAAGTCAGACATTGCTGAGACTCTGAACTCATCAGAATCAAAGACTGCTGAGTCTGAAGTTATGAACAACTCAGAATCCAAGACTTCTGAACCAAATGTGTTGATGAAAGCAGAATCTAAGACTCTGTTTAAATCAAAACCAAAAGGTTCTAAGTCTAAGATTGTGAGGAAAGCAAATTCTAAACCTGAAAAGGTTCAGACTCTGAAAAGATCAGAACTTAAGACTAGCAAGCTTCAGATTTTGAAAAGATTAGACTTACATTTTCAAAAAGTTGTGTTTAGGAAACCTTCAAAAGATTCTAAACCAGTTTATGCAAAACCTTTTAAACCTCAGAATGTCAGACACAAAGTGCAAAATAAATCATATCCTTTCAGAACTAACCAAAGAGGACCCATAAAGATATGGGTACCTAAGTCTGAAATCATTGATCTTGCAGATATGCTTAAGAGTAAAAGAAAAGGCAAGGTCATGGTACCTGGACAGTGGCTGCTCGCGACACATGACAGGAGAAAGGTCTATGTTCCAAACTGTCGTACCCCATTTTTTGACTCATATTTTTTCTTTGTTCATTATCATATTATTATTCATCATTCCATTATGATTTTCAATTTTTCTTATTTTATTTACCTTTTATTATTTTGTCTTCATTTTTAGATTTTATTTATTAATATGTACCACCATCATCATTACTATCATTATTATTAATATTATCATTATCATTATTATTTTCAATATTATTGTTATGGTCTTTTTCATTAATAATATTATTATTATCTTTTTATCAATGTTTTATTATTTATTATTTTATTATTATCATTATTTTTAATTACTAATATTATTATCTTTTTCATCATTTATTATTATTATTATCTTCATTACTATTATCATTACTATTTTTGTTTTCCATTATCATTTTCATTATTGCCATTACTATTATCATTATTGGTTTTTATTTGTTTTATTTTAAAGAAAATACAAAAAAAAAAGGGGAGTTCGCAGAGCAAAGTTCTCTTCGCTCTGCGAACTCTGCGAATTTTTTGCAGAATTTGATTTCTTTGATTTAGCTTTCTTTTATCTTTATTATAGTTATTGTTGTTATCCTTTATCATTATTATTACCATTGTTATTATCAATTATGGTTGAATGGATCCAGCAAAGCTCAATTAATCATGTGACATTAAAGGTTAAGGTGAGAAGGATTTTCTTCCAACCTAGCAAGTGCCCAATCAAGTTGGCTGCCCTTGGTCAGCTCTCATCCCTCCCAATTGACCTGCCTCTAACCCTGAGCTTGCCAGCCAGCTACTTGTTCTCTTTTCTTCCTCCTTTCTCCCCCAAAACCAGTCAAACATAGGTGGTTTTCACTTGCCCAAAAGCTGTTTGTGCTGCCCTGTTTTCAGCTGTCTTTCTCCTTCCTCACACCAGCCCACATGCTCCTTTTGCTTCCCCCAATCTCTGTACATGGCAGTGCACGTTTTCCTTGCTTGACCTCTCAAGATTGCAAGGATTGATCCCAAGAACAACCCAATTGCAAGCTGCCCTGTTTTTCAGATTTTTTCTCATCATTGCTATCCAAGATCAGCTGCATTAATGGCTGGATTTGGCCAAAGTCTTGACCAAGGTTGCAAGGCAATGTCCCCTCTTCACTTTTGCATTAAATGCAAAGCAAGATAGCCTGGTTTTAGCACACAAATCAGCTGAACTCTATAGATTTTCCATCATTGCAATTGATCCTCATTTTGCCTATTTAAGGGATGCTATGCATAAGGAAAAAACACAATTGAATACAGCTGAACACACTTACTTACACTTGAAAAACCATTACATTACAGCATTGTGAGAGTAGAAAAAACAGTTCAACTCATAGCAAAAACCAATTGGAATATTAGAGATATTTATAACCTCCAACATTCCAACCTTGCAAAAATCATAATCCTTCAAGCCACTTCCTATCTCTTGCACAAGCATTGCTAGGAGTTCTGTAAGTGTTCTAAAGTCTTTATCTTTCATTTTGATTGGCTGTTTGCATCATTTACATTGTTTAATTTCATTTTGTGCAAAAAACCCCTTTTGAAACTCGAAAGGAATCTCAAAGTTGCAAAGCACCAATTTGAGTTGTTTTAAACCTTTTCTTGCCAAATTTGCAAAGCTTTTTAACCCCCTTTAGGTTCTGAAGCTTGCTCAGGGGCAGCTTCTGAACTTCTGTTCAGAAGAAGCTTCTGAGTTCAATTTTTTGCATAGTTCGCAGAGCAAAGTCATGGTCGCTCTGCGACCATGACAGAACTTGTGTTCGCAGAGCCAAGTTCTGGTTGCTCTGCGAAGGCTGCAAATCTCAGAACATAAATTCAGGCTTCCAAAGGCCAAATTTTTGAGGTTCTAACTAATGATTCAGAACCTAAGAGGGTTAAAACTCATTTTTTGTTCAAACCATATCAAAAGTTTTGCATGATATTGGAAATTTCACAAGTTTGTGCTATACTTTTTGAGTAACTTGCAAAACAAGTTATGTTCTTAAACTTTCAAAATCAAGCTTAAGCATAAGCTAAGTTCATTTTCTTCAAAAACTAAACTTGAACAATAACTTTGTTCATGATTTTCAATCAAAACATGAACTCGGGCCGAACTTGCTCACTTTTTAAAACCAAACTCAAAATTGAGCCGAACTTGTGCATTTTCCAAACTTATGCATATTTTCATCTTTCAAACTTCAATAAACACTTGTTCTTGAGTTCCAATAACTTAAGCAACAAGCTATGTTCATGATTTTCGATAAACTCTAACAACAAATTTGTTCGTGATTTTTTTAACAACTTTCCTTTAAGTTTCTAACCAAGTGTCTTGTCCCTTTGAGATTTCTTTGAGTTTCAACAAAACAAGAACTTGAATGAAAAAGGAATGGTTTGACGTATGTCTCTCCAAACCCCGATTGCACGAATGCGTGACGTATGTCTCGTTGTTCGGGCAATCGTCATTCCATTTTCAACGCGCCCAATGCGCTTATCCTTTTATTGGTCCTTCGTGACCAATCCAACCTTTCTTTGGTCCCCGTGACCATTTTAAACTTCTCTTGGCCCTCGTGGTCAATTCAAACTTTTACACCTTTGCGCGTCCGTCTTTTTATCATTTAAACCTTTTACGCCTTTGTGCGTTTTCAAACTTTTTTCACGCCCGAGTGCGAATCCGTCTTCTTTTTATCAAACCCTTACCTTTTTTAAGCTACCCTCATAACGGTAGTAGGTAAGAGGCTTTTTATCGGTCTTTATTAACCTATCAACATAACGATAGTAGACCATGTTGTTTTTGCATTTTAAAGCAAAACTTTTTCGCTCGGGCGCGATCAAATCTTTTTTAATTAAAACGAACCAACATACAATTTTTTTCTACCAAAGAACTACGTACGCTTTGAATTCTCCATCGCACCGGGAGATACGTAGGAGCAGGATTCATATCTTGTCAAGCCCTTTAATAAAAAACTTTCTTTTTCCCTTATATCACATTTTCTTTTTCCCTTTTACATATTCAAGCACGCAAGCAAAACTTTGAAAACATTTAAGCCTAAGTCAACTAAGAGGTTCCCGTTAAGTACAACGGATGTGAGGGGTGCTAATACCTTCCCCTTGCATAATCGACTCTCGAATCCACATTCTCTTACTTTAAGGTAATTTCAAACTTTTTTCCTTTTTTCCCCGAAAAATTAAAAGTTCAGTCGTGATTTAAAATTAGTGATTCAACGCTTCTCAATAACTTGATATCCGAAATTCGACGCGACAGAAATGGCGACTTCATTGGGGACGTGCACAAAGCACTTTGTTTGTGTATGACGAGTCAAGCCTATCTTAGTCGACTTTTAGGCTAAAATGTTTTATTTTACTTGCGTGTTTGTAGCTTATTATCATTATTTGTTTCTATTCTTTTGCATTATATTTCATATTGCTTCATATCAATATATCATTTGTGGGGTTGTTACTTGAGCGATGTTACTCCACATTGTTCGGGTTAATGCCGGACGTGTGAGGCTCTCTACCCGAGCTTGAGAGAAAATTAAGTTAGGATGGTGGTTGTGTAGCGGAGGCCCGCGTTGACGTATGTCCGTGAGGTAGGATGCCAAACCCCGCCTAGAGGAGATTTTCACTTGGAAGGTATTGAAGTCTTGCGAATTTTCGCAATCGACGACCTTAATTCCATGTGGGATCCATGACTCTAGGGACCTTTTAGAAAATCTCATCTTTAGAGCCTACATGTGAGGATGGGGGGAAGTTTTGAACCTTCATATCATACCTATGCATACCATACATTCACATTCATGAAAATAATTTTCGCATGTCATTTTGCTTTATAGGAAATTAAAAAGAGCAACCAATAATTAGCAAGAGAAATATGGCCTCCAAAAATAGAAACACGCTCGCTTTCAAGATCAAGGCTCCTAAAGTGGAAAGCTTGCCAGCTTTGAGTAAACAGCTATCTTTGGTCGACAAGAGCAACTTCGAAGCAAGTTATGGACTAATACTCGACCTCCTGCCTGTGAGGATAGATTCAGCGGCTCTAACCACTTTGGCTCAATTCTTCGACCCACCTCTCCGTTGCTTTACTTTTCAAGACTTCCAACTAGCCCCAACCTTGGAGGAATTTGAGAAGATTTTGGGGTGTAGTATGAAGGATCATGAGCTTTATCTCGGTTCGGGAGAATGCCCTACTTTAGAAATCATCGCCGAATCCTTGCACCTTAATGTTCAAGAAATAGCACCTCAATTGGAAACTAGAGGAAGCATTAAGGGTTTCACGAGAAGGTTCTTGGAGAGCAAAGCTCGGTTTTTGTTGGCTAACAAAGAGGGGAAAACATTCAACGCAATCCTAGCCCTCTTGGTGTATGGGATAGTTCTATTCCCCAACATGGATGACTTTGTAGACCTTCCGGCCATAAGAGTATTCATGACTAAAAATCCGGTTCCCACACTTTTGGCGGATTTTTATCATTCCCTTTATTCAAGGCATGAATAAGGGAGAGGGCGCACAATTTCTTGTTGTACTTCTTTGGTGCAAATTTGGTTAACATCCCACATGCCGAGAAACCGGGATTTTATGGAAAACCGGGCCAAGCTTCAATGGTCACAAAGAATGTTAGCTCTTACCGAGAAAGATGTTCATTGGTTCTCTCCAGATTTAGAGGATCCGGAAGTCATCCTTAGTTGCGGGGATTTCCCTAATGTACTCCTCATTGGTACTAAGGGATACATCAATTGCAACCCGGTTCTCTCTCTCCGCCAGCTAGGCTATCCAATGGAGGACAAACCCGGTGATCTCTTGTTAGAGCCTTTTTTCCTAAGGGAAGGAGATCAAGACCCGGCCTTGCTAGAAAGAATCCGAAGAGCTTGGAGCCAAGTGCGCAAAGGAAAGGTTGGCAAGAAGAATTGTGTGGCCAAAACTCTCTATACTCAATGGGTAAAGGAGAGGGTTAAAACAATCAAGCTACCCTTTGTGGTCATATGCCCTCCAAAACCTCCTACACCTAAGCCAAGCACAACCATTCCCAACAAAAAAGCGGAGGAGCTCAAAGCTAAAATTCGAGAACTCCAAAACAAAAATGGAGAGTTAGAATTAAAGCACCTTCAAGCTTTAGGGGAAATCACTAGGACAAAGAGAGATCGAGATGAAGCAACAAATTCTCTCCTAGTGTGCCAAAAGCGGCTAAAAATCTCCGAGGGGAAGACAGATTGGATCGGAGGTGGTTTGGTTAGTGCGGATGCCAACCTTATAGCCAAGGACGAGGAGTTGGAAAGAGTCTTGCATTCCAACCAAGAACTCAAAAAGTTCGGCGAGCTAGCCATCGAAGCTCAAAAGAAGTGGAGGTTGAGATTTCAAGAGAAAAATCAACAACTCCAAGAAATCGTCAAGGACTACAAAGAGCAGCTCCAAGCCGAACGCGTCCAACGGCAAATATATGAAGGCCTTTCTCATCAAGGGAAGCTACAATGCAATCATCTCAAAGCGGACATCAAGAAATTTGAAGAATATTTCGACAAGATTGCAAGAGAGCATGGAAACCATATTGCACGACTCCTTGATGAGATTAGAAGTGCAAATATCAAGCTAGCCCAACGCAAGGAAGTAATTGAGTTTGTATGGCAAGACGCCACCCGACTAAGTGAAGACTTCACTAGATTGGTCGCATTCTCAAACTTGGTCATTGCCAAACTTCCGAAGAAACTAGCAAAGGCCGAGATGGTCATGCCTTACTTTGTCATCCCTAAAGAGATCCAGAAATTCATGAAGTTCTGCAAAGATACTGTAGACTTCTATAGGGAGGAAATAGACAAAGCGGAAAAGCGAGCGGCTATTTGATTTGTATTAGCATTAATTACATTTTGTAATCTCAATGTTATTCAATCAAATAAATATATTTTGGACAATGTTAATCTCCCGGCCTTTAATATTTCTAATTGCTAATATTAATTGCACACTTTTTAATTTCCTTGAAAAGCAAAATAATAAAAAAAAAAAACTTTTTCATACATTTACATACATCATTCATATCATGCATACATTCATCTTCAAGTCCAAAACTCATTTCCCTTTTCTTATCATCAGGATTTCTTACAATCCGAATTGAGTCTTCAGTGTTCGCATTTCATTCGCAACACTACGCGTCTTCCCGTCAAGAAAAGTGGCTCGTCGTCCCAAAGCAACCCACACATACAACACCCGAGCAACCATAAGGAAGAAAATGGAAAATTTAGAACAAGAGAATCAGGAACTCCGTGGAGAGTTAACGTCTATGCGGACGGAGATGGAAAAGTTAACGGAGTTAGTAAAGTTACTAGCAGCCGCGCAAATTCCACCAACACCTCCTCCTCCCTCTAGCTCTCAAGAGAAATTTGATGAAATGCAAAAGGAAATTAAAGCCCTCCGCGGGAAGGATTTATTTGGGAAAAACGCCCATGACCTCTGTCTTGTGCCCAACGTCAAAATCCCTCCTAAGTTTAAGGTCCCGGATTTTGAAAAGTATAAGGGGAATACTTGCCCACAAAGTCACCTAGTGATGTACGCTAGGAAAATGTCGACTCAAACCGACAATCATCAATTGCTCATCCACTACTTCTAGGATAGTTTAACCGGTGCCGCTTTAAAATGGTACATGGGTTTGGATAGTACCAAGATCCAAACCTTCAACGACTTGGGAGAGGCATTTGTCCGCCAATATAAATACAACTTGGACATGGCCCCGGACCGGGACCAACTCCGAACCATGGCCCAAAAGGACAAAGAGACCTTTAAAGAGTATGCACAAAGGTGGAGAGAGGTGGCGGCTCAGATTAGCCCACCTCTAGAAGAAAAGGAAATGACCATGATCTTTTTGAACACTCTTGGTTCCTTTTACTACGAGCGAATGATTGCGAGCGCGCCTAGTGACTTCATAGAAATGGTGAGTATGGGCGTACGCTTGGAGGATGCGGTCCGGGAAGGACGCTTAGTGAAGGAAAGTGCTCCATCTAGCAGCACGAAAAGATTCGGGAGTAGCTACCCAAGAAAGAAAGAGCAGGACATTGGCATGATTGGCCATGGAGGACCTCGCCAAGGGTACTCGGCATATCCACACGTCTCTGCCGTTTCACCTTCCATCTCTACACCTCCAAACTACCAAATTCAGATCCCACAAAGGCCTCCACCTCATTATCAACAATCATATCAGCAACAACACCCACAAAACCCACAACAACATTATCAACAACCTTGCCCACAAGGTCAACAACAACACCGACCTCAAAATCCTCAACCTTTCAATCAGCAGAATCTCCCGAGAGCGGCATTCGACCCAGTACCCATGAAGTACGCGGACTTGCTCCCTGCTTTAATTGCAAGAAATCTTGTCCAAACAAGAGCACCACCTCCCGTACCAAGTGTATTACCCATATGGCATCGCCCTGACCTTACCTGTGCTTTCCACCAAGGGGCACTGGGTCATGACATCGAACATTGCTTCCCTCTTAAAAATGAGGTTCAAAGGCTAATCCGTACCAAGGTTCTAACCTTCAAGGACTCAAATCCAAATGTCCAAACCAACCCTCTACCGAACCATGGTTCCTTTATCAACATGGTTCAAGAGCATCAAGAAGCCAGTCCTATCTTGAAACCCCAAGATATCAGGACGCCTCTGGTTCCACTACACATCAAGATGTGTAAGACAACTTTGTTCAAACATGATCATGCTAGTTGCAAAGAGTGTTCGGAAAGTCCTCAAGGATGTATGCAAATCCAAAACGACATACAAGGATTAATGGACAAAAAGGAGCTTATTGTCACAAAAGAGGACAAAAGTGTATGTGTTATAACCCCGGAGTTTGATATCCCGGAACACTTGGAGTTAGCTTTCAGCAGCCAGGAGCCTGCTGCTACTCCACTCGTAATATGTTTACCGGGACCTACCCCATACACTTCCAACAAAGCAGTTCCTTACAAGTACCTTGCAACCATGTTGAACAACGGTCAAGAGGTACCTATTCCCCCCTTAGCCCCTGTCGGTAACATCACGGACAGTAGGAAAGTGCTAAGGAGTGGACGTGTTCTTCCCACAGCAGTACAAGAGAAGGTCAGTACCCCGGTATTTAAACCAAAGTAAACACAAGACCCCGGCACAAGCAAAGATGCGGGTCAACCCAGTGGGGCGAATGCCAATTCTGATCTCAATGAAGTGTTAAAGCTAATCAAGAAGAGCGAATACAAGGTCGTGGACCAGTTGATGCAAACACCTTCAAAAATCTCTATGCTGTCCTTATTGCTAAACTCCGACGCTCATAGAGAATCATTGATGAGAGTCTTGGACCAAGCCTTCGTGGAGCACGACATAACCCTTGGCCAATTCGGAGGCATTGTCGGAAACATCACTGTCTGCAATAATTTGAGCTTCAGTGATGAGGAACTCCCCGAGCAAGGAAGGCACCATAATCTGGCATTACACATATCGGTGAATTGCAAGTCTGATGCTTTATCAAACGTACTTGTGGACACCGGCTCTTCATTGAATGTAATGGCCAAAACAACCCTTGACCAGCTCTCCTACCAGGGGACCTCCATGAGGCAAAGTGGGGTAGTTGTTAAAGCCTTTGATGGCTCGAGGAAATCAGTGATTGGGGAGGTGGATTTACCTATTACAATCGGACCATCTGTTTTCCAAATCACCTTCCAACTAATGGATATACAAGCAGCATACAGTTGTTTGTTAGGCCGACTGTGGATCCATGAGGCCGGAGCAGTAACGTCCACACTGCATCAAAAGCTAAAATTTGTGAAGAATGGAAAGCTAATAATTGTGGGAGGAGATGAAGCTCTGTTGATAAGCCATTTGTCGGCTTTCTCTTTCATCAGTGACGATAATGTCGATGGGACATCTTTCCAAATTTCTTTCCTTAGATGATGAGAGTGTCGCAAAGAACGGAGCATCCATGTCTTCTTTCAAGAGTGCACAAAGAGTGGTGCAAGATGACTTACTCCCGGATTGGGGAAAGTTGATAAGTCTGCCGGAGCATAAGCATAGAGAGGGGTTAGGTTTCACTCCGACTACAAGAGTTACCGAACCAAACACTAGCATTGAACCACTCGAAGACATTTTCCACAGTGCCAGTTTCATTCATTCCACAATGGAAGCTAATGCCATCACTGAAGATGGACCTGAAGAAACAACACATGTTCATGTAACGCGCGGAGGAGCTTGCCGCAATTGTGTTGCTATCGACATTCCTTCTTTTATTCAGTCTTCAAAGTAATGTGTTTGTTTATTTATCTTTTTTTTCAAAAAAAAAAACCCCTTCTTCTCGCCCGAAGCGAAGGGAAACTCATGTAGGGCTTGTTTAATGTACTATCATCAATTAATGAAAATCGTTGTTTCTATCACAACCTTTACGTATTTCTACGTTGTCTTTCTCTTTTTGTTATTTTTCTAAAAAATGGTAATACAAAAAACCAAAAAAATATATTTTCTATTTTCAATTTCAAAGAGTCTGCATTTTTCATTTTTTTAGTAAAATCAATCATTCATCATATGCAGACTAAACATCAATAAACCCGTTGAACACCTTAACCCTAGGCTCCCTCCCAACTTTGAATTCCCTGTTTACGAAGCGGAAGAGGAAGAGGATGAAGAAGTTCCGGATGAGATGAAGCGTCTATTAGAGCAAGAGAGGAAGACCATTCAGCCTCATGAGGAGGCAGTAGAGGTTATCAACTTGGGTTCTAAAAAAGAAAAGAAGGAAATTAAGATTGGAGCATTGTTGGATGCGTCCGTCAAAGAGAAAATAATCAAGCTTCTTGAAGAGTATGTGGATATCTTTGCATGGTCATATCAAGATATACCAGGATTGGATCCTGAAATTGTGGAACACCATTTACCTCTAAAACTGGAATGTTCGCCTGTCAAGCAGAAGTTGAGAAGGACTCGCCCTGACATGGCTCTCAAGATCAAAGAGGAAGTGCAAAAGCAGATTAATGCTGGATTTCTTGTTACATCAGAATATCCTCAATGGTTAGCCAACATAGTGCCTGTTCCCAAGAAGGATGGTAAAGTCAGGATGTGTGTCGACTACCGAGATTTAAACAAAGCTAGTCCGAAAGACGACTTCCCTTTACCTCATATTGATATATTGGTCGACAATACTGCCAAATCCAAGGTGTTCTCCTTCATGGATGGCTTTTCTGGATACAATCAGATTAAAATGGCTGTTGAAGATAGAGAAAAGACGTCTTTCATTACACCTTGGGGCACCTTTTGCTATCAAGTGATGCCTTTTGGCTTAACAAATGCGGGTGCTACCTACCAAAGGGGCATGACCACTCTCTTCCACGACATGATACACAAGGAAATTGAAGTGTATGTCGACGACATGATTGTCAAAGCAGGAACTGAAGAGGAGCATGTCGAATATTTGTTAAAGATGTTTCAACGCCTGAGAAAGTATCGGCTTCGCCTGAACCCCAACAAATGTACATTCGGCGTGAGATCGGGAAAACTCCTAGGGTTCATTGTCAGTCAAAAGGGTATCGAAGTAGATCCCGATAAGGTCAAAGCTATCAGAGAAATGCCTGCTCCTGAAACTGAGAAGCAAGTAAGGGAATTTCTAGGACGTTTGAATTACATCTCTAGATTCATATCCCATATGACAGCCACTTGTGGGCCCATCTTCAAGCTGCTCCGCAAAAATCAAGAGGTGGTATGGACAGAGGATTGCCAGAAAGCTTTTGACAGCATCAAGGAGTACCTGCTAGAACCTCCAATACTTATTCCTCCAGTTGAAGGAAGACCTTTGATCATGTACTTAACCGTATTGGAGGACTCCATGGGTTGTGTACTTGGACAACAGGACGAGACCGGTAGGAAAGAACATGCCGTTTATTACCTAAGCAAGAAGTTTACGGACTGCGAGTCCCGATACTCTCTACTCGAGAAGACTTGTTGTGCATTAGCTTGGGCTGCTAGGCGTCTCCGTCACTACATGCTCAATCATACTACTTGGTTGATATCCAAAATGGATCCAATCAAGTACATCTTTGAAAAGCCCGCCTTAACCAGAAGGACCGCCCGTTGGCAGATGTTGTTAGCAGAATATGACATCGAGTACCACACTCATAAGGCCATAAAAGCCAGTATTCTTGCCGACCATTTGGCTCATCAACCAATTGAGGATTATCAACCAATTAAGTTTGACTTCCCCGATGAAGAAATCATGTATCTAAAGATGAAGGATTGTGACGAGCCACTACTCGGCGAAGGTCCAGATCCCGAATCTAGATGGAAATTAATCTTTGATGGAGCCGTTAATGTATATGGCAATGGACTTGGCGCAGTCATCGTCACTCCTGAGGGCAAACATCTCCCTTTTGCTGCAAGACTATCATTCGACTATACAAACAATATGGCAGAGTATGAAGCTTGTATTTTGGGAATTGAGGAAGCCATTGATCTAAGGATCAAGAACCTCGACATTTATGGAGATTCAGCTCTTGTGATTAATCAAATCAATGGAGATTTGGAAACTCGCCACATCGGCTTGATTCCTTACAAAGATTACGCAAGACGTTTGCTAACCTTTTTCAACAAAGTCAAGCTGCATCACATTCCTCGGGATGAGAATCAAATGGCAGATGCTTTAGCGACTTTATCTTCTATGTATGAGGTCAGCCGCCGGAATGAAATTCCAACAATTAAGGTTCAACACCTAGAAAGGCCCGTGTAACACCCATACTAAATTATCTAGAATATTTAGCATGTGTATTAATCTGATACTGGGTACATTAAAATTTTCAATAATAATAATACATAGATCTGAATGAGTACAAGTTGGCTCGTTAATACAGTTATCCAAATCTCATAAAATACACTTTCTTATACATATAAAATCTGGCAACCTCCTGAGCTTGTCCACATCGAGCAACTGCACTCCATCCAGCGTCTTCTTGGAAAATATCATCATGAACATCTCTTGCTGACTTGAAAACCTGCACTAGAAGGATTGGGATGAGACATAATGTCTCAGTGAGCTCCAGCCCAACCTACTGTTGGCAACCACGGGGGAAACCTAGGGTCGCCGTGCCTACTCTTAGCGATCTTGGGGATACCTACGATCGCCGTCATTCTCTACATATCTAGCGATCAAGGGGAAACCTAGGATCGCTTTATGTCTTTACCTTAACTTATACTTTTCATGTACATAATCTTAAGCTTAGTGATCGAGGGGGGGGAGTCTATGATCACTTTCTGATGTCTGATAACTACCTTGTCTTAACTCTTAGTACATAATACATATTCATATTCATCTTTTCATAACATAAAGTTAGAAGTTAGCGTTGAACAAACATTAAATTATCTTGGTTCATTTTACGGAGTGCATCCGGGTGGAGGAACCCCAAAGTACATCTCCCATCATACCGATGAAACTCCTATCATATCAGGCTAACACCGGACTCCTCTTATCTTTGTGTAGGCAACCCTCTCGGTGAAGCCCCATCCGGCATAATCTGGAGCCTGCTGGACACAACTTAACTTTGCATGTAGACAACCCTCTCGGAGAAGTCCCATCCGGCGTATCCCGGAGTCTGCTGAACATGCTTAATCTTTTAACATACGTGTGGACAACCCTCTCGGAGAAATCCCATCCGGCGAATCCCGGAGCCTGATGGACACGTTTAACATAGTCTTATAACTTACGTGTGGATAACCCTTTCGGAGAAATCCCATCCGGCATAATTCGGAGTCTGATGAACACGTATAATCTTTATCATTAAGTTCTTAACTTAAGTTCATATGCTTATCTAATACGTTTCATAGTCTTATGCATATCTGATGCATTCTTTAAGTAAATCATTCTTAAATGCTTAACCTATCAAGGTTCTTAACTATAAACATAGATTCATTCTTGTGCTCAGTACATAATGAGTACCATTCTACAACTCTTTAACCTATAAAGGTTCTTGACTTATCGTTCTCATAAGCCATTATCTAAAGGTTGGGAACTAAGCCCCTTTATCTTACTTGATAACTTAAGGATAATTCTACCCATTGACATGATTGATTCTTGATTCTTTTGAGGTTAAACCTCAATGTTATGTGAAGTTTCTAACCCCACTCTCATGCTAATACAAGGTATACTATGATCCATTCTTCCATTACTAAATGCATAAAGGCATATTGGCACTGTGCGGATGGTTTCTGGCCCTAAAACAAGTTTCCAAAAATGGGGTAGCATACTGCTCCCATCGTGGCACGACAGGTTCCCATCGTGGCACGATGGCGTGCTGATCCTTATGATCATGGCACGATGGATGCCATCGTGGCACGATAAATCCAGGGGTGCCAAGCCCTGTAGCTGTTCCAGAAAGTTCAAAAATGAGTTTTCAATCCAAACACAGTCCAGCAAGCATTTGTACATCAAAATCAAAGGTTTTTATCACATAAGATCATAGCATATCATGTATTAACAAAAGGGAAACTAGCTTATGCAAATCTAGCTTAAAATCATTCATGATTTCCTTTCCTCTCTATACCACAAAACAACCCAAAAAAGCGTAAGATTCATAGGGAGCTCACCTTGATTTAGCTAGCTCTGATCCTTGCCAAGCTTCCAATCACCAAACCCTAGCTTGATGCATTTTCTTTCCTTAATTCCTTGCCAAACCCTAGCTTTCCAATTCCCTTTATTCTTCTTTGTTTACTTGGCTCTAGATCTCAAACCTTGCTTGCTTGCTTAAGGATGAAGAGTTTGGAGGTGAAATTTTGATGATTAATGGAGAAGAAGGGGAGTTGGCGTGAGAGAAGAGGAAGAATGGAAGGAAAATGAAATGGGAAAATATCTTCCCCCCTCTATTTTAAATAATCCTCTTGTGCCAAGTATTTACCATATTGCCATTGCCACATATTTACAAGATTGCCATTACTTGCATAATAAGTTTCTACCACTAATAACTGATACTTATAAGCGGGATATTACAGCCCGCACATGTGTTTGCAGCCGAAGCAGTCATAGATAACCAGCCATGGTTCAATGACATCAAATGTTTCCTCCAAAAGCAGGAGTACCCGCATGGGGCATCCAACAAGGATAAGAAAACTCTGCGAAGATTAGCTGGCAACTTCTTTCTAAATGGAGAAGTTTTATACAAGAGGAATTTTGATATGGTGTTGCTCAGATGTGTTGATGAGCAAGAAGCGGATTTGATAATGCATGAGATACATGAAGGTTCTTTTGGAACTCATTCCAGTGGGCACACAATGGCTAGGAAAATCTTGAGGGCCGGATATTACTGGATGACCTTGGAAAGCGATTGCTACAAGCATGCCAGGAAATGCCACAAATGTCAAATTTATGCAGACAAGATCCACATGCCACCAACGGCTCTGAATGTCCTCTCCTCCCCATGGCCTTTCTCCATGTGGGGTATTGACATGATTGGTAGGATTGAACCCAAAGCTTCGAATGGGCATCGCTTCATCCTAGTGGCAATTGATTACTTCACCAAATGGGTTGAAGCTGCGTCATATGCCAACGTCACTAAACAAGTGGTGGTCCGATTTATTAAGAATCATATCATCTGTCGATATGGTATTCCCAACAAGATCATCACAGACAATGGGACCAATCTGAATAACAAGATGATGAAGGAGCTATGCGAAGATTTCAAGATCGAGCATCATAACTCTTCTCCTTATAGGCCTCAGATGAATGGCGCAGTTGAAGCTTCAAACAAAAACATCAAGAAAATAGTGCAAAAGATGGTAGTCACCTACAAAGACTGGCATGAGATGTTACCATACGCCTTGCACGGGTATCGTACTTCAGTACGTACATCAACAGGGGCGACCCCTTTCTCTTTAGTATACGGCATGGAAGCAGTGCTCCCCGTAGAAGTCGAAATCCCGTCATTGAGAATCTTGATGGAAGCTAAGTTGTCAGGGGCTGAATGGTGTCAAAACAAATACGATCAGTTGAACTTAATTGAGGAAAAACGCATGACTGCCTTGTGTCATGGACAACTGTATCAACAGAGGATGAAACAAGCTTTTGACAAGAAAGTTCGTCCCCGTGAAATCCAAGAAGGAGACCTCGTGCTCAAAAGGATCCTATCTTTTCAACCCGACTCTAGGGGAAAATGGACGCCTAACTACGAAGGCCCGTATGTCGTCAAGAGAGTTTTCTCCGGAGGAGCCTTGATTCTCACAACAATGGACGGCGAGGATTTTCCGCGTCCTGTGAATTCCGATGTAGTTAAGAAATACTTTGTCTAGAAACAAAAGAACAGCTCGGTAAGTCGAAAACCCGAAAGGGCGGCTTAGGCAAAAATGAGCGTCTCGGTGGACTGAAAACCTGAAAGGGCGGTCCAAGCAAAAATTAGAGACATAAAGCACAAGTAATCATTCTGATAGGTCAAAAATCTGGAAGGGTGACCTATGCAAAAATTAAGGATCAAAAGGCAAAGTAACTACATCGGATTAGCCATGATTAATTTGGGGCACATCAATTGTCTAAAGACTCTGAATCTGAAGCATCCAAACAGGGGATTCAAAGTTGTTAGGGATAATAGTGATCATCGTGTTCAATGTACCCTCCATTTTATATTTACCATATTTTCAAACTTTGTAAGATCCGTGGAGCCACGCCCTTGGCAGGCCACCACCCCGTTAATAAATGTTCTTCCCAGCATTCTTTTGCTTTTTATCAAATTCTCAATTATTCTATTCATTCATTTCTTCTATTTTTTGATGATAGTACTTTAAAATAAAACTTTTTCAAAATTATTTTGTGAGTCTTTTATCTTTTATAAAACAACAAACACATTCCTTCTGAACTCGTGAATATTTGAAGTGTGCGTCAATATCTGTCCTGAAAACGGATAAACTTCGCAGGCCGAGCATGGCCAAATGCTAAAAAGGGATTCCCCAGCAGGGTCATCAGTGAATCAAAAGGGAATATCCCCAATGAATCAAGAGCCCGAAAGGACGATTCGGGCAAAGATTTAGCCAGCCAAAGCATAAGCGCCCCCGGCGGAATCATTAGTTTTTCTCCCCAGCGGATTAGCACAATCCCCCAGTGGATTAACAATCTCCCCGTGAGGTATTTTTATTTATTATCGCGGCTTTATCCCGTCAATTTTTTTGGATGTATCCTCTGTGACATCATCCCCATTAAAGATTACCGAGTGTTTGCAATGCGGCGTCGGTCCACTTTTCATTTTACCGGTCTAATCTTGTCTCATCAAGTTTGTCGGTCATATAATTAATCAAATCAGTCAGGTGTCATCCCCAGTCTGTCTGGTCCAGTGATGTCACCTCCTTTATGCCAAGTGGTAGTTCTTTAACGACCAGCTTGTGCACCTTTCATCATATTCTTATACCAAGGGGCAGTTCTTTAACGAACGGTTTGTGTATCCCCATTGCAAGTCAATCTTTCACACAACATTCCCAGTGAAAGTCATACATTTGTACATTCGTACGTTCATACATTTGTACATTCGTACATTCATACATTCATACATTCATACATTCGTGCATTCATACAACATACCACAATATCATTCATACATGGTTGCTTTAACCACCATGAGTCTTACCAATCAATCGTGAACGATTCGTAACCTCCTTTTTCCCCAAGTGTCATCCCCAGTGTATCTGGTCCAGAGATGTCACCTTTTTATGCCAAGTGGCAGTTCTTTAACGAACAGCTTGCGCATCTTTTTTATTATGCCTTTATGCCAAGTGGCAGTTCTTCAATGAACAGCTTGTGCATATCCCCCAGTGTTGTTGCCAAGTGGCAGTTCTTTAACGAACAAATTGCGCACAGTTTTTATCTAATTCTTATCTTCAGCGGTAGTTCAGAATTTAACCCGAGCAGCTGACCTTTTTTTCTTATCTTCAGTGGTAGTTCGGAATTTAACCCGAACAGCTGACTTTTTTTCTTATCTTCAGTGGTAGTTCGGAATTTAACCCGAACAGATGACTTTTACCTTTTCGTTGTCTTATCCTCAGTGGTAGTTCGGAATTTAACCCGAACGACTGACGTTTTACCTTTGTTTCTTATCCTCAGTGGTAGTTCGGAATTTAACCCGAACAGCTGACTTTTACCTTTTCGTTGTCTTATCCTCAGTGGTAGTTCAGAATTTAACCCGAACGACTGACGTTTTACCTTTTCGTTGTCTTATCCTCAGTGGTAGTTCGGAATTTAACCCGAACGACTGACGTTTTACCTTTGTTTCTTATCCTCAGTGGTAGTTCGGAATTTAACCCGAACAGCTGACTTTTACCCTTTGTTTTCTTATCATCAGTGGTAGTTCAGAATTTAACCCGAGCAGCTGACTTTTTTTCTTATCATCAGTGGTAGTTCGGAATTTAACTCGAACAGCTGATGTTTACCTTTGTTTTCTTATCCTCAGTGGTAGTTCGGAATTTAACCCGAACAGCTGACATCTCCCTTTGCTTCTTTCCATCAGTGGTAGTTCGGAATTTAACCCGAACAGCTGACTTTTACCCTTTGTTTTCTTATCCCCAGTGGTAGTTCGGGATTTAACCCGAACAACTGACATTTACATTTTTACCTTCATTAAGCTGCCGTCACAACGGTAGTAGGTAAAATAATTTCTCCAGTGACTAGCATACTTCGTCTTCTCTTACCTTCATTAAGCTACCATCATAACGGTAGTAGGTAAGATGAAATCCCCGGTGAAACCACCAAAGTAATCTTGGTCTGTTGTCTTTATTAAGCTATCATTCTGGTAGTAGACAACCCTTTCCCCAGTGGAACCATGTTACCCCCAGTAGAGTCGGATCCCGCTTCTTTAACGAACCCGGGTATCCCTTTGTCTCTTTTTATCCCCAGTCGGGTCATCTTTGCCGTCTTTGCATTCATACTTGCATTACGAGCATTCATAACATTTGCATGCATGCATTCATAGCATTTTCAATTCAAGAAAAATTTAGTCAAAAATGGTGTACTTTATATTTAAGTCTCTTCGACCTGTCAATTTCAAAGTTTCATTTTTTATCTCCATGGCGAAGAAACTTAAATAGGGGCATCTGTCGTACCCCATTTTTTGACTCATATTTTTTCTTTGTTCATTATCATATTATTATTCATCATTCCATTATGATTTTCAATTTTTCTTATTTTATTTACCTTTTATTATTTTGTCTTCATTTTTAGATTTTATTTATTAATATGTACCATCATCATCATTACTATCATTATTATTAATATTATCATTATCATTATTATTTTCAATATTATTGTTATGGTCTTTTTCATTAATAATATTATTATTATCTTTTTATCAATGTTTTATTATTTATTATTTTATTATTATCATTATTTTTAATTACTAATATTATTATCTTTTTCATCATTTATTATTATTATTATCTTTATTACTATTATCATTATTATTTTTGTTTTCCATTATCATTTTCATTATTGCCATTACTATTATCATTATTGGTTTTTATTTGTTTTATTTTAAAGAAAATACAAAAAAAAAGGGAGTTCGCAGAGCAAAGTTCCCTTCGCTCTGCGAACTCTGCGAATTTTTTGCAGAATTTGATTTCTTTGATTTAGCTTTCTTTTATCTTTATTATAGTTATTGTTATTATCCTTTATCATTATTATTACCATTGTTATTATCAATTATGGTTGAATGGATCCAGCAAAGCTCAATTAATCATGTGACATTAAAGGTTAAGGTGAGAAGGATTTTCTTCCAACCTAGCAAGTGCCCAATCAAGTTGGCTGCCCTTGGTCAGCTCTCATCCCTCCCAATTGACCTGCCTCTAACCCTGAGCTTGCCAGCCAGCTACTTGTTCTCTTTTCTTCCTCCTTTCTCCCCCAAAACCAGTCAAACATAGGTGGTTTTCACTTGCCCAAAAGCTGTTTGTGCTGCCCTGTTTTCAGCTGTCTTTCTCCTTCCTCACACCAGCCCACATGCTCCTTTTGCTTCCCCCAATCTCTGTACATGGCAGTGCACGTTTTCCTTGCTTGACCTCTCAAGATTGCAATGATTGATCCCAAGAACAACCCAATTGCAAGCTGCCCTGTTTTTTCAGATTTTTTCTCATCATTGCTATCCAAGATCAGCTGCATTAATGGCTGGATTTTGCCAAAGTCTTGACCAAGGTTGCAAGGCAATGTCCCCTCTTCACTTTTGCATTAAATGCAAAGCAAGATAGCCTGGTTTTAGCACACAAATCAGCTGAACTCTATAGATTTTCCATCATTGCAATTGATCCTCATTTTGCCTATTTAAGGGATGCTATGCATAAGGAAAAAACACAATTGAACACAACTGAACACACTTACTTACACTTGAAAAACCATTACATTACAGCATTGTGAGAGTAGAAAAAACAGTTCAACTCATAGCAAAAACCAATTGGAATATTAGAGTTATTTATAACCTCCAACATTCCAACCTTGCAAAAATCATAATCCTTCAAGCCACTTCCTATCTCTTGCACAAGCATTGCTAGGAGTTCTGTAAGTGTTCTAAAGTCTTTATCTTTCATTTTGATTGGCTGTTTGCATCATTTACATTGTTTAATTTCATTTTGTGCAAAAAACCCCTTTTGAAACTCAAAAGGAATCTCAAAGTTGCAAAGCACCAATTTGAGTTGTTTTAAACCTTTTCTTGCCAAATTTGCAAAGCTTTTTAACCCCCTGTGCGCTCTCGTTAAAAACGCGCAATCCTCCGAGGACGTGTGCGAACGCTCGGAAGGCCTTGTGAAGTCGCCACCAAAGTTTTTGTGTAAAGGGAACGTTGATAAACTCTTAAGTTTTTTGTTTGAAGGGAAACGATAATAAAACCCTTGACGATGAGGAAAAGGACTGGTCATCGCAACCATTGTCGGGTCCGGGAGTCGATTACGCAAGGGGAAGGTATTAGCACCCCTCACGTCCGTTGTATTCAACGGGAACCTTCTATTTGGCTAAAGCTTAAAATGTTTTTAAATGTTTTGCGCGCATGCTTATCTATGTAAAAAGGGAAAAAGAAAAATATGATGCAAGGGAAAAAGAAAGTTTTTTTATTATTTATTTGCTTGACAAGATGTCGATCTTGCTCCTACGTATCTCCCGGTAGTCGGAGAATTCAAAGCGTACGTAGTTCTTTGTAGAAAAACGTACATATGTTGGTTAATTTTAAATGGACGATGTTTTAACCAAATTCTTGCGATTAAACGTAGCTTGTATGCTCGCGCATGGGAGACTTATTAAGCGTTTGTTTAAAATCGCGCTAGAATGTTAAAAGGCATGTCCGTTGGGTAAAAGGGTTCGAATTGGTCGCTATGGGACCAAAAAAAAAGGTGCAATGGACTCAAACGAGTCGATCATTGACCGAGGTGACTCCAACGAGTCGGGGAAAGGTTCGATTGATCCAATGGGATCAAGGACGGGTACAATGGACTCGGTCGAGTCGAACATTGACCTAAGTGACTCAAACGAGTCGAGGGATTGAATTTAGTGGCCACGGGGGACCAAAAGGTTCGGATTGACCACAAGGGGCCAAGAATTGGTTTGGTATGGTCGGATATGTTGGAAATGGAATGACGATTGTCCGAGCGACGAGACATACGTCACGCATTCGTACAATCGGGGCAATGGAGAGACATACGTCAAGCCATCCCTTTTTCATTCAAGTTTTTGGTTGAGTTTCTTAGAAATCCCAAAGCTTATCAACACATTTGGTTTGGAACTCAAAGTGAGAAAGTTTTAGCAATTTTGTTAGAAAACGCACAAGTTCGGCTCATTTTGCGAACGGTTTTTAAAAGCGAAACAAATTCGGCGTATGTTCACATTTGATTTTGAAAATCATGAACAATGCTTATTGTTCAAGTTTGGATTTGAAAGTGATGAACATAGCTGGTTTGTTCAAGTTGTTTTGAAAAATTGTGGACATGACTTGTTTTGCAAGTTATCCACAAAAGTGTTACCCGAACTTGCGAATTTTCCAATATTATGCAAAATCCTTGACATGGTTTGGATAACATGAGTTTTAAACCTCCTAGGTTCTGAGCTCTTGGGCTAGAACCTTAAAAATTTGCCATTTGGGAGCCTAAACTCAGATTCTGAGTTCTGTCATGGTCGCTCTGCGACCATGACTTCGCACTGCGAACAATGCGAATTTTTGAGTTCAGAAGCTGTTTCTGAACTGTTGTTCAGAAACAACTTCTGAACACATTCAGGACCTTTTAGGAGAGTGAAAATCTTTGAGTTTTTGCAATGAAAAGGGCTGGACAAACCAGTTTTGATATTTTGCAAACCTTGGGATTTCTTTTGAAATTCAAAAGGGGTTTTTAGAACAAAAAGGTTTTGGACCAAAATTGGTATGCAAGCACAATTATAGATGCAAGATAATGACTTAGAAACTTACAGAAATCCTTAGCAAAGCTCCTGCTGCAATGAACTTGGATTGGTTGAAGGTTCTTGCAAAGGTTTTTGAATGTTGGTGATGAACTTTGTGTAAAGCTTTGTGTTGGAATTGATTTTTGCTAGTGTTTTGTGCTGGTTTTTCTGGTTGTTTGCAAGTGTTTGTAGGCTGGAATAATGGATGAGTAGTGGTATATCAATGGTGCAAACCTTCTTGCCTTGCATCTCTATTTATAGGCCAAAATGCAATCTAATGCAATGATGGAAAATCCATAGGACCTAGCTGATTTGTGGGCTAAATTCAGGCTAAATGGCTTTGCATTTAATGCTAATGGATAGAGGCAACCTTGCCTTGTTCCAAGGGTTAAATCCTTGACTGATTTCAGCCACAAATTCAATGGTCTTTGGATAGAAATGATGATGAACATGGCTGGATTGCAATTGGCTATGCTTTGGGGATTGATCCTTGCAATCTCAATGGTTAAATAATAAAAACGTGCACTGTGATGTGCAGAGGTTGGGGGAAGCAAAAGCAACATGTGGCTGGTGTGAGAGGGATGAAAAGCTGCTGAAAAAACAGGGCAAGCAATCATGGTTTTTGCAAGTGCAAAACCAACTGGGTTTGACTGGTTTGGGGGAAGCAAGCAGGAAGAAAGTCCTCCAGCTGGTGGCTGGCAACCCTAGGGTCAGTAGCAGGTCACTTGGGAGGGACAAGAGCTGCCCAAGGGCAAGCCCACTTGCTTGTCACATGCTAGGTTGGAAGAAAAAGCTTCTTTCCTTGGCATTAATGGCAAGTCTCTCAAATCTGGCTTTGCTGATCCTAATTAGCCATGAATGCTAATGAAAATGATGTGTAACAAAAACTGGAATTAAATCAAAGAAACCAAAAATCTGCAGAAAAATCGCAGACTTCGCACTGCGAAGTGAACTTCGCACTACGAAGTCATCATTTTTGAAATGTTGACTTTTTTGTTGACTTTGGTTGACTTTGACTTTTTTCCCCCTCTTTGATTTTTTTTGTTTTGAAAAGGCTTAGGACAAAATTGGGGTACTACAGCTGCCCCTACTTAATTGTGTCTTTGCATAGAGTGTGTGAGTGCCGAGGGCATCTCATGAACTCTTTGCGAAGATCAATTAAGTAAAAGAAGGACCCGAATTTTGTCCTTCGCGGTACAAAAAGATTGCAGTGAAATGAAAATATTGCTATGCAAATGTAAAAAATGAACAAGGGTAAAAGGTTGATCATATCCAGCCGTTGACACTGGAGGTAGATCTCTAAGGATGGAGTGGTTCTATTCAGCCGCTTACACTGAAGGTCGACCCACTGGGGATAAAGGTTGATCGTATCCAGCCGCTAACACTGGAGGTAGATTCACTGGGGATGGGTGTGATCTTATCTAGCCGCTTGCACTAGAGGTGGATACCTAGGGATAAAGTGATCTTATTCAGCCGCTTACACTGAAGGTTGAAACACTGAGGATAGGTGTAACATCCCACCTAAGACTCGTATATTTGTTAATATTGAGACGATGTATCAGAAATGTTTTAAGCAAGGGACAATTTGGTAAATTGTCAGTTAATGGGTTTATTTATTTGGCAGGTGTAATATCCCGCTCATGAGTATCAGTTATCAATGTTAGAAACTTGAGACGCAAGCAAGGCGAATAAGAATTAAGAGGAAGTGGCAATTTTGTAATTTATGCTAAGGGGGAGATTGTTTTTAAAAGAAACATGATATTTTCATGTTACCATTTTCTTCTTCTTATCCTTGCCAACAAATCAGCTCTCCTCCCTTTTCTCTCAAACCTCACACGCCTTCCCCCACTTCCCAACCTCCATCCAAACTTCAATCAAGAAACTCTAGTGAGAAATCTAGCAAAGTAAGCTTGAGTTTGAAGCTAGAACAAGAGAAAGGAAAGTAGAACAAAGAGAACCAAGAGTAGAGTGGATTGGAAGCTAAGGCTTTTGGAATCAGAGTTTAGCAAGCACCAAATTGTGGATTAAGGTGAGCTCCACAGGGTTTTAGAACCCGCTTGAGTAAGTTTAGGTTAATTTTACAATTTGAGCTAAGTTTAGAAATTTTGCCCCAATCTCATATGCTTGCCAATTCCTTGATGAATCATGTTTAAAACTATCAATTTGTATTAGAAATTCATTCCTTATATTGTATGATGCCTGGATATGCTTAGATATGTCAAAATGGTGGAAAAATCACACTTTTAACTAGTTTTGAACTGTCATTTTCGCCCGGCGAACTCAGGGCGAGATTATAGCGATTTTTAGCATTTTTCCCTGCTTTATTTCGCCTCCACTTCGCCTCAGGGTCGCTCAGCGAAATCAGGCAGACAGCTCAGGTCTGTTCTGGTTCGTTCTGGGTGCTGTATACGCGTTCGGCGAGGCTTTTAGTAACCGTTTTCAAAGAGAACTTAAATTTCTAAGAAAAACACCATTCTTGACATATCCGGAAGGTGATTTCAACATTTAAGGAATGGATGAATTAAGGATTGGACAAAGCATTAGAGATGCAAGAATAAGGCTATTTAAGCTATGAATGTATTGTTTTAAGTTTCATCCTTAAGAATGATTCAAAGCTCAAAGACAAGAACCTTTATAGGTTAAGTATTAGAGATTCAATACTTTAAAGAATGAGAATTATGAGAGAGATTTAATACTCTAAGTCTAGAACCTTTTTAGGTTAAGAGTTCAAGAATTAGAAAGATTAAGCCGTGGCCTTCGTTGTTCACGCCAGTGGGACACGAATGGTACACGTAGAGTAAAGACTAAAGATTATTACCTTAAGTAGTGACTTTCATCGTTCACGCCAGTGGGACATGAAAAGTTCACGCATCAGTTTACAGATTATTTATTCGCGTCTTCCGTTGTTCACGCCAGTGGGACACGGGAGGTATACGCATTAGTTAAGATTAATATTAAGCCATGACTTTCGTTGTTCACGCCAGTGGGGCACGAAAGGTTCATGTATAAGTTAAGACTAATAAGAAAGAATATTAATTCGCGTCTTCCGTCGTTCACGCCAGTGGGACACGGGGGGGTATACGCGTAAGTTAAGTCGTGTCTTCTGTCGTTCACGCCAGTGGGACACAGGAGGTTCACGCCAGTGGGACGTGTTATTCCGCAAGGATGACCGCACGACGACAAGAGGAGTCCGGTGTTAGCCTGATATGATAGGAATTTTCACCGGTTATCAGGGGAATGTGCTTCGGGGTTACTCCACCCGGGGGCATTCCGTAAAATGAACCCAGATAATATTGTTTGTTCAACGCTAACAGCTAACATAAGACATTTATCAGTTAATTATTTTATTACGTTATCAGACAAGTATCAGATAATCAGTTATCAGGTGGTCATTCTAGATTCCCCTCGATCGCCCATCTATCAGGATATAGTCTAGATCTCAGGACTATTCAGTATCAGACTCAGATAGTGATCCTAGGTTTCCCCTTGATCACTAGCTTAGCAGGATGTAGTCCAGTTTATGACTACACAGTTTAGCAGGATCAGTCAGATAGCCCACTATGGGTAAGGTTAAGACTTGGCGATCATAGGTATCCCCAAGATTGCCGAGGTAGGCACGGCGACCCTAGGTTCCCCGAGGTTGCCAACAGTAGGTAGGGTAGGAGCTCACTGAGACATTATGTCTCATCCCCATCCTTCTGGTGCAGGTTCCCAGGTAAGCTAGTGATGTTTATGAAGATTTTCACCAGGAAGACGCTGGATGGAGTGCAGTTGCTTGTCGCGGAGAAGTTCAGAAGGTTATTAGGATATGTTTATGTATTTATAGATGATGTTTGGATAAATGTATTAACGAGACAACTTGTACTCATTCAGATGTATTTATTATTATTATTGAAAATTTTAATGTACCCAGTATCAGATTAATACACATGCTAAATATTCTAGATAATTTAGTATGGGTGTTACAATTGGTATCAGAGCAGGTCGATTCAGACCGTGCCTTGGGTCATTAAAGTTTCAATAAAAGTAGTGGGACCATTGGGTTCCGGATATTGTTCTAAAGGTCACATCTAGTTGAGCCTGATCAACTCAATCTAGTATATGACAGTTAGGATAAATGTCTGAGAGCTGAATGTGACCAAGGAGGAATGAAGTCTATGAAGGGCGAAGATTAAGGTAACAGAATTCTAAGATGGATTTAGCGAAGAAGAACTCAACGCCAAATGGTGGCCATCGAATAGTGAAGTGACTAAGTCTGTTTAGGTTAGAAATATTTAAGGACAAGGTGAAGAGCCTTAACCCAGTCGGACACATCGTTGGACGATGCCTCGTCTGCGGAAGACATAAGGATTAAGGTATCATGGAATGCTCTAAGGAATGACGTGGAACCTTGACGGAAACCGTAGTTTGAGAAGTTAAAGTGAAGTGTGGACTAAGTAACAATTCTGAGTACAGCGTTAAGGAATTGCAGTGCCGACCCTAGAGAAATGAAATGAGGAATTATCGGTCAGTTTTGAAACCCCTGATTCTCAGCAAGGATTGAGTGTTGAAGAGTCGAACTTGAAACGGATGAGATTTTAATGTCCAAACAGTTAAGAGGGTTAATTATGGATTAAGTGAGCTAATTGGACAAATGAAGCTAACCATCTAAGTGTGGTAGTTGAGCATGAATCGCAAGTAAGTTTAACCCCAACAGATCAGCCACGTCTCCTGAACCAGATTTGTGAATTAAGAAGAAGAGATGACATGCAACCTAAGGACTAAGATGGATAAATAAATGGTGATAATGAGACCCGTTGTATGTCAAAGCGTGAATCATATATTTAGATGTGTCCTATTAGTAAGAGGAACGGAAACAAGTTGAGCTTAACCGGAATTTTACTTAATGAAGGGTGGATAATGAATAACAAATTGCTGGAACTTAGTTCACTGATGGAAGTATTAAGTTGAACAACCTTAATTCGATGAATAGTATAGATTTTCCTTGATTGGGTGAAGAAGGCAAGTTCAAGATAACACAAGATTGGAGGAGACCAATTTTGAAGGATAATCAGAATCTTAGCCGAGAATTTTATTGAGATTTTATTATAAGGGAGATCGTCATATATATATATATATATATATATATATATATGAAAGGCTAAGTTTGTGATTAATGTGAAGGTGTTATATGTTTTCAATCGGAGAGTTTTCTCCTGCGAATATTCTAGAAGCTGAAAGGGATCACCCTGTGTGGATAAGTTCTGAGGGCGGTAATAAAGTATAGACTTCGGGTAGTTCAATTATATGCAGAATTACTCAGATGTTGAAGATCGGGATTTGATTTGTGAATCTCAAGAAGTCATAGAATGTTTTGGAATTTGCCACAAGTGATTGTGTGAGAATTTAGATCGCCTCAAGCATGTTTAATCGGGTTTTCCAAATATTTAATGATTGTATATGAAGTACTGGCTAAGAGATAATTACAGAAATTCAGGAAAAGGAGAGTTAAGTCGGAACCAGAGTATGATCCGTTTGATAGGAGCATTGTTGAACTCTTGACAGTCGTTGGAAACCGTTTACAGGTTCTGACGTTTTATCGTGAAAGTAAGTGAGAATATGGTTCATATGTCTGAAAGGAAACACAGTGTCAGATGACGATCAGTCAGTAGGTTAAACAGATGGTTTAAGCCACAAGAGAAACAAACACATCAGACGGGAATGTTACAGTAATTACAAGTGATAAAGTAAAAGGACTGATCAAGGAAATTTTATTTATCAATAGTGGTATATTGCTCCAATTCTAATTTGAGTTGTTAAGAATCAGAGTGGCGCAACGGAATAGTCATCCAAGAATGAAATAATGAATGATGCTAAGCTGATGCTTAGAGAGCGAGAAGATGTTAAGTGCTTAATTCTTATTATATGGAATAACAGTAAGTATAGACAACCTGAACTTATCACAAGTTCTAATGGAGAATTTTGGAAATTAAGTTGAGGAGTGTATCAAACCTCGGAAACCCATGAGAATAGGAATATCGAGATAGTTTAAGAATATGTGGTAAGATATAAGAAGGATGTGTTCCTACCAGGTTAAGTCTTAAGTGAATGAAGACACTGCTAGTAAGGTAACCCAGCTATTTTAGCTCAATAATTTCAAGTAGACTCGAGGAGTAAGTTTAACCAAGAGAGAATTGTTCATGAGCCAACAACGGTATAGGTTACGCTTGCAAGGTAATATATTTGAATCAGCGGCATTGATCAGAAACGATAATGCAATGGCATATAAGTTATTTCACATTATACCCAGGTTATGTTAATATGTCACCTATACCAGGTTATGTTTAATAAAGCATACTTATTGGGCGGAGGTTATGTTACTCAGAAAGTGATGTAGCCCATTCCTTTTCAGTTATGTGATCTATATAAGTCACAAAGGTACGAAGCTAGTAACGCTTAAAATGAAAAGATGCCAAACAGAACAGGTTTGTTGTTATCGAACGCATGTTAGTTAAGAATATTCAAGGATCTTGAACTCGATGTCCAGAATGAGAAATAAGTTTATGATGCCGATAGAATGTAACTATAATTTATGGATTATCGGTGTAGAAATATTTATGCTACGGCCAGAACACAAGAATAAGACGTGATATAAATGTTGGAGGAACATCAAACTCCCAGTAATGAAGATTGAATTCTAAGTTATTAAGATAAGAGACGTCGTAGACCAATTGAACGGAACAGGAGCAATCTGTAAGAATTCCGCAAATCTTTGAGATTTTCATAGTGAAGGTAATGATTGCGATTGAGATAAGTAGCACATCGTGATGTCAGGTGTCCTTCGGTGAAAGGATGATTCTATATGGAATGGTGATATAAGATTAAACGTAATATGTCGTCGTAGGAGGTAAAGGATGAATATCAGAAATCAATGGAAACTAATTGGGGATATTAAAAACGACCCAATGTCGTCAAAGTAGGATTTCGCGGACTACGAAGAAAGTTTATGAAGTCCAGTATGAATGTCTAAGGCTTAATGATTTCAATTTGAATTTGCAAGAAGTGTATGTATAAGAGACATAGTCAAGTGAGTCGGGTAAATTGGTTCTGATAACCATATTCCATTACGTAGGGATTATGTAATGTATGCCAAGCCTTTCAGATAAAGAAGAGATTGACGAGTATTATCAACTTACGGAGTTGAAAGACTATGAGATTTCTAAAAGTAAGATAAGTAGAGAATTGTCTAATAGGGAAGGAAGTATTAAGGATCTTTTTTTTAATATGTGATTTCAAGGGATTTCTAAATTTCGAGGACGAAATTTCTTTAAGGGGGGTAGATTGTAACATCCCACCTAAGACTCGAATATTTGTTAATATTGAGACGATGTATCAGAAATGTTTTAAGCAAGGGACAATTTGGTAAATTGTCAGTTAATGGGTTTATTTATTTGGCAGGTGTAATATCCCGCTCATGAGTATCAGTTATCAATGTTAGAAACTTGAGACGCAAGCAAGGCGAATAAGAATTAAGAGGAAGTGGCAATTTTGTAATTTATGCTAAGGGGGAGATTGTTTTTAAAAGAAACATGATATTTTCATGTTACCATTTTCTTCTTCTTATCCTTGCCAACAAATCAGCTCTCCTCCCTTTTCTCTCAAACCTCACACGCCTTCCCCCACTTCCCAACCTCCATCCAAACTTCAATCAAGAAACTCTAGTGAGAAATCTAGCAAAGTAAGCTTGAGTTTGAAGCTAGAACAAGAGAAAGGAAAGTAGAACAAAGAGAACCAAGAGTAGAGTGGATTGGAAGCTAAGGCTTTTGGAATCAGAGTTTAGCAAGCACCAAATTGTGGATTAAGGTGAGCTCCACAGGGTTTTAGAACCCGCTTGAGTAAGTTTAGGTTAATTTTACAATTTGAGCTAAGTTTAGAAATTTTGCCCCAATCTCATATGCTTGCCAATTCCTTGATGAATCATGTTTAAAACTATCAATTTGTATTAGAAATTCATTCCTTATATTGTATGATGCCTGGATATGCTTAGATATGTCAAAATGGTGGAAAAATCACACTTTTAACTAGTTTTGAACTGTCATTTTCGCCCGGCGAACTCGGGGCGAGATTCTAGCGATTTTTAGCATTTTTCCCTGCTTCATTTCGCCTCCACTTCGCCTCAGGGTCGCTCAGCGAAATCAGGCAGACAGCTCAGGTCTGTTCTGGTTCGTTCTGGGTGCTGTATACGCGTTCGGCGAGGCTTTTAGTAACCGTTTTCAAAGAGAACTTAAATTTCTAAGAAAAACACCATTCTTGACATATCCGGAAGGTGATTTCAACATTTAAGGAATGGATGAATTAAGGATTGGACAAAGCATTAGAGATGCAAGAATAAGGCTATTTAAGCTATGAATGTATTGTTTTAAGTTTCATCCTTAAGAATGATTCAAAGCTCAAAGACAAGAACCTTTATAGGTTAAGTATTAGAGATTCAATACTTTAAAGAATGAGAATTATGAGAGAGATTTAATACTCTAAGTCTAGAACCTTTTTAGGTTAAGAGTTCAAGAATTAGAAAGATTAAGCCGTGGCCTTCGTTGTTCACGCCAGTGGGACACGAATGGTACACGTAGAGTAAAGACTAAAGATTATTACCTTAAGTCGTGACTTTCATCGTTCACGCCAGTGGGACATGAAAAGTTCACGCATCAGTTTACAGATTATTTATTCGCGTCTTCCGTTGTTCACGCCAGTGGGACACGGGAGGTATACGCATTAGTTAAGATTAATATTAAGCCATGACTTTCGTTGTTCACGCCAGTGGGGCACGAAAGGTTCATGTATAAGTTAAGACTAATAAGAAAGAATATTAATTCGCGTCTTCCGTCGTTCACGCCAGTGGGACACGGGGGGGTATACGCGTAAGTTAAGTCGTGTCTTCTGTCGTTCACGCCAGTGGGACACAGGAGGTTCACGCCAGTGGGACGTGTTATTCCGCAAGGATGACCGCACGACGACAAGAGGAGTCCGGTGTTAGCCTGATATGATAGGAATTTTCACCGGTTATCAGGGGAATGTGCTTCGGGGTTACTCCACCCGGGGGCATTCCGTAAAATGAACCCAGATAATATTGTTTGTTCAACGCTAACAGCTAACATAAGACATTTATCAGTTAATTATTTTATTACGTTATCAGACAAGTATCAGATAATCAGTTATCAGGTGGTCATTCTAGATTCCCCTCGATCGCCCATCTATCAGGATATAGTCTAGATCTCAGGACTATTCAGTATCAGACTCAGATAGTGATCCTAGGTTTCCCCTTGATCACTAGCTTAGCAGGATGTAGTCCAGTTTATGACTACACAGTTTAGCAGGATCAGTCAGATAGCCCACTATGGGTAAGGTTAAGACTTGGCGATCATAGGTATCCCCAAGATTGCCGAGGTAGGCACGGCGACCCTAGGTTCCCCGAGGTTGCCAACAGTAGGTAGGGTAGGAGCTCACTGAGACATTATGTCTCATCCCCATCCTTCTGGTGCAGGTTCCCAGGTAAGCTAGTGATGTTTATGAAGATTTTCACCAGGAAGACGCTGGATGGAGTGCAGTTGCTTGTCGCGGAGAAGTTCAGAAGGTTATTAGGATATGTTTATGTATTTATAGATGATGTTTGGATAAATGTATTAACGAGACAACTTGTACTCATTCAGATGTATTTATTATTATTATTGAAAATTTTAATGTACCCAGTATCAGATTAAGACACATGCTAAATATTCTAGATAATTTAGTATGGGTGTTACAATAGGTAATCTTATCTAGTCGCTTACACTAGAGGTGGATACCTAAGGGTGAAGTGATCTTATTCAGCCGCTTACACTGAAGGTTGAAACACTGAGGATAGGTAATCTTATCTAGCCGCTTGCACTAGAGGTGGATACCTAAGGGTGAAGTGATCTTATTCAGCCGCCTACACTGAAGGTTGAAACACTGAGGAAAGGTGATCTTATCTAGCCGCTTACACTAGAGGTGGATCCCTAAAGGTAAAGTGATCTTATTTAGCCGCTTACACTGAAGGTTGAAACACTGAGGAAAGGTGATCTTATCTAGCCGCTTACACTAGAGGTGGATACCTAAGGGTAAAGTGATCTTATTCAGCCGCCTACACTGAAGGTTGAAACACTGAGGAAAGGTGATCTTATCTAGCCGCTTACACTAGAGGTGGATACCTAAGGGTAAAGTGATCTTATTCAGCCGCCTACACTGAAGGTTGAAACACTGAGGAAAGGTGATCTTATCTAGCCGCTTACACTAGAGGTGGATCCCTAAATTGAAATGGTCTTACCCTGAATATGTGCCTGTACTTCCCTGGGGAAATAAAATATACCGCTATGGGGGTACATGTAATCATCTCTAGACTTGGCTAGTACTTAGAGTGTTGAAAAAGGAGAACATGATTGTTGATGCATGATATGCTTCATGTTACCTTATGCAGTATGATATGCAATATGATATGATATGAGGTAGACTCAATCAAGAATTTCTGCTGGGGAAACTCAATTGGGGAATTGGGGACAGTTTGTGAAGGAGGTTCACTGGGGAACACTTGCTTAACTGTTGATGGATGCTGGTGAATATGTGATATTCACTAGAGAATCCTGGTTGAGGATGCATGACATGAATATGAAATGCATGTGTATGAATGATTTGGATATGCATGCATGAATGAATTTGACATGATGCATGTATTATGTTATGAATGATATGTGGGATGCATGTTGAATGATGGGAGTTATGATTGGATGCCGAGCAAGGTCGGGCTTTTTCTGGAATTTGCGTTGGTGATTGCCAATGATGATTGGGCTCTTTTTGGGGATTTGCGACTCCCTGGGGAATGTCAATAAGGTTTGGGCTTCATGGGGATATAAGGATCATTTTGGAAGCATGATCGATATCCAGCCTTGGTTGATGTTTGAATGTTTGGGGTGTTTTATTTGGGGAAATTTGTTCCTCCGACACTCGCGATCTTTACGTTTCACGTGTCGTGAGTTACGCACTAGTTTCTGATAAAGAGTAAGATCTTGAAGTGACTGATGAAAGTTTTCAAGTCTTGAGTCCTCTGATGCAATACCGGGGACCAACGAAATTCTTTCGACATTTAACGTCCAAGTAAAAAACACACACATTTTTTTGCAAGTTTTTTTTTTTTATTTCCCATATTTCAATGCATTATCTATCATGAATAAAAACACATTTTATGAGCAAGTAAGGACGCATAACAATGAAAAGGTTTAAAAATGATTTTTTATCAACGAAACTTAGTCCCTTGTATGGGTAACTATTCGTGAAAATGTAATCCCTATAAGAGGTGATTACTGAGATAGAGAAAAAGGAAGAAACAAAAAGGCAAATGAAGATTTGCTTGGGTTTCACGTGCTACTTTCCCTATGACTTCGAAATAACTCGCTTTTGAAAGATGATAATGAGGTTGACTCTTTCCCTCTTGAATTCTGTCCGGACCTCACGTGCCGCAGTCTTTTGCCTCTTTTTTTTTTTTTGAAACCCCTGATTTTTACCTGGACCGCTCTTTCGAGTTTTCAGTCCACTGGGGTATATTTCCCTTTTTTGATGTCCTTAATTTTTGCCTAGACCGCCTTTTCAGGTTTTCGATCTACCAGGACGCTCTCTATTGCCTAAACCGCCCTTTCGGGTTTTTGATTTAGCGAGCTCTTTCTTCTTTTTGGCATATATATTTTTTGACTGCGCCGGAGTTTATTGATAGGGGGGATCCTTGTGGATGGGTAATACCTTTTTTCCAAGCATTAAGTCTCCTTCTCTAAATTCTCGAGAATGAATTTTTCTTGTCGAGCTGTCCATGCCACAATGCTGTGAGGTGTCTCTCTTTTATGAGGTTCAGTTGGTCAAACCTTGTTTGGACCCATTTGGCTTCCTCTAATTTTGTTTCCATCAAGACCCTTAACGAGGGGATTTCAACTTCAATGGGAAACATGGCCTTCATACCGTATATCAAGGAGAAAGGGGTTGCCCCGGTTGAAGTGTGAATGGCTGCTTTGTAGCCATGTAGTGCGCAGGGAAGCATCTCATGCCAATGATTGTAGGCTTTTATCGTCCTTTGGATGATTTTCTTTCATGCTCTTGCTGGCTTTTACCACACCGTTTATCTTTGGTCGGTATGGGGAGGGGTGGTGGTATCCGATTTCGAAATCTTTGCACAATTTTCTTCATTGTGTTTTTGTTAGATTTGCCCCATTATTTGTGATGATTTTGAGGGGAGTGCCGTAACGGCGGATGATTTCTTTTTTGAATCGGGCCACCACTTGTTAGATCATCTTTGCACAAGAAGTCGTTTCGACCCATTTGGACAAATAGTCGATGGCGACTAGTATGAACTGGTGTCCATTTGAAGCCTTGGGCTCAATTATTCCAATCATGTCTATGCCCCGCATAGAGAGGATGCTGGCATGACGTTTAGAGGAATTGGGTGGCATGTGCCCCTTGTCGGCTTAAATTTGCCCCTTGTGACATGCTTTGGCGTAGTGAAAGCAGTCGGCTTCTATGGTTATCCAATAATAACCCGCCCTTAGGATATTTATTTGTATGTCCGTTGGCATGGGTTTGGAAGGACTCCTCATGGATTTCTTTGATGAGCATGACTGCTTCATGTTTATCCACACATTTGAATAAGACCAAGTCTTAATTTTCTCTTGTAGAGGGTATTCCCGCTGAGGAAAAACTGTGGTGCCCATCTCTTGAGGGTTCTCTTGATGAGGTTGTATTACCCTATCCACTTGATCCTTAGGTCTGTACAATCCTTCAGGAGGTTCATAACCATCCTCATTATCGCCCTCCATTTGGTTGATTAGAAAATCAAAGTCATAAGGGATCGTAACAGTGTTATTTTTGGTGGGGGTATTTGTAGATTTTCATGAGTATGATTTTTTTTGATTTGAGGGTTGCAAAAATTTAATGCTAATTAAGAACGAAAGAAAAACGAACTCCATTGAACATAAATTGCAATTTCATTAATGATAGATTTGATTTGAAATATGGGGGTCCCATAAAGTTAATCATTTGCCTTGGGAAGAGCAAAAATGAATTTTTTTTTTGAAAAAACATGGTAAATTACTTGGACAAAGAAAATGATTTCCGGAATTTCGATGGCCTTCCGGTTGCTCGGATCTCAACAGAAACGCCACGGTACACCGGGTCAGGTACTTCTTTTTGTTGTTTTTTTTTTTAGGAATGATGTATGAAAATGCATGTAAATGTATGTATGCAATGCTTATGCAAAAACATGCCCATCTTTTTTTTATGCAAAAAATTTTCATGAATGCACATGTTTATGGTATGCAGGGGTTTGGTATATGAACGTTCAAAATTTCCCCCATCCTCACATGTAGGCTCTAAAGATGAGATTTCCTAAAAAGGTCCCTAGAGTCATAGATCTCACATGGAATTAAGGTCGTCGATAGACATACGTCACATGACTTCAATTCATTCCACGTGAAAATCTCCTCTAAGCGGGGTTGGGCATCCTACCTCACGGACATACGTCAACGCGGGCTTCCGCTCACAACCACCATTCTAACTTAGTTTTCTCTCGAGCTCGGGTAGAGAGCCTCACACGTCCGGCATTAACCCGAACAATGTGGAGTAACATCGCTCAAGTAACATCCCCGCATTTGATATATATGATATAAAGCAATATAAAGCAGTTATAAACATAAAGCATAGGAATGACATAGATAAATAAAATAAAAGCATGCACACAAAAAGAGATAAAAACATTTAGCTTAAAAGCTAAATAGGATAGGCTTGACTCGCTAGTGGGAAACAGACTATCCCCAGTGAAGTCGCCAGCTGTGCGCTCTCGTTAAAAACGCGCAATCCTCCGAGGACGTGTGCGAACGCTCGGAAGGCCTTGTGAAGTCGCCACCAAAGTTTTTGTGTAAAGGGAACGTTGATAAACCCTTAAGTTTTTTGTTTGAAGGGAAACGATAATAAAACCCTTGACGATGAGGAAAAGGACTGGTCATCGCTGTGCGCACCTCGTTTTTTCCCTCGGGGAAAAGACGCGCAGATTCCTCCGAGGTCGTCCTCGGACGCTCGGAGGGTGCCTTTGTGAAGCCGCCACCAAAGTTTTTGTGTAAAGGGAACGTTGATAAACCCTTAAGTTTTTTTTGTTTGTAAAGGGAAACGATAATAAAACCCTTTAGACGATGAGGATAAGGATTAGGTCATCGCAACCATTGTCGGGTTCGGGAGTCGGTTACGCAAGGGGAAGGTATTAGCACCCCTCACGTCCGTTGTACTCAACGGGAACCTTCTATTTGGTTAAAACTTGAATTGCTTTTTAATACTTTGCGTTCATGTTCATTTATGCTAAAAATATAATATGGGGGGGGGAAAGAGATAAAAACAAACGAAATAAAAGAAAAAAAGTTTTTTATTATTGTGCTTGACAAGATGTCGATCTTGCTCCTACGTATCTCCCGGTAGTCGGAGAATTCAAAGCATACGTAGTTCTTTGGTAGAAAAACGTATGTGTGTTGGTTGATTTTAATTGGACGATGTTTTAAACCGAATTCTTACGATTAAAACGTAGCTTGTATGCTCGCGCTTTTGAGACTTATTAAGCGTATAGCTTGTATGCTCGCGCTTTTGAGACTTATTAAGCGTTTGTTCACGAATCGCATTAGAATTGTTAAAAGTTACGTCCGTTAGGGTAAAGGGTTGAATTGGTCGCTATGGGACCAAGAGAGGTACAATGGACTCATATAAGTCAAACATTGACCGAGTGGACTCCGAAGAGTCGGGCGATTGTTCGATTGATCCACTGGGATCAAGAACGGGTACAATGGACTCGGACGAGTCGAACATTGACCGAGTGGACTCTAACGAGTCGAGGGATCGAGTCTAATGGCCAACGGGGGACCAAAAGGCTTTGATTGACCACAAGGGGCCAAGATTTGGTTTGGTTAGGGTTGTACATATTAAAAGGGAATGACGATTGCCCGAGCGACGAGACATACGTCACGCATTCGTACAATCGGGGCGATGGAGAGACATACGTCACACCATCCCTTTTTCATTCATGTTTTTGGATTGAATTCTTTAGAAATCCCAAGGTAAGTCAAAACATTTGGTTTGAAAACCCAAAATGGGAAGGTTTAGCAAATTTGCTAGAAAACGCGCAAGTTCGTCTCATTTTGCGAAAATGCGCACATTACCGGTGTATGTTCATTTTTGAGTTTTGAACATCATGAACAATATTTATTGCTCAAGTTTAGATTGAAAAGCTGAACATAGCTTGTTGGTTCATGTGGTTTTGAAAGTTTGGGAACATAACTTGCTTTGCAAGTTATCCACAAAATGGTTATACAAACTTGTGATTTGCCAAAATTAAGCAAAAACCTTGTTATGATTTGAAGAACATGGGTTTAAAAACTCTTTGGTTCTGAGCTCTGGGGCTAGAACCTCAAAAATTGGTTGCTTTGACACAAAAACTCAGGTTCTGAGTTCTGTCATGGTCGCACTGCGACCATGACTTCGCACTGCGAAGCATGCGAAATTTTGGGTTCAGAAGCTGTTTCTGAACATTTGTTCAGAAACAACTTCTGAACACACTCAAGACCTTATATATGGGTGAAAAGCTTTGAGTTTTTGGGATGAAAAAGGTTGTACAAACCAATTTTGATGTTTTGAAAACCTTGGGATTTCTTTGAAATTCAAAAGGGGTTTTTTAGGACCAAAAGGTTTTGAGCCAAAATAGCTATGCAAACACAATTAGAAATGCAAGATAAAGAGCTTAGTAACTTACAGAACTCCTTAGCAAAGCTCCAGCTGCACTTGGCTTGATTTGGTTGAAGGCTTTCACAAAGGTTTGAAGATTTGTGATGAACTTGAACTTTTGAAAGCTTTGTGTGGATGGATTGTTTCTGGTTATTTGTGGAGATTTGTAGGTTGAAATGAGTAGAGTTTCTGCTCTTTGAATGTTGTGTTTTCTGTCTAATTGTGTGTGTTTGTAACCTTGGGCATTGCCTTGTATTTATAGGCCAAAATCAAATCTTTGTCATCATTACACAATCCCTTGATTAAGCTGATTTGTGGCCAAGATCAAGCTGAATCCCTTTGCATTAAATGCTAATGGATAGAGGCAACCCTGCCTTGTGCCAAGGGGCAAGTTCCAGCTTGATTTCAGCCACAAATTCAACCTATTCTAGAAGGTAATGATGAAGAACAAAGCTGATTTGCAAATGGCTAATGCTTGGGGATCAATCCTTGCAATCTCAATGGTTGGTCAATAAAAACGTGCACTGTATTGTGCAGAGATTGAGGGATGAAAAGGCTAAAATTGGCTGGTGTGAGAGGGTGAAAAGCTGCTGCAAAACAGAGTAGGCACTCATGGCTTTTCAAGTGAGAAAATCCAGCTGGTTTGACTGGTTTTTGGGGCAGCAAGCAGGAGGAAAGTCCTCAAGCAGGTGGCTGGCAACCTTGTGGTGGTTAGCAGGTCACCTGGGAGGGGCTAGAGCTGCCCAAGGGCAAGCCCACTTGCTTGTCACATGCTAGGTTGGAAGAAAAAGCTTCTAACCTTGGCATTAATGGCAAGTCTTTCAACTCTGGCTTTGCTTGGCCCAATTGGCCATGAATGCTACTTAAAATAATTATGGAAGTGATGTGCAACAAAATCTGGAATTAAATCCAAGAAACCAAAAATCTGCAGAAAAATCGCAGACTTCGCAGTGCGAAGTGAGCTTCGCATTGCGAAGTCCTCAATTTTGAAAAGTTGACTTTTCTGTTGACTTTTGTTGACTTTTGACTTTTTCCCCTCTTTGATTTTTTTTGATTTTTGGTTTTAAAATGCGTAGGACAAAATTAGGGTACTACAGCTGCCCCTACTTAATTGTGTCTTCGCATAGAGTACGTGAGTGCCGAGGGCATCTCATGAACTCTTTGCGGAGATCAATTAAGTAAAAAGAAAAAGAAGGACCCGAATTTTGTCCTTCGCGAAATGCAAATGCAATGGTTGGTAGGGTTTTGATCGTATCCAGCCGCTAACACTGGAGGTAGATCCACTGGGGGGATGAAGGTAATCTTATCTAGGCACTGTCACTAGAGGTCGATTCCTGAGGGTGGTGATTTACTCTAGGCACTGTCACTAGAGGTGGAACATTGATGTAGGTGATCTACTCTAGGAATTGCTTCTAGAGGTCGATACCTAAGCTAGGTGATCTTATTCAGGTACTGCTTCTGAATATCGATTCCTAACGAGCTGTGATCTTATTCAGCCGCTAACACTGAAGGTCGATACACTGGGGGAGGTGATCTACTCTAGGAATTGCTTCTAGAGGTCGAACAATGAGGTAGGTGATCTATTCTAGGAATTGCTTCTAGAGGTCGATACCTAAGCTAGGTGATCTTATTCAGGAACTGCTTCTGAATATCGATTCCTAACGAGCTGCGGTCTTACCCTAAATAGGTGCCCCTGGTTGAATGTTAATGGATGCTGGTGAATATGTGATACTCACTGGAGGATCCTTGTTGCAGGTTTTATGAAATGAAATGCATGTGTATGAATGGTTTTAAAATATGCATGCATGAATAATGTTAGTTGGGTGCCGAGCAGAGTCGGTCTTTGTTGGTGGGTGTGTTCATGATAATTGGGCTTTCTTTTTTGTTTTTTGGTTGGTCGGTTTGGAAGGACAAGGTCCTTTGCCTACATACCCAAATGGGATCAAAACCGGTGTAGTTCGAGCCTAAGCCCGAAAATCTGTGTTTTGTTTGGTTTTTTGGTTGGTCGGTTTGGAAGGACAGGGTCCTTTGCCTACATACCCAAATGGGATCAAAACCGGTGTAGTTCGAGCCTAAGCCCGAAAATCTGTGTTTTGTTTGGTTTTTTGGTTGGTCGGTTTGGAAGGACAGGGTCCTTTGCCTACATACCCAAATGGGATCAAAACCGGTGTAGTTCGAGCCTAAGCCCGAAAATCTGTGTTTTTGCCAATGATGATTGGTCTTTTTGTTTGGGGTTGAGACTCCCCGGGGAGTATCAATGAGGTTTGGCTTTTGGGGATAAAGGATCATTTTGGAAGCATGATCGATATCCAGCCTTTGTTGGTGTTTGGATGTTTCGGGTGTTTGTTGGGGAATTTTGTTCCGCCTGACCCTTGGGGTTCTTGCGCTCCGCGTGCCGCGAGTTATGCACTTGCCTTAGCTAAGGAGCATAAGTCTTTTGGTGCAATATTTTGGTGGGAACTACCGCGATTCTTTCAGAATTCACGAGGATTCAAAATAAAGCAATGTTTGTTTGTTTTTTTCTTTATCTTTGGAAGAAAATTCTTTTGTTTATTTCCCATGTTTTAAAACATTTTCATCATGAATAAAACAAAATTTTATGCGCTACTGAGAACATAAAATAACAAAAAAAAAGGGAATTTATTCAATGCAGATTTGACCTCTTGAATGGGTAAAAATACACAAAGTGAGAAGTGAGATAGAGAAAGACAAGAAAAAGCAAAAAGAAAATATTGGTTTTGGCACAACACATGCTATTTCCTTATGACTTCGATATTTTTGTTTGTTGGAAGATGCTGACGAGGCCGATTCCTCTCCTCTTGAATCTTGTCCCTACTTGGACGCTGCAGTCATTGCCTTTCTTCTTTTTTTTTGTTGCCCCCTAACTTTTGCCTGGATTGCTCTTTCGAGTTTTTCAATCCACCGGGGTGTATTTCCTTTTTTGATGTCCTTAATTTTTGCCTAGACCGCCTTTTCAGGTTTTCAATCTAGCAGGACGCTCTCTATTGCCTAAACCGCCCTTTCAGGTTTTCGATTTAGCGAGCTTTTTTCCTCTTTTTTCTTTAGGCATAATACCTCTTGACTGCATCGGAGTTTATTGATAGTGGGAACTCCTCTCCGTCCATAGTGGTGATGATCAGGGCTCCGCCTGAGAAAGCTTTCTTTACTACGTACGGCCCATCATAGCTGGGAGTCCACTTCCCTCGGGGATCTTTGTGGATAGGTAATATCTTCTTGAGCACTAGGTCTCCTTCTTTGAACTCTCGAGGACGGACCTTCTTGTCGAATGCTCTCTTGAGCCTCCTTTGATAGAGTTGTCCGTGACATATTGCCGTCAGACGCTTCTCCTCTATGAGATTCAGTTGGTCGAACCTTGTTTGGACCCATTCAGCTTCTTCTAGCTTGGTTTCCATCAAGACCCTTAGCGAAGGAATTTCCACTTCTACGGGGAGAACAGCTTCCATACCGTATACTAAGGAGAAGGGGGTTGCCCCAGTTGAAGTGCGAATGGCTGTTCTGTAGCCATGTAGCGCAAAGGGAAGCATCTCATGCCAATCCTTATATGTTGTCACCATCTTCTGGATGATCTTCTTTATGTTCTTATTGGCTGCTTCTACCGCACCGTTCATCTTTGGTCGGTAAGGGGAGGAATTATGGTGCTCAATCTTGAAATCTTTGCACAACTCCTTCATTGTCTTGTTGTTTAGGTTTGCCCCATTATCGGTGATGATTTTGTGGGGAGTACCATAACGGCAAATGATTTCCTTCTTGATGAATCGGGCTACCACTTGTTTGGTTACGTTTGCATACGAAGCTGCTTCTACCCATTTGGTGAAGTAATCGATGGCAACGAGGATGAAGCGATGTCCGTTTGACGCTTTGGGCTCGATCATTCCAATCATATCTATGCCCCACATAGAGAAAGGCCAAGGTGAAGTCATGACATTCAGTGGAGTTGGTGGCACATGCACTTTGTCGGCGTAAATCTGGCACTTGTGACAAGTCTTGGCATAGTGGAAACAATCAGCTTCCATGGTTAACCAATAATAGCCCGCCCTTAAGATTTTCTTTGCCATTGCATGCCCATTAGCATGGGTTCCAAAAGATCCCTCGTGGATTTCTTTGATGAGCATGTCCGCTTCATGTTTACCCACACATCTGAGCAGGACCATGTCATAATTTCTTTTGTAGAGGGTATTTCCACTGAGGAAGAATTGGGATGCCAATCTTCTGAGGGTCCTCTTGTCGGTGTGCGAGACATTTTTTGGATACTCTTGCTCTTCGAGGTATCGCTTGATGTCGTAGAACCAAGGTTTGTTGTCAAGTTCTTCTTCGACTGATGCGCATACAATCGGTTTGTCTCTACGATCCATCCTTATGATTGGTGTCTCGTTGTAAGAATTTACTTGGTACATTGATGATAATGTAGCCAAAGCATCCGCTACCTGATTTTCTTCTCGAGGTATGTGGTGGAAATTGATCTCATCAAAATGCTTGATCAATTCTACAACCCGGGCTTGGTAAGGAATTAAATTGGGGTGTCTCGTTTCCCATTCTCCTTTGACTTGATAGATGACCAAGGCTGAGTCACCATATACTTCAAGGTTTTTGATCCTTAGATCAATTGCTGCTTCGAGACCTAGGATACATGCTTCATACTCTGCCATGTTATTGGTGCAGTCAAAGCATAACCTTGCTGTGAAGGGCTGGTATCCATTTCTTGGGGAGATTAAAACTGCTCCGATACCGTGTCCCATGGCATTCGAGGCGCCGTCGAAAGCGAGCTTCCATTGAGCTCCTGGTTCTGGTCCTTCATCATCGCTTGTGACTTCTTTGTCATTCAAAGCTACGACATCTTCGTCTGGGAAGTCAAATTGTATGGGCTGATAATCCTCCAATGGTTGGTGAGCAAGGTGCTCGGATAAAACACTCCCTTTGATGGCTTTTTGAGCAACATATTGGATGTCATACTCAGACAGCAGCATTTGCCAACGGGCTATCTTCCCTGTGAGGGCAGGTTTTTCGAAGATGTACTTGATGGGATCCATCTTCGATATCAACCAAGTTGTATGGGTCAACATGTATTGTCTTAGACGTCGAGCAGCCCATGCTAAAGCGCAGCAAGTCTTTTCAAGTGAAGTATACCTTGTTTCACAGTCGGTAAACTTCTTGCTTAAGTAGTAGATTGCATGCTCTTTCCTTCCCGTTTCATCTTGTTGTCCTAACACACAACCCATTGATCCTTCAAGTACGGTTAGGTATAAGATGAGGGGTTTACCCGGAACCGGAGGTATTAAGATCGGTGGTTCTTGCAGGTATTGTTTGATCTTGTCAAACGCCTCTTGGCAATCCTCGTTCCAATGAACGGCTTGGTTTTTCCTTAGCAGCTTGAAGATTGGTTCGCAGGTAGCTGTCATGTGTGAGATGAACCTAGCGATGTAGTTCAATCTTCCTAAGAAACCCCGGACTTCTTTCTCGGTATTTGGCGCTGGCATTTCTTGGATGGCCTTCACCTTATCGGGATCTACTTCAATACCTCTTTGGCTGACGATGAAGCCCAATAACTTCCCGGATCTAACGCCAAATGTGCACTTGTTAGGATTTAAACGCAGCTTGAATTTTCTTAGGCGTTCGAAAAGCTTTTGTAGATGGACTAGATGATCCTCCTCCGTTTGGGATTTGGCAATCATATCGTCGACGTAGACCTCAATTTCCTTATGGATCATGTCATGGAAAAGAGTCACCATTGCCCTTTGGTATGTTGCCCCGGCATTTGTTAATCCGAAAGGCATTACCTTATAGCAGAATGTTCCCCATGGGGTGATGAATGTAGTTTTCTCCATGTCCTCTGGAGCCATCTTGATTTGGTTATATCCCGAGAAGCCATCCATAAAGGAAAAGACTGAGAATTGGGCTGTGTTGTCTACCAATATGTCGATGTGTGGCAGCGGGAAATCATCCTTTGGGCTTGCTCTATTCAAGTCCCGATAATCCACACACATCCTCACCTTGCCATCCTTCTTCGGAACTGGCACAATGTTGGCAACCCATGTTGGATACTTGGTTACGGCTAAGAAGCCGGCATCGAACTGCTTTTTGACCTCCTCTCTGATCTTGAGAGCCATATCGGGTCGAGTTCTTCTTAATTTTTGCTTTACTGGCGGGCATTCCGGCTTGAGTGGCAGCTTGTGTACAACGATGCTAGGGTCTAAACCCGGCATGTCTTGGTACGACCAAGCGAATACGTTCACGTACTCTTGCAGAAGCTTGATCAACTTTCCTTTCACATCCTCGTGCAGGGAGGCTCCTATCTTGACCTCTTTCTTATCCTCTTCGGTCCCCAAGTTGACCTTTTCAACTGATTCTTGGTGAGGTTGTATTACCCTATCCCCTTGATTTGCAAGTCTAGACAATTCTTCAGGCGGTTCATAATCGTCCTCCTCATCATCTTCCGTTTGATTAATCGGGCAATCGAAGTCATAAGGGTTTAAGGTAGTGTTGTTTTTGGAGGGTGGATTTATAGATCTGCATGAGTATGATTTTTTTTAGGCTTTTTGTAGAAAAAATGTTTTTTTAAAACAAATGCAAAAAGGAAAAGACTCAAATGAACATAAAAGATTGCTTTTATTCATGATTGTAAATAACTTATAAAAACATGGGGGCCCCACACGACTAATCATTTGCCTTGGGCAGAGCTAAATGATTTTTTTTATTTAAAAGTAAAAACAAACAAACATGGTTTATTACTTGATCCTGGTAATGATCTCGGGAATCGCGATAGCCCTCCAATTGTTCAAAGCTTCATCCGAAGCGCAACGGTACACCAATTCAGGCACGTCTTCGTCTACGTCTTCGAGTAGAGCCACTTGATCTTCATGGATAAACCCCGCACTGATGAATGTTTCCGAGATGGGGGGAACCCCTTGCTTTGGCGGCTTTGAGAAAGTTTCGGCCGATGGATGATACCCCAACCCGAAGCGATTTTTCTTCTCCGGTATGTCCACTAACTTGCCCCATCCGGTGGGTCGGCTTTCTTCTAGGGCCTCTCTTATCGCCCTCCATGATGACATGGCTGTCCTAGCCTCTTCCTTGGGCTTCGAGCTCAATGTCACAACATTTGCCACTTCCAAAGATTGGAATGGGACGTCCACAGCTTCTTCATCCGTTTCTATATAACGGAAAGACGAGAGATGGCTTACCATCATGTCCTCTTGCCCGGAAACTACAATCATTTGGTTATCAATGATGAACTTCAGTTTCTGGTGCAAGGTAGAGGTAATGGCTCCGGCCGCATGGATCCATGGTCGTCCGAGAAGACAACTATATGTTGGATTAATGTCCATGACTTGGAAGGTTATGGTGAAAACCTTAGGTCCGATTTGGACCGGTAAGTCGATCTCTCCTATGACGGCTCTTCTCGACCCATCGAAAGCTTTTACGACCAAGGCACTGGGCTTCATTACGGTCCCTTCACATGAGAGTTTGAGGAGGGTAGTCTTGGGCATGACATTCAATGATGACCCCGTGTCCACTAGCACTCTTGAGAGGATATGGTCCATGCATTTCACGGAGATATGTAAGGCGCGGTTATGAATGTGCCCCTCGTCGGGTAGCTCATCGCCATTGAAACCCAAGTACCTACTTGAGGTAATATTTCCGACTATCCCGTCGAATTGGTCCACCGGAATGTCCTTAGTGACATGTGCCTCACTGAGGATCCGTAGTAGTGCTTCCCGGTGTGCTTCCGAGCTGAGTAGTAAGGATAGCATGGAGATCTTGGAGGGAGTTTGACCTAGCTGGTCAATGATCTTGTACTCGCTCTTTTGGATTATCCTTAGGAACTCTTCGGCCTCTTTTTGCGGGATTGACTTTTGAGAAGGCCCCGCTTGGTTCTCTTTTTCCTCCACGCTCTTTTCTTTGAGCGGCTCCTTTGGTAGTACAGCTGGCGTCTTCCCGAGTTCTTTCGGAGCGAAGACTCTACCACTTCTAGTCATTCCTCCAACACCGGTAATGTTAGTGATGCTGGGCTCGATTTTGGCTAGTGGTTTTCCTTCCACATAGGCCACAGGTTGGTAATTCCATGGTACCCTCTTTGTGCTTTCAAAAGAGAAGGGTGCAGGTACGTGGAATGTTATGGGTTGTATTGGCATTGGTACCTCTCTCCTTTGGTATGGGATCTCGAGAGGTTTTGGGCCGTTAGACTCTAAGGTAGCAACGTCCGTGCCATCCTTTATATAGCCAATTTGGATCCAACCTTGGTCCATTAACTCTTGAAGACAGTTCTTCAACTCTTCGCATTCATCCGGGTTGACCTTGCAGGCTTCACAGTTGGCGTGCACTTTCTCGAATAATCCGAAGCCGGTTAAGCGCTCCCTTATGGTTGACAGGGGAGTCCTAACATTGGCTACCCTTTTGACTGGACCGAAGTCCTCTTGTTCCTCCACCGCGTTTACAGAGGGACCCGCATGCCCCGGCAATGGGTTGTTCTTCACATTGGGGCTTTCCTCTTTGAAGGATAACAGCTTCTTGTCAATAAGATCCTGCACCTTGTGTTTGAAAACCCTACAGTTTTCGATATTGTGCCCCACGGATCCTGCGTGGAAATCACATTTGGCATTTGCGTCGTACCACTGTGGATATGGTGGCGACATTGGTGGTAGTAGTCTTGTCTCGACCATACCCTTTTGGATTAGGTATGGCAAGATCTGACCATAAGACATGGGTACAGGATCAAACTGCCTAGTATAGTAACTGTTCCTTGAGCTCGTCTGATTCCTTGGTGGGTACCCGCCTTGCTGCTGTTGCTGTTGATTTTGCTGCGGCAACACTACTGGTTGTCGAGGTGGATTTGCGGGAATCACTTGAGGTGAGTAACGCCCTTGAGTCGTTGCTGCTGCCACATAAGGATAGTGGTAGTGAGGCATTTGACTTGGTGGCGGGTAGGATGGTCCCATTAGAACGGCATTTGTCTCCCCCTCTTTCTTTTTGTGAAAGTTGCTGGGGGGCTTTCTAGCTCCACCTTGAGCTTCTGAAGGGCCTTGGATTTTTCCTCTCTTCACTCCATCTTCTATTCTTTCACCGACCATGACTAGATCGGAGAAACCGGCAGACGTACTTCCGATCATCTTGTCGTAATAAGGGCCTTGAAGTGTGCCCATAAAGGTGTCGACAAGTTCTCTCTCCAATAGTGGTGGTTGTACACGAGAAGCTAGTTCTCTCCACCGCTGAGCGTACTCCTTGAAGGACTCGTTGCTTCTTTGCAGGAGGTTTTGTAGTTGCATCCTATTTGGAGCCATGTCCAAATTATATTTGTATTGTTTTAGGAAGGCATCGGCTAGATCCTTCCAAGTTTGGACATGGGTACGCTCGAGCTGCATGTACCAATCTAAGGACGCTCCGCTTAAACTATCTTGAAACACATGCACCATGAGTTTCTCGTTCATTGCGTAAGCTGCCATCTTCCTACAGAACATCCTTAGATGATTCCGAGGGCATTGAATTCCTTTGTATTTCTCGAAGTCCGGTACTTTGAACTTCGGAGGAATTACCACGTCGGGCACTAGGCACATATCCAAGGCATTGTGGGCACCATATGAGCTGAACCCCTCGACAGCTTTCAACCTCTCTTCCAAAACTCGATACATTTGAGTGGTATCATTGTCTTGGTGGGTGGTGTCGGGAGCAGATTGCCTTAGCTGGCTATTCTCCACATCGTGGGGAATTACTTCATGCTGAGTAGTGGAGGTTCCTTGAGGACGACGCTCTTCATTCCTTACGGGGATTGTGAGCGGTGGTGGAGGTGGTCCTTGACCTTCATTCTCAAAGGGTGGGGTATAACCCACAGGTAAACCATAAGGAGGCCATTGCACATTGGATGCATCCGTGGTTGGGCGAGGGTGGCTTTCTCGTGCCGACAGAGCTTGCATTAACTCTAGCATCTGATCCATTTTTCCTTTCATTCCATCAACTTCCTCTCTCAAAGCCGCTTGAGTTTGTTCCAAATTGTCCATGATCCTTTGTTTGTTAGCTCGTGTTCCGTACGAGTGTTGAATATCTGGTTCTTGGACCGAGGGCTTTCGGGGTTTTCGGGCTATGATTGCTTTGAACTGTTTGAATGGGAATGAATGAGTTTTTTTTTGAAAAAATGCATGAAGATGCATGTGGATGTATGTATGAGTATGCAAAATATGCGTTTTTTTTTATTTTGCTTTATGGAGTTTAAAGGTGCACGATTAATATTTAGCAAATTCGAAATATTAAAGACCGGGAAATTGATTATACTTCAAAATATATCTGATTAAATAACATTTGTTTACAAAGTGTAACTAATGCTATTACAAATCAAACAGCCGCTCGCTTCTCGGCTTTGCTCATCTCCTCCCTATAGAAATCTATGGTGTCCTTGCAGAACTTCATAAACTCCCGGATCTCCATAGGGATGACAAAGTAGGGCATGACCATCTCGGCCTCCGCTAGCTTCTTTGGAAGTTGGGTGATCACCAAATTTGAGAATGCAACCAATTTAGTGAAATCCTCACTTAATCGGGTGGCGTCTTGCCATACATACTCAATCACTTCCTTGCGCTGGTCTAGCTTGACTCTTGCACTTCTAATCTCATCGTGTAGTTGTGCAATGTGGTCCCCATGAGCTCTTGCAATCTTGTCGAAGTACTCTTCGAATTTCTTGATGTCTTCCTCGAGAAGATTGCACTTTAGCCTCCCTTGATGAGAGAGACTCTCATGTCTTTGCCGCTGGACGCGTTCGGCTTGAAGCTGCTCTTTGTAGTCTTTCACTACTTCTTGGAGCTGTTGATTTTTCTCTTGGAATTTCAACCTCCATTTTCGTTGAGCTTCGATGGCTAGTTCGCCAAACTTCTTGAGCTCTTGGTTGGAATGTAGAATTCTTTCCAACTCTTCGTCCTTGGCCACAAGGTTAGCATCCGCACTAACCAAGCCGCCTCCTAACCAACTTCTCTTGTCTTCGGAGATCCTTAGCCGTTTTTGGCATACTAGAAGAGAGTTTGTTACTTCGTCACGGTCTCTCTTCGTCCTTGTGATCTCACCCAAAGCTAGAAGGTTTTTCAATTCTAACTCCTGAATTTTAGCCTTAAGCTCTTCCTCTACTTTGTTGGGGATGATTGTGCTTGGCTTAGGAATCTTGAGCTTGAAGACGAGTGTGTTTTTGTTCCCGGAATCCATATTTCTCTTTTGCTAATATTTGTTCGTTCTTTTTAAACTCCTATAAAGCAAAACGATGCGAAAATTACTTTCATGAATGCAAATGTTATGCAAGGGTATGGTTTATGAAGGTTCGGAATTTCCCCCCATCCTCACATGTAGGCTCTAAATTGTGAAATATCCTAAGAAGAGGTCCTTAGAGTCATAGACCTCACATGGAATTAGGGTTGTCTATGGACATACGTCGACATGACTTCAATTAATTCCACGTGAAAATCTCATCTAAGCGGGGTTGGACATCCCACCTCACGGACATACGTCAACGCGGGCTTCCGCACACAACCTCCTTCTAACTTAGTGTTTTTCTCAAGCTCGGGTAGAGAGCCTCACACGTCCGGCATTAACCCGAACAATGTGGAGTAACATCACTCAAGTAACCCCCACATTTGAGATATAATATGAATATAAAGCAAATAAAGCAAATATAAACATAAAGCATAAATATAACATGCATGAATAAAATAAATAAACATGACACGCAAAGAAAATAAAGCAATTGTCTTTGACCCAAATAGGTTAGGCTTGACTCGCTAGTGGGAACAGGGTCCCCAGTGGAGTCGCCAGCTGTGCGCACCTCGTTTTTTCCCTCGGGGAAAAGACGCGCAGATTCCTCCGAGGTCGTCCTCGGACGCTCGGAGGGTGCCTTTGTGAAGCCGCCACCAAAGTTTTTGTGTAAAGGGAACGTTGATAAACCCTTAAGTTTTTTTTGTTTGTAAAGGGAAACGATAATAAAACCCTTTAGACGATGAGGATAAGGATTAGGTCATCGCAACCATTGTCGGGTTCGGGAGTCGGTTACGCAAGGGGAAGGTATTAGCACCCCTCACGTCCGTTGTACTCAACGGGAACCTTCTATTTGGTTAAAACTTGAATTGCTTTTTAATACTTTGCGTTCATGTTCATTTATGCTAAAAATATAATATGGGGGGGGGAAAGAGATAAAAACAAACGAAATAAAAGAAAAAAAGTTTTTTATTATTGTGCTTGACAAGATGTCGATCTTGCTCCTACGTATCTCCCGGTAGTCGGAGAATTCAAAGCATACGTAGTTCTTTGGTAGAAAAACGTATGTGTGTTGGTTGATTTTAATTGGACGATGTTTTAAACCGAATTCTTACGATTAAAACGTAGCTTGTATGCTCGCGCTTTTGAGACTTATTAAGCGTATAGCTTGTATGCTCGCGCTTTTGAGACTTATTAAGCGTTTGTTCACGAATCGCATTAGAATTGTTAAAAGTTACGTCCGTTAGGGTAAAGGGTTGAATTGGTCGCTATGGGACCAAGAGAGGTACAATGGACTCATATAAGTCAAACATTGACCGAGTGGACTCCGAAGAGTCGGGCGATTGTTCGATTGATCCACTGGGATCAAGAACGGGTACAATGGACTCGGACGAGTCGAACATTGACCGAGTGGACTCTAACGAGTCGAGGGATCGAGTCTAATGGCCAACGGGGGACCAAAAGGCTTTGATTGACCACAAGGGGCCAAGATTTGGTTTGGTTAGGGTTGTACATATTAAAAGGGAATGACGATTGTCCCGAGCGACGAGACATACGTCACGCATTCGTACAATCGGGGCGATGGAGAGACATACGTCACACCATCCCTTTTTCATTCATGTTTTTGGATTGAATTCTTTAGAAATCCCAAGGTAAGTCAAAACATTTGGTTTGAAAACCCAAAATGGGAAGGTTTAGCAAATTTGCTAGAAAACGCGCAAGTTCGTCTCATTTTGCGAAAATGCGCACATTACCGGTGTATGTTCATTTTTGAGTTTTGAACATCATGAACAATATTTATTGCTCAAGTTTAGATTGAAAAGCTGAACATAGCTTGTTGGTTCATGTGGTTTTGAAAGTTTGGGAACATAACTTGCTTTGCAAGTTATCCACAAAATGGTTATACAAACTTGTGATTTGCCAAAATTAAGCAAAAACCTTGTTATGATTTGAAGAACATGGGTTTAAAAACTCTTTGGTTCTGAGCTCTGGGGCTAGAACCTCAAAAATTGGTTGCTTTGACACAAAAACTCAGGTTCTGAGTTCTGTCATGGTCGCACTGCGACCATGACTTCGCACTGCGAAGCATGCGAAATTTTGGGTTCAGAAGCTGTTTCTGAACATTTGTTCAGAAACAACTTCTGAACACACTCAAGACCTTATATATGGGTGAAAAGCTTTGAGTTTTTGGGATGAAAAAGGTTGTACAAACCAATTTTGATGTTTTGAAAACCTTGGGATTTCTTTGAAATTCAAAAGGGGTTTTTTAGGACCAAAAGGTTTTGAGCCAAAATAGCTATGCAAACACAATTAGAAATGCAAGATAAAGAGCTTAGTAACTTACAGAACTCCTTAGCAAAGCTCCAGCTGCACTTGGCTTGATTTGGTTGAAGGCTTTCACAAAGGTTTGAAGATTTGTGATGAACTTGAACTTTTGAAAGCTTTGTGTGGATGGATTGTTTCTGGTTATTTGTGGAGATTTGTAGGTTGAAATGAGTAGAGTTTCTGCTCTTTGAATGTTGTGTTTTCTGTCTAATTGTGTGTGTTTGTAACCTTGGGCATTGCCTTGTATTTATAGGCCAAAATCAAATCTTTGTCATCATTACACAATCCCTTGATTCAGCTGATTTGTGGCCAAGATCAAGCTGAATCCCTTTGCATTAAATGCTAATGGATAGAGGCAACCCTGCCTTGTGCCAAGGGGCAAGTTCCAGCTTGATTTCAGCCACAAATTCAACCTATTCTAGAAGGTAATGATGAAGAACAAAGCTGATTTGCAAATGGCTAATGCTTGGGGATCAATCCTTGCAATCTCAATGGTTGGTCAATAAAAACGTGCACTGTATTGTGCAGAGATTGAGGGATGAAAAGGCTAAAATTGGCTGGTGTGAGAGGGTGAAAAGCTGCTGCAAAACAGAGTAGGCACTCATGGCTTTTCAAGTGAGAAAATCCAGCTGGTTTGACTGGTTTTTGGGGCAGCAAGCAGGAGGAAAGTCCTCAAGCAGGTGGCTGGCAACCTTGTGGTGGTTAGCAGGTCACCTGGGAGGGGCTAGAGCTGCCCAAGGGCAAGCCCACTTGCTTGTCACATGCTAGGTTGGAAGAAAAAGCTTCTAACCTTGGCATTAATGGCAAGTCTTTCAACTCTGGCTTTGCTTGGCCCAATTGGCCATGAATGCTACTTAAAATAATTATGGAAGTGATGTGCAACAAAATCTGGAATTAAATCCAAGAAACCAAAAATCTGCAGAAAAATCGCAGACTTCGCAGTGCGAAGTGAGCTTCGCATTGCGAAGTCCTCAATTTTGAAAAGTTGACTTTTCTGTTGACTTTTGTTGACTTTTGACTTTTTCCCCTCTTTGATTTTTTTTGATTTTTGGTTTTAAAATGCGTAGGACAAAATTAGGGTACTACAATCGCAACCATTGTCGGGTCCGGGGAGTCGATTACGCAAGGGGAAGGTATTAGCACCCCTCACGTCCGTTGTATTCAACGAGAACCTTCTATTTGGCTAAAGCTTAAAATGTTTTTAAATGTTTTGCGCGCATGCTTATCTATGTAAAAAGGGAAAAAGAAAAATATGATGCAAGGGAAAAAGAAAGTTTTTTTATTATTTATTTGCTTGACAAGATGTCGATCTTGCTCCTACGTATCTCCCGGTAGTCGGAGAATTCAAAGCGTACGTAGTTCTTTGTAGAAAAACGTACATATGTTGGTTAATTTTAAATGGACGATGTTTTAACCAAATTCTTGCGATTAAACGTAGCTTGTATGCTCGCGCATGGGAGACTTATTAAGCGTTTGTTTAAAATCGCGCTAGAATGTTAAAAGGCATGTCCGTTGGGTAAAAGGGTTCGAATTGGTCGCTATGGGACCAAAAAAAAAGGTGCAATGGACTCAAACGAGTCGATCATTGACCGAGGTGACTCCAACGAGTCGGGGAAAGGTTCGATTGATCCAATGGGATCAAGGACGGGTACAATGGACTCGGTCGAGTCGAACATTGACCTAAGTGACTCAAACGAGTCGAGGGATTGAATTTAGTGGCCACGGGGGACCAAAAGGTTCGGATTGACCACAAGGGGCCAAGAATTGGTTTGGTATGGTCGGATATGTTGGAAATGGAATGACGATTGTCCGAGCGACGAGACATACGTCACGCATTCGTACAATCGGGGCAATGGAGAGACATACGTCAAGCCATCCCTTTTTCATTCAAGTTTTTGGTTGAGTTTCTTAGAAATCCCAAAGCTTATCAACACATTTGGTTTGGAACTCAAAGTGAGAAAGTTTTAGCAATTTTGTTAGAAAACGCACAAGTTCGGCTCATTTTGCGAACGGTTTTTAAAAGCGAAACAAATTCGGCGTATGTTCACATTTGATTTTGAAAATCATGAACAATGCTTATTGTTCAAGTTTGGATTTGAAAGTGATGAACATAGCTGGTTTGTTCAAGTTGTTTTGAAAAATTGTGGAAATGACTTGTTTTGCAAGTTATCCACACAAGTGTTACCCGAACTTGCGAATTTTCCAATATTATGCAAAATCCTTGACATGGTTTGGATAACATGAGTTTTAAACCTCCTAGGTTCTGAGCTCTTGGGCTAGAACCTCAAAAATTTGCCATTTGGGAGCCTAAACTCAGATTCTGAGTTCTGTCATGGTCGCTCTGCGACCATGACTTCGCACTGCGAACAATGCGAATTTTTGAGTTCAGAAGCTGTTTCTGAACTGTTGTTCAGAAACAACTTCTGAACACATTCAGGACCTTTTAGGAGAGTGAAAAGCTTTGAGTTTTTGCAATGGAAAGGGCTGGACAAACCAGTTTTGATGTTTTGCAAACCTTGGGATTTCTTTTGAAATTCAAAAGGGGTTTTTAGAACAAAAAGGTTTTGGACCAAAATTGGTATGCAAGCACAATTATAGATGCATGATAATGACTTAGAAACTTACAGAAATCCATAGCAAAGCTCCTGCTGCAATGAACTTGGATTGGTTGAAGGTTCTTGCAAAGGTTTTTGAATGTTGGTGATGAACTTTGTGTAAAGCTTTGTGTTGGAATTGATTTTTGCTAGTGTTTTGTGCTGGTTTTTCTGGTTGTTTGCAAGTGTTTGTAGGCTGGAATAATGGATGAGTAGTGGTATATCAATGCTGCAAACCTTCTTGCCTTGCATCTCTATTTATAGGCCAAAATGCAATCTAATGCAATGATGGAAAATCCATAGGACCTAGCTGATTTGTGGGCTAAATTCAGGCTAAATGGCTTTGCATTTAATGCTAATGGATAGAGGCAACCTTGCCTTGTGCCAAGGGTTAAATCCTTGACTGATTTCAGCCACAAATTCAATGGTCTTTGGATAGAAATGATGATGAACATGGCTGGATTGCAATTGGCTATGCTTTGGGGATTGATCCTTGCAATCTCAATGGTTAAACAATAAAAACGTGCACTGTGATGTGCAGAGGTTGGGGGAAGCAAAAGCAACATGTGGCTGGTGTGAGAGGGATGAAAAGCTGATGAAAAAACAGGGCAAGCAATCATGGTTTTTGCAAGTGCAAAACCAGCTGGGTTTGACTGGTTTGGGGGAAGCAAGCAGGAAGAAAGTCCTCAAGCTGGTGGCTGGCAACCCTAGGGTCAGTAGCAGGTCACTTGGGAGGGACAAGAGCTGCCCAAGGGCAAGCCCACTTGCTTGCCACATGCTAGGTTGGAAGAAAAAGCTTCTTTCCTTGGCATTAATGGCAAGTCTCTCAAAATCTGGCTTTGCTGAGCCCAATTAGCCATGAATGCTAATGAAAATGATGTGTAACAAAAACTGGAATTAAATCAAAGAAACCAAAAATCTGCAGAAAAATCGCAGACTTCGCACTGCGAAGTCATCATTTTTGAAATGTTGACTTTTTTGTTGACTTTGGTTGACTTTGACTTTTTTCCCCCTCTTTGATTTTTTTGATTTTTTTGTTTTGAAAAGGCTTAGGACAAAATTGGGGTACTACACCCCCTTTTGGTTCTGAAGCTTGCTCAGGAGCAGCTTCTGAACTTCTGTTCAGAAGCAGCTTCTGAGTTCAATTTTTCGCATAGTTCGCAGAGCAAAGTCATGGTCGCTCTGCGACCATAACAGAACTTGTGTTCGCAGAGCCAAGTTCTGGTTGCTCTGCGAAGGCTGCAAAACTCAGAACATAAATTCAGGCTTCCAAAGGCCAAATTTTTTAGGTTCTAACTAATGATTCAGAACCTAAGATGGTTAAAACTCATTTTTTGTTCAAACCATATCAAAAGTTTTGCATGATATTGGAAATTTCACAAGTTTGTGCTATACTTTTTGAGTAACTTGCAAAACAAGTTATGTTTTTAAACTTTGAAAATCAAGCTTGAGCATAAGCTAAGTTCATTTTCTTCAAAAACTAAACTTGAACAATAACTTTGTTCATGATTTTCAATCAAAACATGAACTCGAGCCGAACTTGCTCACTTTTTAAAACAAAACTCAAAATTGAGCCGAACTTGTGCATTTTCCAAACTTATGCATATTTTCATCTTTCAAACTTGAATAAACACTTGTTCTTGAGTTCCAATAACTTAAGCAACAAATTTGTTCGTGATTTTTTTAACAACTTTCCTTTAAGTTTCTAACCAAGTGTCTTGTCCCTTTGAGATTTCTTTGAGTTTCAACAAAACTAGAACTTGAATGAAAAAGGAATGGTTTGACGTATGTCTCTCCAAACCCCGATTGCACGAATGCGTGACGTATGTCTCGTTGTTCGGGCAATCGTCATTCCATTTTCAACGCGCCCAATGCGCTTATCCTTTTATTGGTCCTTCGTGACCAATCCAACCTTTCTTTGGTCCCCGTGACCATTTTAAACTTCTCTTGGCCCTCGTGGTCAATTCAAACTTTTACGCCTTTGCGCGTCCGTCTTTTTATCATTTAAACCTTTTACGCCTTTGTGCGTTTTCAAACTTTTTTCATGCCCGAGTGCGAATCCGTCTTCTTTTTATCAAACCCTTACCTTTTTTAAGCTACCCTCATAACGGTAGTAGGTAAGAGGCTTTTTATCGGTCTTTATTAACCTATCAACATAACGATAGTAGACCATGTTGTTTTTGCATTTTAAAGCAAAACTTTTTCGCTCGGGCGCGATCAAATCTTTTTTAATTAAAACGAACCAACATACAAATTTTTTCTACCAAAGAACTACGTACGCTTTGAATTCTCCATCGCACCGGGAGATACGTAGGAGCAGGATTCATATCTTGTCAAGCCCTTTAATAAAAAACTTTCTTTTTCCCTTATATCATATTTTCTTTTTCCCTTTTACATATTCAAGCACGCAAGCAAAACTTTGAAAACATTTAAGCCTAAGTCAACTAAGAGGTTCCCGTTGAGTACAACGGATGTGAGGGGTGCTAATACCTTCCCCTTGCATAATCGACTCCCGAATCCAAAATCTTTTACTTTAAGGTAATTTCGAACTTTTTTCCTTTTTTCCCCGAAAAATTAAAAGTTCAGTCGTGATTTAAAATTAGTGATTCAACGCTTCTCAATAGCTTGATATCCGAAATTCGACGCGACACAAACCCTGACCATGAAAGAGGGACGAACTGTGGGATTTGGAGGAAACCAGAAAGGCAAGATCATTGGTACTGGTAAGATATATAATTCTTCCATTTCCATTAATAATGTTTGGTTAGTAGATGGACTAAGACATAACCTACTTAGCATAAGTCAATTTTGTGATAGTGGTTATGATGTCTTGTTTGATAAGAACACATGTACAGTAATCAACAACAAAGATAAATCTGTTGTGTTCAAGGGAAAGAGAAAGAACAATGTCTATAGGATTGATTTTTCAGAACTGGTTGATCAGAAGGTACTTTGTCTTCTGTCAGTGAGTGATGAGAAATGGGTATGGCACAAAAGGTTGGGAAATGCTAACTAGAGATTAATCTCTAAACTTATCAAGTTACAACTGGTCAGAGGCTTACCAAACATTGACTATCACTCAAATGCTCTTTGTGGAGCATGCCAGAAAGGAAAAATTGCTAAAACCTCTTTTAAATCTAAAGAAATTGTATCTACCTCTAGACCCTTAGAACTACTTCACATTGATTTGTTTGGTCCTGTTAGCACAAAAGATGCTTCAGAACCTGATCAGAATTCAGAGTCTGATAAAAGTTCAGAAGCTAAAAATCTTCTAGAAGCTGAAAACTTTTCAGAAGCTGACACTCCTCCAGAAGCTAATCAAGATCAAGGTACAAGTCTTCACATCCTGAAGAGTTAATCATTGGAAACAAGGATAGTCAATGATTCTATGCTTGGATTATTGTCAATGATTGAACCTACAACAGTTGATGAATCACTTTCTGATGATGGATGGATTGTGGCTATGCAAGAAAAACTCAATCAGTTTTAAAGAAACGATGTTTGGGATTTAGTTGCAAAACCAAATCACAAGAACATTATTGGAACAAAATCGGTGTTCAGAAACAAACTGAATGAACAAGGAGAGTTTATCAGAAATAAATCTAGACTTGTTGCTCAAGGCTATAGTCAACAGGAAGGAATTGATTACACTGAAACATTTGCTCTAGTTGCAAGATTGGAAGCAATCAGGTTACTTCTTTCCTAAGCAGTGAATCTTGATATCATTTTATATCAAATGGATGTTAAGAGTGCTTTTCTAAATGGTGTCATTTCTGAAGAAGTGTATGTCAAACAACCTCCTGGTTTTGAAGATTTAAAACATCCAGACTTTGATTTTAAACTTAAGAAATCACTATATGGTCTGAAACAAGCTCCTAGAGCTTGGTATGAAAGACTAAGTAATTTTTTCCTTAAAAATGATTTTGGAAGAGGACAAGTTGACACTACACTGTTTAGAAAGACACTTAAGAAAGACATCTTAATTGTTCAAATCTATGTAGATGATATTATATTTGGTTCTACTAATGCCACTCTTTGCAAGGAATTTTCTAAGTTAATGCAGGATGAATTTGAAATGAGCATGATGGGAGAATTGAAGTTCTTTCTTGGAATTCAAATCAACCAATGCAAAGATGGAGTGTATGTTCAACAATCAAAATATACAAAGGAGCTTCTGAAGAAGTTCAATCTTGAGGATTGTGAATTGATGACAACACCAATGCATCCAACCTGCAACTTAAGCAAAGAAGACACTGGCTCAAAGGTAGATCAGAAGCTCTACAGAGGTATGATTGTTTCTCTGTTATACTTAACAGCTTCTAGACCAGATATTTTATTCAGTGTATGCTTATGTGCAAGATTCCAATCAGATCCTAGAGAATCTCATATGACTGTTGTCAAGAGAATCTCAAGGTATCTGAAAGGAACAACTAATCTTGGACTTCTGTATAAGAAATCTTTAGATTATAAGTTAGTTGGATTCTGTGATGCTGATTATGTTGGTGATAAGATTGAAAGAAAATCAACCAGTGGAAATTGTCAATTTCTTGGTGAGAATCTGATATCATGGGCCAGTAAAAGACAATCAACTATTGCATTGTCAACAATAGAAGCAGAATACATTTCAGCTGCAAGTTGTTGCTCACAACTACTCTGGATGAAACATCAGTTAGACGACTATCAGATTCATGAAAACATCATTCCTATCTTTTGTGATAATACTATTGTTATCTGTTTGTCTAAAAATCATATTCTGCATTCTAGAGCCAAGCATATTGAAATTAAACATCACTTTATAAGAGATTATGTTCAGAAGGGTGTTTGGATATTCAATTCATTGATACTGATCATCAGTGGGTTGATATATTCACTAAACCTCTAGCAGAAGATAGATTTGATTTTATTAAAAAGAATCTGAACATGCATTTTATCTCTGAAAAATCAGCTTGACTCTGAATGGGAACTGAGAATCTGAAGAGCATCAGAAGCTAAGACTTATCAGAAGCTCATTATTGAGAGTCTGAAGAATGTTCAGCTTCTGAAGTCATCAGAGTCTGAGTTTTAGAATCTGAATTTTTAGCCTCTGATAAATCTCATTGTTAGTGGACACTTGACACGTGGCCCACTAATGAGAGTGGATCTGAACAGTTTGTCTGACTTGTGGTCTTTTAACTGTTGAGTATTAACTCTTGGGCAATGATGTTTATGCTTTGAATACCGTGTTTAGCGCCCCCAATTGTCATTAATGTGCTTTTGTGTTTAATGTTGTTTGTCTGTTCTGATTCCGAAACGTTTAAACAAAAACACTTTTCACACGTTCACACTCTCACTTCTCACAACCCACACTTTCAATCTTTTTAAACCTTCTCTCTGAAAATCATCCATTTTTACAAAAAACCTTAGAACCCTAAAATGGCTGGTACATCTTCTTTTGCTATGGAGATAGACTTAGGAGCTTCAACTTTTATCAAGCCTATAACCATGCTCCTGACCAAAGAGGAACTTCGTGTCTTCATTGAGAGCGCCATGGATTTTACAAGCTTAGAACTCAATGACTGCAACATTGAGCACTTCTTTGAATTTCAAGGTTGGGTACCTTACTTCAATATGTTCAATGGGCCCACCTACTTGGAGCTGGTTAAGGATTTCTGGGTACGTGCTGAGGTCTATGACCAAGAAGCTGCTGATATGGAGAGGAAGAGGCAAATGGGTAATGAGAAAAGGAAATCTAAATTGGATTTGGGTCAGATGGAGAAAGTAGTTCCTGAAATACGATCAACAGTAATGGGTATCAAGATAACCATTACAGAGGATACCATTGCAAAGGCTATTGGTGCCAGAAGCACAGGGATGTACATATCTGAATCAACCAAAGAAAGCAAATATGCTGATAAAGTACGTGAAGTTCTGTTTGAAGGTGCAAAGTCCAACAAGACAGTGGACATGAAGAAAGAGGTTAGGATGCTGAACAAGATTCTTCTGAGCTATCTGATACCCAGGGAAGGAGGAGTTGATTACCTTTCCTGGGATAACAAACATTTCTTCATGTTCCTGCTTCAGAAGATCCCCATTAATCTTCCCAGGTATATGTTCAGTTACCTATGTGAGTCAATCAAAGAAGGACTTACAGGGAAAAGAAATGTGTCCTATGCTAGACTACTGTAAGAGATCTTCTAGCAAGGGAGATTAATTGAGAGGCTTCAGACTCTTGGTATAGACTCTGATCATGAGCTAGGGATCAGCAGGGGTAAAATGATCTCAAAACTCACATTGGGTAGTATGAAGATTATCCAGAAGAAGGATGTGATCACTACTGATCAGGACCTTAAGTTCAATCTAGAGAAAAAGTCAGATTTTTTTGGAAGACTTTCCCCCTATATCCAAAGAAGACAATCCTGAGGTTCTTGCTAATTTCATACAAGAATACTACAAGGAGTTTGGTATTGAGATTACATGGGACATGCTCCCAGAGACTGCTGCTGATAAATGGACTGTCAACAAGAAGAAGAGGAAAGCAACTTCTGAAGCTACAGAAGCTGAGCCTGTTAAGAAGGCTAAGGTTCAGAAGAAATCTGTTAAGAAGGCAACTTCTGAAGCTATATCAGAAGCTGCAGAGCTGGAGCCTGTAGAGGTGCTTCCCACAAGAAATAGATCAAAGGCTGCTGTCAGAAAAAGTTTAGAAGCTGCTGCACCTCCCAAACAGAAAAAGAAGAAGTTGAGGAAGATGATAGTTGAATCTGATGAGCCAGAGGGAGAAGTCAAGATGACTGCTGAGGAAGAAACAATAGAACTGAAAAGGATAAAGGAACTTCTGAGACAAGGAGCTATCAAAAATGGGACTCTACATGCTGTCCAGAAAGCTACTGAAACCATTTCCTCTACTCAGCTTAAGGAGCAAATGGAGAAAGCTTCTGAACTGGCCAAGGAGTTAGAGAAATCTACTCTATCAGGAGCTAAGGATCTGCTAACCCCACATCTGCAAGTATCAGAAGCTGGTGCAGAACCTTCATTATCCAAGCCTGATGCTTCTGATAAAGGTATTCCTGCAAACTCATCTTTTGTTAATCCAAGACTTGATGAACCCTCTCTTATGAGAAAACTCAAAACCCAAGACTTCTTAGATGCTCTCAACAAGAAAAGAGCACACATTCTATGTGAAAAAGATCTCTCTGACAGAGAAGAAGCTGCCTCTGATCATGTTGAGACAACTAATTTGTCACCCCCTCCTGAAATTTCTCAACCAGAAACAGCCTCATCCAAACCAACTTCACCAAAACCAATACCTACACCTCAACCATCTTTCATTCCCAAAAAACCATTAGACATACCCCCAATTCAAACCTGTCAACCTGGTGAAACACCCAACCTAGACAAAACAGTTAGACCAGAAACTGAAGCCCTTTTAACTAAAATTATCAAAAGAAGAATTCTCTTGAATGCTTTTGATGATATTCATCAAACTACCATAAAACCAGTGTCAAACACAAGTTCTTCATCTTCTCTAGTTGGAGAACTACCCTCAGACTTTCAAGAAAGCTCATCCACCTTGCCATCAGAAACAACAAACTTCTCTATACCTGCTTTTGACACTGACTCAGTATCAGAAGATCAACTATTAGTTGTTGAACCCATTCACTTTGTCAAACCAGAAACTTCCCCATAACCTACTCAAAAACCAAGCCAAGACAATACTGATGTTCCTCTTCTATGTGGACCATCAGAGACTGTTATCCCTGAAACTGAAACCATCACAACCTCTGATGACAATTTGGTCACAGTATCAGAACCACATATTGATACTTTTGATCAAATTGTATCAGACATACCCTCACCCTCTAACCTTACTCAAAATATTCAACAAACACCTATCCCATCATCAAGTCTTGATTTACAAAGTGTTTGTAGCAATATTTTCAAAAGCTTGGAAGAGCTGGTACGAGCTAGGCAGAATCCTATTTAGACTGTCAACTTTGTGGAGAAGTGGAATAACCTTAGAGAACTGGTCAACACCACCCTGGACACTTTGCAGTTTGTTTCAGTAGTGTCTCAACATGAAGCACTTCAGAAATGGCTATCAGAAGTAGTCAGGAGTATGGAGACAGTGGAACTCAGAAGAGACTCATCTATACTACCACCAGGTGGCTCTTCATCAGAAGTGGAGACAGCATCTGAGGTTCCTGAGATTCTGAAGTATGGACTTCAGAAGTCACTCTTAGGCAAGGTTGCTCAGAAGCCTCTGAATCTTGATGCTCTAAAGCTGGATTTAGGAGAGCCTTTGATGAAGCACATGATGGAGGAAGTGCAAGTTGAGTTGGTTGCACAGAGAGCAAGACAGGATGTTTTGGAAAGCAAGATACAAGTTATAGCAAAACAACAAACTCAGATTATGGCAAGTCAAGATGAGATGAATTCTGGGATCAGTGCAATTTTGGAGCTTTTGAAGAAACCTCCCCAACCTTAGAATGCACACCCTAGCTTTTATTTCACTTTGCTATTGAATATTGTTTAATCTGTTTGCTTCTGAACATTTTTATTTGTATGTGTTTCTCTTGTTTCTGAATGCAACATCTTAATACCTGTCTGCTCTGATATTTTGCTTTGATACTTGTCTCTGATACATAACTGCTTATGATTGCATGAAAAATTTATCACTCTAATCTCAAATATTTTTCTCTCTCTTTTATGTTTTTCTTATTTAACTTTTTGTTGATGACAAAAGGGGGAGTAAAATACATTAATTTCGGGCTCTGAGCCAATAAGTTAATTTTTGAAAATTAATTAACTTAGGAGAACTTCTTCTCATCTCTTAGCCTCTAAACCTCAAACTGTGAGATAATTCTAAGTGATACTTATTATTGATTAAAATCTGAATTTTATTAACCTAGATAGAACTCAGGGGGAGCTTACGAACCTCACCTTATGAACTATCAGACTCAGGGGGAGCTTACAAACCTCAGACCCTATAGTCAACTTGTTAATTAAATTAACAACAATTTTCTATTAATACTTGTGTTTGTCATCATCAAAAAGGGGGAGATTGTTGGAACAAAATGTGTAAACAATGCATCTTTTGAGTTTTGATGATAACAAGGTATTAAAAAGAAAATTGGATGTGCTAATACTTGTTTCAAGTGTGCAGGACCATAGACTAAAAGTTATTCAAGTATCAATCAAGTTTGGTTCTGAAGGAAGAAGTTTAAGAGCAAGGAAATATTGTTGGAAGCTTGTGTTGCAAGTCTGAAGTTGAAGTCTTAGATTCTGAAGGATCGGAAGCTGAGGATCAGAAGCTGAAGACTCAGACTCTGAAGTCTGAAGGATCAGAAGCTGAGGATCAGAAGCTGAAGACTCAGACTCTGAAGTCTGAAGGATCAGAAGCTGAGGATCAGAAGCTGAAGGATTAGAAGCTGAAGACTCAGACTCTGATGTATCAGAAGTCAACTAGTGTCACTGTCATCAAGGACATAGTACAACCACGACCTCTGCAAACTTCTTAGAGTCAGAAACGTTCTCTGCAACTTTGTCTCCTTGGACAAGACATCCAATCCATTTTAAGGAAAGGATTCAAACGGTATTCTTCATGGCACACAGTCCAAATCAAGGAACAAATCAACGTTGGATCAAGCTTCAAATCAAACGACTCTATTGATGATCTGTCATCTTCTCAACGTCTCTTTACTCCTCTATATAAAGGACTGAAGACTTTAAGAAAGGTTACGAAAAAAAGAAGACTCTACCAATTTCTTACAAGTGCCAAAACGCTGCTAAATTATATACGCATCAAATACTTAGAAATTTTTACAAACTTTCTTATCTTAGAATATCTTAAGTCTAGAGTCTGAAAATTGTGTTGTATTTTGTGAACACCACTGATAGTATATCAAGTGTTCAAACCAAACATATTTCCTTGTAACTCTGTTTGTTTAGTAGTCTCTTGCTTTTGTGCTTGAGCAATCAGAAGTCTCTTGCTTGTGTGCTTGAGCAATTAGAAGTCTCTTACTGTGTTTTAGCATCTGGAAGTCTCTTGCTTTTGTGCTTGAGCATTTTGTAATCATTGGATTATAGTGAAAAATCTCTTGTAAGTGACAAGGGGACTGGACTACTTATGGGTTATGGAAGGAACTAGGATAATTGCTTGTGTATTTCTCTCTCTCATTTACTTTCAATCCGCTGCGTGTGAACTCTGAACTTAGTTTCAGATTCTGATCATACATCAGAAGCTGAAATAACTCTTAGTTTTTGAGAAAGAAAAAGCCAACACAATTCAACCCCCCTTCTTGTGTTTTTCTCACCTTCATTTGTAACCCCACTTTTACACAAAAACAGGTGTGAAACCTGATATATAACACCTAATTAAGTAAAAAAAAAAAAAGGTGTGAAAGACATAATAGGAAAAAAAAAGCCTACATCCACTCTTCACCTATAGGCAGGGCATTAGGCTAATCAATTCCACAATGCACTTTTTTTTTGGCTTAATTACTGAATTGGTCCCTTGAGTTATTTGTTGGTTACATTTTGGTCCCATAAGTTATTAACGTTTCGTTTTGGTCCCTTAACGTATACTCTGTTAGCCAAATAAATCCTTTATGTTAACTTTTGTAAAAAAACGTTAAAATTCATCACCAAACGTTAAAAAAACGTGCACCGATCGGAAAAAGTAAGACCATTTTCTTTATCCTCTCGACGAGGGCTTTCAATTGGTCCAATTAATTTCACGAAAACGTAACGTTTGGTGATGAATTTTAACGTTTTTTTTTACAAAAGTTAACAGAAAGGATTTATTTGGCTAACAAAGTATATGTTAAGGGACCAAAACGTAACGTTAATAACTTATGAGACCAAAATGTAACCAACAAATAACTTAAGGGACCAATTCAGTAATTAAGCAAAAAAAAAAAGTGCATTGTGGAATTGATTAGCCTAATGCCCTGCCAATTCATGGTCGAACATGGTTAAAAGTTTTTGTTGATTTGGAAAGAGTATGATTTTGAAGCTTCTTGAAGAGATTACCTCAACTTGTTTTCTAAAACGGGAACTTTGGGAGATATTGTGTGAGTTTTGAATAGTTGAAGGGTTCTCTTCTTTGTGTTTTTCTTTTATTCTCTATGTAATTTCGTTTTTGAATGAGATTTGATGATAATTGTTGAAACTTGTTCATTGGGTGGTAACCATGGAAGACAAAAATGATTGTCAATCTAAGATATTCAAGTAATTTGGTATGAATTATGAATTTCTTGTTTAATGTTAATTTATATGCAGCCACTCATCTTTTTATTTTTCAATTATGATTTTAATTTTGAAGACATGATTATGCATCATCTATTTCTCATTATAATATTTTTTTGAGTTGTGGCAACTGGCAAGGCCAACCCAAGGCATAGGCTAGGGTGCGGCAGCCTAGGGCTCATGCCCATAGGGGGACTAATTTTTTTTATATGGGGGTGTATATAGAAATACTTGTTTTATAGGGGTACATATAACATAAACCGAAAAGAGGACCCAACTATTTATCAGACTTCAGCCCAGCAGCCCTTCACCCTTTTTATTTTACATTTCAGCAACATTTCATTTTCACCGTCCAGTGCTTTTATTTTCACACCCCCCAAAATTGGCCAAAACGCTAAACTTAGAATTATAACGTAAAACGCAGAAGCAATACGTAAAACACAAAATCTCCACTCCTTTTCAGAGACTAAATTTGTTTTTATTTTGAGGATGCTTTTTGTTGTTTCAAATTGAAGCTAACCTGAATTTGTATTTACTTTTCATAATATAATGACTTTCATCATGAAAATATCATGCTTGCGACACAAAATTTGGTCTTGTGTGATTTTTTATAAGTAACTTATCATATACTATTGACAAATGATAAAAGGTTTTCATGTTACTGGGTTTGAAGGAAGTGTATTTTATACTATTATAGATTTATGGTGATAAATGATTATGAAGCTCTTTGAGAAATTTTAGAGGTAGTAAATCAACTGAATTAATTATCAAATCAGGTAATAAAACTTATATAAAGCTTGGTATGTCAACGTATCGTTATACTTAGCTTTGCGTGGTTTGGTTCGACCCCTCAAATTGTTTTTGTTTTGTTATTTTTTTATTAATAATCTATAGGACAGTGTATTTGACACAGTGTTTTGGGGTGTTAGGGTATTATGGTGACTTGGAGGAGTAGCATAGCTGGTATGTCATCCTTTATGATTAATACATGTCTCATCCATCATTTATCAAAAGAAAAAAAGTTATGATATAATTATATAAAGGGGCCTTTGTCTCAAACTTGACCTAAAGCCTATAAAATGCGAGGGACGGGGTTGGCAAGTGGTACACAATAAAGTCTTGAAAATCATGTAAATCCAACACAACAGTAATTTAAAAAAAAAAAAAAAAGGTACACACTATGAACAAAATAAAAAGGTACACTATGAACCATCTAAAATTATGATCCATATGGTACAAGCAATAAGAAGTTTAAAATTATTAATCTCGCCACAAGTAATAAGATGTTTAAAATAGAAACTTAATAATACACCACCAATATTATTAATCTCGCCGGCATAACTTTGAACTCAATTGATTTTCAAGCTTTGGAAAGACAAATTCTACAAACAAGTTCAAATTTCAGAATATAGTTTCACTTGAAGGAATATTTGACAATGCCAGGAATATGGATGTTCATGAAATAGTCCTCCCAGTCAATAATTTTTGGGTCAAAGTAAAATAAAGCCATCTCTACTCCACTTTGTCTTGCTGATATTTGCAACTTCTCAGCATTCATATTATCAAATCTGTGTACAAAACAAGCTCATCTCATTAAATCAATCATATAATATCTTTTGATAATTAGTATAATAGCTAGTAAAAATAAAATAGTCACCAAAATTTGAAATGAATAATAATGTAAAATTCATCTCTAATTTTCTTGTCACTAAATTTTATCTTGTATAACTTACACGCCATTGAAGAACACATAGGGCCTGTAAAGTTCAACCAACCGCATCACAGTATGGACCTTCCTGCTGAGATCAAAACATGTACTCTGAAAATAACGGCAAAAAGCTGCATTGACTAGCTCTAGCCCCTGTTAAAACACAAATTAATTTGTAAGCACATTTTTTGTTTTAATTGTAAAAACCCTACCACTTTTATCTACTTACATTATAAGTCCGTTTTGCGGGTATACTATTAGAAAAAAAAAATCAATATTTTTTAAAGAATTTTTTTTAATAGATAACGAGTACAACCTGAACCCAAACCCAAGAGTTTAATTTCGATACATTGTCAATGTAAGAAAGTTTTCATTTGTCTAACAAATCACAACTAACTATGTGTTAACTCTGGACATAGTTATTATAATAAAAGTCAAGTGTTGCATGAATGGAAAAATAGAAGTAAGTAATTGAGGATTAGAACCTTTAATGGAAGTAAGTAACGAATGTACATGTATCTTTGGAAGCTATTCATGTTTTCCAGTACTGTAACTTTGCCAACTTTGATGGCTTTTCCTTCCTTGTCAAAACATGGATTTTCCGTAAAATATCTGAAGCTGTAGTCTCTGAGACTCTCATATCTCACTGGATTTCCAACAGATGAACCCACGTGATATATGCTATCATCACAAGGTTGATTTGCATGACTCACCATGGCCACTAGCATTGCATTCACCACCATATCAGCAGGGATCTGCTTCAAATTAACACAAGCATAAGTAAATCAATTTTGACTAGGATTAATTATACATTTAGTTATTTTATTTTTTTCTAATACACAATTTGGTCCTTTTTATTTCTTTCTAATTCAAGAAGATTTAGTCCCCATTTCAAGAAATTGTTACGTTTTGCCAATGATGTGCAAGTAAAATGCTCATGTAACAAATTATTATGATATATAGGTAGGTGGATGGATATATTATAGGTATTTGTCTGCTGATCTTAATTAAATTAACCAAAAATCATATTAATATTTTTTAGGTATTTAATAAATTAACTTGATTTTCTGTTAGTTTATAGTAGGAGAATATGATGTGGATAAGTAACATATATGTCTATACATTCTAGTATCATTTCGACATGTGGATAAGTAACGTATTTATCCTATTATCAAAATTTTACCCAAATCCTGTGGATAAAATACCACACTTTTTTTTTTTTTTAATTAAGAAAATTACGATTGTGAATTTTATAAAAAGTGATCAAAATTGTTGATGAGTCAAAATATGAAGACCAAAATCCTTCTCACCACATCAAAAACTGCATCTAAGTCTGCAAGGAAGCATGTTAATTTTCCTTTACCATAAGCAACAATTAAACTGTCTATGGTTCTGCAAAAAGGAAGAGAGATGAAAAAAAATCTAGTTATTATCTGCTAATAATTAAAGAAAATTAAAGGAACACATAATAAAGGTGAATGAACATAATTAACTACATAAAAAAATTTGGTGATTAATTTACCTTACTCCTTCGACCCAACCAGGGAATGGTTCTTTGTAAGTGCTGGTAATGATTGTAGGTCGCACAATAACAATGGACAATTTTTCCTTCATAGTTCCCACTAGCATTTCTCCCATTGCCTTTGTAAAGACATATGTGTTTGGCCAACCATATAATTTTGCTCTGAAATTTTTATTAAAATGAAAGCAAACACATCAAGTTTTGTTGTTTGTTTACTGGTTATATATAACTATTTTTATTTAATTAAAAATAACTAATTTTAAAAATGATTATTTTCATATAGTTTATAGGCCAAACATGGAAAACTATAGAAGTAGATGCTAATTATAACCTTTCCATCCCCAAGTCCTTCATGGCAATTTTAGTATCCTTTTCACTAGCTCCCTCTTGTTGAAGCAAGTTCAATTTCTCCTCAACTACTTTCTTTTCCTCATCAATGTCTAGTCCTTGCACTCCATTTAGTGAAGCACCAAGTTGGTATGGATCCTCTACTATCAGTCCTCCTCTCTCTCCACATACGTATGCTGCATTTAATCAATCAAATACGTTTATATTAATTAATTTCAATAAGCACGGTGTACCTACATTGATCGATACTAAATGCCACATATTAAGGTATGTGTTGCAGTATTATGTTGAGCTTGGTTCTGGGTTAATCTTACGTGCTAGCTAGTAGGTCTAATATCACAATCCACAATGTAGATATTTATGTTGAGCTTTGAATTGAGTAAAACAGTGTGTCAGAAGTGGGCCTAATATGTATCTTAAGATACAATCACTTTTCTTGCACCCTTGTAGATATTTTCTACACTTTACGACAATTGAAAAATTCATGGAAGTAAAAAAATTCTAAATTTGTTGGATATAAATATGGGTTACCTAACAGTGTCGTTAGGATATTTGTTAAGAAAACAAGAGTAATAGGTTTATATGAGATTTAATAAAATTTTAATTTTTAAAAAGTCAAATTCATCCTTTATCAGTTTTCAATGAAATATTTTTATTTATATCTTCTTAATCAATGTAATAAAAGCACTGTTTAACATTTCCATATAAATATAGGCAAATATCAGATGAATGTTGTTTACCATGTTGCTCAAGCTCAGAAAGAGGAAAAGGAAAAACAAAAACCCAACAAAACCTAGTATCCGAGGGATTCTAGTAGAAAAGATGCATATTGGAATTTAGGTTCTATATATTTGTTCCATCAAAAACTATCTTCCGATAAATGAGAGCTTTTCAAACAATTTTGGGATCCAATTCAACCAATATTAATATCTCATTTTCCTTAAAAAAAAAAAAAAAGAAGTAATATAACTCATTTATTTATATAACGTATTAAAATACAAACCTGTTGATACGTGGACAAGCACCCTGAGGTTAATACAATTTTTGGCAAAGTTTAAGACATGCTTGACTCCAAATGTATTTAAACCCAATGCAACATCATATCTGCATGCAATAATATAAGAGTTAAGAGATTTATATCTGCATGTAATTAAATATAAATAAATACTAATAATTTTAAATTACATGTTGCTGTTAGTAACTAATTAATTATACATTAATCATCCATTACGTCTTGTAAGGATGGTTTGTTTAATAAAATGATCTGTTTAAAATCTATATATATATATATATATATATATATATATATATATATATATATTATTCATTATTTCCTTTGAATAGAAAAACATATATAAGAATGAGTGAAAAATTACAATATAAGAAAAATTCTTTGGCCGGATACAAAGTTTCTAAAAAACAAAATATAACAGAATTCAAAACTTGAAACACAATTTAAATTTTTAAAGATATATTATATACAAATAAAGCATTTATAATTGTCGGACTTGGACCCTTTTGTAATAAAAATAAAAGATTTATAATTGTTGAAACAGAGCACACACTTCAAGGCTCTCTCTCTCTCTCTCTCTATATATATATATATATATATATATATATATATATATATATATATATATATATATGTGTGTGATGCCAAATAACTCTATACCTTTCATCGAAGTTAGTTGTTGCAGCTAAATTCACGATGACATCAGTTTGATTGTATAACTCTTTAAGTAGATTGGAGTCCTTCAAATTGAAATTTTCTTGGGAAATGTCCCCAGGCACTGGACTCAATTTTTCTGAGATAAAGCTATTGAACTTTGCTCCATGATTTTCCTTCAGCAATTTGAACAAGTCCTTTCGCAAAATCTAAATATGAAAATATAACGTATTCTAAGTAGAAAAAAATTTGCGTAAAAAAAAAAAGTAGTAGCGAAAAATTATTAGCCAAGCCTCCCCACGTGAGGTGGGTGTGAGAATTAATGGTATTTACAATTATTCTCAAAAGTCACCATCACAATATACTAGTATCTAGGATAACATTTATTTTTTGAGGAAAAAAAGTCACCATCTTATATTTAAGATAACTTAAATACTCATTAATTTTGTCATAAACAAAAGAACTCATTAACTTAATGATTAGTGGAACCCCTTACTAATTATGATATTCTCAAAAAGTAACTATCAGACAAAAATCCTCATAATTAATTTCATGAATTAGATTAGACAAGTGGGAAATTGATAAAATCTTTGAATAGATAATTTTTCTAAGAGTTGCCAAAAAAGTTAGTAGGTCATTAGAGGCGTAGAGCCAACCGTTTAAACTGCTATTTTTGGGAAGATGGACTGGGTTTCAGAAAATAGTAACAATTTTTTTATAGGTGTCAAAATTCAACAGTCTATATGCAGCTCGTCTATTTTTTTCTCTCTAAAACATAACTACTGAGTCTGCACAAACAGTTCCAAAAAATTGAATGTAGTCGTTACTCCTACAGTAAGTAGACAGCTACAATAAATAGAAGCCTTATGATGTTAGTACTAATATTTTATGAGAATTTTATTTCATTTTTCATTTTTTTAGATGTAAAATATTTTAGTTAACACATGTTAAATTTTTCTCTTCTTTTTTTATGCCTAAATTTACATCATAAAAGTTGAATTTTTGGTTATGTTTGTCATTTCCTCTACGGATAGAAAAAATTCCTTATTGGTAACACGGATATATATTTTGGGAAACGATAGCAATATTATTTAGATTTTTATGTAATTTTACGCATCCAAAAGGAATGTTAGGGTTTTCGCTTGGATCACGAGAGGAGTCCGTAAACGATGATCTTGATCGAGAGTAACCCCACAAGTGTGGACACCATCATTACACAAAACTATTTATATGCCACTTCTCACTTATAGTACTCAACATAATTTTTTCCATCCAATGTGAGATACTTACCATACTTGTATACCAACATAATTATCGTTAATTACTTATATTAATAAATTGAGAGTTTTGGATTCAAACTTTACAATGTTTCACGAAAAAACAAAAAGAGAAAAAGAGATTACCACACTTAATATACCAACATAACAAACTAGATGAACCACCACACCTTATACACTTTTCTTTTTAAAAAAATATACGCAAATTTAATAAACTTTATAACTTTTTAATGTCTATACGTACCTCATTGTGCATTCTTCTAGTGGCAGATTCAGCATCCGTAGCTCTCAAAAGAAGATAAAGTTTCTTCACATTTGGTTGAACTCTTATTATCTTCTCCACAAAAACTATAATAGTACATATACACTATAGTAAGTAAACACATATTAATTTGAATTAAATACATTTAACTATTTACTTATTTGTATATGTATATGCACACAAGTAAGTAAGCTTAAAAAGAGAGTTACTCTTTGCAAGGAAGCCAGCGGCACCAAGTACCAAAACATTCTTATCCTCAAGAAAGTGAGCAATACTTCCAAATTGATCCATTGGTGGAAAAGTTAAAGTATAGAAGATGACAAAGATATATTAAACAAGATTAATATTTTCAATTTTCAAGAAACTTTGATTTGGTTGTAAAATATTGTCCCAAATGACCAATATATATAGAGAGAAATGACAAAGGCATTTATTTTGCGTAGTGTGTATGATGCATGAATGTGGTGGTCCCTAGCTAATTAACTAGTGTGTAATGATATCATATGCAAGTGTGTGAAAGATCAAAACTTCTACCTGCATCCACCCAACTGTTCGTTGAGCTAACCTAACCTAGCTGCCCACACTGCAAATATTAATGCCAACATGTCGTGCTTCTGCAACACTTTGTTGACTTCCTCAGCCTGAATACTTTTAGAGGTATATGATCTGTATTTGAAGAGTCGAAGGAACCACGAAAGAAACATATTGGACCAAACACCATTACTATAAAAATGTGTCCTTCCTTTATTTTACCCCAAGTTGAATAGACACGAAAGTTGATTTCCCAATGTTACAGATCTTGGCCATAGCATGTTGTAGGTATAAACCTCGACCGTTTGATTTTAAATCGATGGTCTTTTTTTTTTTTGTCAAGTAATCTTGCAGTTATATGCACACAATATAAGTTTGAGCATTCTTGTCAAAATCCCAACTTAAATCATAAAATTTAGGATTTTGTGACTTTGCTCAACTTCAACGATTCAAATTAATTGCAGAATCTCAAAACAGATAAAATCCTAGCAAAATCACATCAAAATCCCAGGATTTTACAGGATTTTGAAGGATTCTGGCAATTATTTTGATACAGGTCAGTTTTGTTTCGGTTCGTCAATTGACCCGGTTTGTCTAGTTTGTTTAGGATTATTATGACTACTAAAGAAAATTTGACGTCTAGGATTTGATTCATTTATAATATTTAGCATTATTTTTGTTTTGGTAAAATTCATCGATTTTGATTGCGATTTACGATTTTTAATTTTCTTATCCTATATCGATTCTACAAAAGTAGTTGAGTAAAAATCTTTCGATTTTGATTGCAATTTTACGATTTTCGATTTTGCTATTTTCTTTCAATCTGGAAGTAAAATCCAAAATTTTACAACCTTGAGTTTGAGGATTTGAGGAATTTAAGGTTTGAACTCCGACCCTTACATATATCAATGTATGTGGAGTAACCAAACAAGCTATTCTTAGAGAACAAAAATCAACATTCGGTACAGTTTAAAATTAATTTAATGACATTGTAATTTGAAGTGTCCAATTTTAAATCAACATTCGGGATTGATAACATATGTAACTTAGTAATATTTCTTTATGATCGAATTTGGCTCTATTGATATTAGTTGCCTAGCTATTTGACGAGTCTGGATTGCCTTCTGTAAAAACAATATGTAGTAAAATGTGGTTTTGTATCCTTGATCGAAATTCAGACCATTTAGATTATACACCAAGAAAATCAATTGTAAATGATCTCATATGTCGATTTATATCATATGGCTAAAACAAGTAATTTTATGACGTATTATCACGAGTGATGCTAACGCACACTTTTATTGCATCTAATCCAAATCCCTATTCAAAGGCATGTTATACTAAACATTCACTCTCTTAATTTTTGTGGATTTTTTTTTTGGCAAATTTACTTTTACTGGTCTGTTTTTTAAGGGTCATTTTTACAGGTCTTATTCAGTAATAAAATCCGTTGTTTGTTGAATTTTATAGAGCAGCTAGTTAAACAATGTATAGGTACATATAGAGTTCACTTTAGAGACATTCATTTAAAGGTGCTCTATCTATGGATGTTTTAAGAAACTTATAAAACACTACATGATCTTCAAAATATCTAAAGACATGGATGATGTAGGCAAACTAGCATCCCGTATCGAAGAAGAAGTGACGCGCAAGAAAGGATCACTCGAAATAGCGCAGATTTGGCATCCAGTGTTAGAATGACTCGAAATATACCTTTTCGGAAAGCCCCGGACCTCACGAACAAGACCCATGGTTTTACCATGACCTAGGGGTGAATTTAGCCATTCGAGGTCGCCTGGAAGCCCAAAACCGGATTTTAATATTTCAGCATATTTTGTTATTTTGATATTTTTCATTTTTATTTCAGTTTGTTATATTTTCGGCCCATGGGGGTTTGTTATTTCCTCTAGTATTTAAACACATCTTGGCAGCCTAGAGAGGCACCTTTTCATTGAATAAAATTATCGAGACTTTTCTCAAATTCTGGTGGATTCCGGAAACTCTTATTTTGATAGGTTTGTCACTTGCAACCTGTCTGTTTATCTTTTAGGCTTAACGCTTGTTAATCCTTGCTTCCGTACTGCGTCAGTTGGCATCAGAGCAGGTTTTCCATGTTCTTTCGTGAACGTGATTCGACCATGGCAGATCAAGCTGTTACGAAGGCGGACTTTGACGTTTTGGCCGCGACGGTCATGGCGTTAACAGATTCGATGGTGGTTTTAACAACTAGAGTCGACAGCATCACCAACAACAACAACAGAAACAATAACAACAACGACAACAGAAACAACAACAACAACCGAAACGATAACAACTGCCGCAACAACCGCCGAAACGATGAAGAACCAATTCCGGTTGTGATGACTCGAGTTCCGAGGATGATGAAGTCATGATTGAAGATGGGAGTGAACGTGGGAATCGCCAAGATTACCGCGGCTGATATTCCTTTATTTCACGGAACAATGGGAGTAGAAGAATTTCTGGATTGGCAGATCCATGTTGACAAGTTTTTCGACGTCATGGACGTCCCAGAAAACAAGCAGGTAAAGATGGTTGCGATCAGGCTGAAGAGTACCGCGGCTGTTTGGTGGGATAGGCTCGTCGTTCAAAGGCAGAGGCAGAGAAAACACCTTATACGAACTTGGAGGAAGATGAAGCAGCTGATGCTTGAAAGGTTTTTGCCTAAAGATTACGAACAAATTCTGTATAAGATGTATATTGAATGCGTTCAGGGCAAGCGAACAGTGACAGAGTACACGGCTGAATTCTTGCGTTTCTCTGAACGTAATGAATTGGGCGAGTCCGAGAATCAGAAAGTGGCTCGTTATATTAGTGGTTTGAAAGGTTCATTACAAGAGAAGATGGGATTGCAGACTGTTTGGACAGTTGCTGAAGCATCCAACCTAGCTTTGAAAGCGGAATTGATAGAGAAATCTCCCAGGAATTTCTCAAATTTCAAAAGATATTCTCCACAGAACAATGCTGATGACAAAGAAAAAAGTGCAACAACCCGAGATTCAAACCCAAGTAGCAAAGCAAGCAGTTCTGGCAGGGCACCACAAGGCAAGACCCCCGCCCAAAAAACAGAACAATCCATATGTGAAGCCTGCCGGTGATACTTGTTACCGTTGCGGTGGGAAGGTTCATAGGTCTAATGTTTGCCCAACAAGGAGAGTTGCTGGAGTAGTAGAGGAAAGAGGTAGTGATGATGAGCAGCCTGCCTACGAAGATGAATATGCCGGAGCTGAATTTGCTGAAGAAGATTCTGATGAGATGGTGAATTTTGTGCTTCAACGGATGTTACTAGCATCCAAAGAGGAAGGTCAACGCAAGAATTTGTTTAAAACTCGTTGTTCTGTCAATAACAAAGTATGTGACCTGATAGTAGATAATGGGAGCACAGAGAACTTGGTGTCGAGAAAATTGGTGGAGCATTTCAAGTTGCCCACGGAGCCGCATGAGAAACCATACTCTCTTGGCTGGGTCAGCAAGGGATCTCAGGTGCGAGTAACGCTGTCATGCAAAGTTCCCATATCCATCGGCAAACATTATAGAGAAAAGGTATTTGTTATATTCTTGATATGGATGTTTGTCATATTTTACTTGGTAGACCTTGGCAGTTTGATAATGACATTACTTATCGGGGGCGGGATAATGTGATGTTATTTACTTGGGGCACCCATAAGATTGCTATGGCACCTGTTTTACAATTTGATAAGAACCCGAAGGAAAAGAAATCGAGTTTCCTAGTGATGACTCAGAATGAAAAGGAACTTGATGATGCTGTTAAAGAGACTGAGTGTTTTTGTCCAGTGGTGATAAAAGGGCTGATGAGTGTTGTGAAGGAAGAGATTCCGATACCAGGTGAAGTCTTAGAGATTCTAAAAGATTTCAGTGAGCTGATTGCAGAAGAGCTTCCAAATGAATTACCTCCCATGAGAGATATTCAACATCAGATCGACTTGATTCCGGGTTCTAGCCTCCCAAACCTTCCTCATTATCGCATGAGTCCTAAAGAGAACGAGATTTTAATGGAACAAATTGAAGATTTACTAAGGAAAGGTTTCATCCGTGAAAGCATGAGTCCTTGTGCCGTTCCGGTCCTTTTAGTACCAAAGAAAGGAAATCAATGGAGGATGTGTGTCGACAGTAGAGCCATCAACAAGATAACTATCAAGTTCCGGTTTCCAATTCCCCGCCTAGAAGACATGCTTGATGAATTGGCAGGATCTAAGTTGTTTTCAAAAATAGACCTGCGTAGTGGATATCATCAGATCAGAATTAGACCTGGAGATGAATGGAAGACGGCCTTCAAGAGCAAGGATGGACTTTTTGAGTGGCTAGTGATGCCTTTCGAATTGTCCAACGCCCCTAGCACCTTCATGAGATTAATGAATCAAGTTTTGCGCCCCTTTTTGGGATCTTTTGTAGTTGTTTATTTTGATGATATTCTGATTTATAGTAAATCCAAGAAAGAGCACCTAGAGCATGTGAGGCTAGTATTGCAAGTTTTACAAGACAATCAGTTGTACATTAATCTGAAAAAGTGCACATTCAGTACCAACAAATTACTTTTCTTGGGGTTTGTAGTTGGTGAAGAAGGAATCCAGGTCAATGAAGAAAAGGTGAGGGCTATCAGAGACTGGCCTGCACCTACATCAGTTATTGAAGTGCGCAGTTTCCATGGGCTGGCAACTTTTTATAGGAGATTTATCAGAGATTTCAGCACTATCACTGCACCAATCACCGAATGTTTGAAAAAAGGAAAATTTAAGTGGGGTTCCAAGCAAGAGCAGAGTTTTGCATTAATAAAAAGGAAGTTGTGCACCGTCCCAATGTTGGCTCTTCCTGATTTTGAAAAGGTTTTCCAAGTTGAATGTGATGCTAGTGGAATTGGAATAGGAGCTGTTTTATCCCAAGAGAAGAAACCAATTGCTTTCTTCAGTGAGAAGTTGAGTGAAGCTCGCCAAAAGTGGAGTACTTATGACCAAGAATTTTATGCCGTTTTCAGAGCCCTACGCCAGTGGGAGCACTATTTGATTCATAGAGAATTCATTTTGTTCACTGATCATCAAGCTTTGAAGTTTCTTCATAGTCAAAAAGTAATCAACAAGATGCACGCTCGGTGGGTGAGTTTCCTGCAGAAATTCCCTTTTAGGCTCTGTTTGGTAAAAATAAACTATAAGCTAGCTGATAGCTGATAAGCTAGCTGATGGCTGAAAAGCTAGCTGATAGCTGATGACTGATAGCTGATAGCTTATAGCTGAAAAGCTCGCTTATTAAAAATAATGTGTTTGGTAAAATTAGTTGTTCAAGTGGCTGATAAATATAAAATGACATAAAAGGAAATGTTTGTTTAATATATTTTTCATAAATTATATGCATAATTTTTTTTACTTATTTGTTTTTTTAAAAATATTTAAATTTATTTCAAATTACTTTCATCTCCATAATGATAAATGTGTTTTATGAATTCAATTAAAAAATATTTATTTAACTAAAATGGCTTCAATATTTACTGTATATTTTATTTAAAATTATATATTATATTATATGAAATAAGAGCAAAGTAAAAAAAAATGAACAAAGAAAATATAAAAAGAACTACAACTTGAGTGATACATATGGATAGTCACATAAGTTGGTTGCACCAATATATAAGAAGTGGGTATTTTTTTTAAACAAAATATATAAAAATGGGTAGTTACATATATGAATATGGGTAGTTTTTTTTTTATTAAAAAATAGTAAAATTAAAATAATAAGGTTAAAATTGGAAGAAAATATAAGAAGCTATAAGCTATAAGCTCAAAAGCTACCTGAAATAGCATCTCAGTAAAAGCTATAAGCTCACGAGAAAAGCTTGTTACCAAACATGTCATGTTTTGATCCAACAAGCTTATAAGCTAATTCAATAAGCTATAAGCTAGCTTTTCGTCCTTACCAAACACAGCCTTATTATTCAACATAAATCTGGAGCCCTTAACAAGGTAGTTGATGCTTTAAGTAGGAGAGCTTCTTTACTTATCACTTTAGCACAAGAAGTTGTGGGTTTTGAATGTCTGAAGGAGTTGTACGGGAATGATTCTGAGTTCAGAGAATTATGGGCCAAATGTAGTGAACACCCCTGTGCAGATTTCCATATTCGAGAGGGATACCTTTTTAAAGGGGACCAACTGTGCATTCCTTGCTCATCCTTGAGGGAGAAACTAATTAGAGACCTACATAGTGGCGGCCTTAGTGGCCACATGGGGCGAGACAAGACCATTGCTAGCCTGGAAGAAAGGTTTTATTGGCCGAACCTAAGAAGGGATGCTGGAACCATAGTCAAAAAATGCTACACTTGTCAAGTGTCTAAGGGTCAGTCGCAGAACACTGGTCTTTACATGCCTTTACCTATTCCCGACGACATTTGGCAAGATCTATCTATGGATTTTGTGCTAGGACTGCCTCGAACCCAGCGAGGTGTGGATTCTGTGTTTGTAGTGGTGGACCGATTCTCCAAGATGTCCCATTTCATTGCATGCAAGAAAACTGCGGATGCATCCAACATAGCCAAACTGTTTTTCAGGGAGGTTGTGCGCCTTAACGGGGTTCCCACATCTATTACCTCCGACAGAGACACCAAATTCCTCAGTCATTTCTGGATCACACTGTGGAAATTATTTGGAACATCACTAAACAGAAGTTCTACCGCTCACCCCTAAACTGATGGACAAACTGAGGTCACAAACAGGACTTTTGGGAATATGATTCGTTGTGTTTGTTGTGACAAACCGAAACAGTGGGACTTGGCCTTACCTCAGGTTGAATTTGCTTACAACAGCATTGTGCATTCTGCTATCGGAAAAACACCATTTGCAATCGTCTACAGTTCTGGCCCTAGGCACGTGGTTGATTTGATTAAGTTTCCTAAAGCCCCTGGCGTTAGCGTAGCAGCTGCAAATATGGCTGAAGAGATTTTAGCTGTGAAAAATTCTGTCAAGGCCAAGCTAGAAGCTACCGGATTGAAAAATAAAATTGTTGCAGATAAAAGGCGAAGAGTCAAGGTTTTCAAAGTAGGAGATGATATGATGGTATTCCTGCGTAAAGAAAGATTTCCCGTTGGTACTTACAGCAAGTTACAGCCCCGCAAGTATGGTCCATTTAGAGTGACTCGCAAGATCAATGATAATGCGTATGTGGTCGCGCTTCCAGACGATATGAACATTTCCAACACTTTCAATGTGGCAGACATATATGTATACCATGCGGATGAGGTCCTTTATCAAGATAAGAACTCGGGGTCGAGTTCTTCAGAGGTGGGAGAGACTGATGTAGGCAAACTAGCAGCCCGTATCGAAGAAGAAGTGGCGTGCAAGAAAGGATCACTCGAAATAGCGCAGATTTGGCATCCGGTGTCAGAATGACTCGAAATATACCTTTTCGGAAAGCCCCGGACCTCACGAACAAGACTCATGGATATGCCATGATGTAGGGGTGAATTTAGCCATTCAAGGTTGCCTGGAAGCCCAAAACCGAATTTTAATATTTCAGCATATTTTGTTATTTTGATATTTTTCGTTTTTATTTCAGTTTGTTATATTTTCGGCCCATGGGGGTTTGTTATTTCCTCTAGTATTTAAACACATCTTGGCAGTCTAGAGAGACACCTTTTTATTGAATAAAATTATCAAGACTTTTCTCAAATTCTGGTAGATTCCGGAAACCCTTATTTTGATAGGTTTGTCGCTTGCAACCTGTTTGTTTATCTTTTAGGCTTAACATTTGTTAATTCTTGCTTCCGTACTGCGTCAATAAAGTATAATATTTAACTTTCTAACTAGGCACATGTTTGAGTTTGGTATAAAGAAAACAAGGACACGTTGTGTCAACGAAAAAAAGCAAGGACACCTGGCAATGGATTAATGTAAACATAGGTCATATAGTTGACAGTATGGGACATTAAGAAGTCAATGTATTTTAGTACTCATCACCGACTAATTAACATGCAACAAACGCTCATATAAGTCAAATTATAGAAACTGCTTCAATATAACGTGTGGTTAGGGTGAACCAACAAATGGGCATACGACAATAATTCACTATTATTTCTTTCGAGATGTGTTATTTGACTAACTATTTATGTACAACTTTTGGGACAACCATAATTTTACAAAGAAAAGTAGGAATTGACACGGAAACCAAAGCAACAGAGAGAAAGTAAAAACATAATGTTAGTATGAGAGAAAGTTGTCACAAAATGATTGTACAAATATCATTTCTATGTTTCTCTCCAACTGTACACACTTACGTACTTTGATTCAAGGGAAAATGCTGGCAAATTAAATAGGTCCTTGCTGATCGACCAAGAAGAGGACCACTATCCAAAAAAAGCCATTTTTCGATTAAACCCTAATTTTCATGCAAAATACTAAAATTAATATATAGCCACTGTTTGTAAGATTTTAAACTGTTATCCTCGACCTCGCGCAAAACTTGGAACATTTTCCCATGTAGACCCTTATTTAGGCGTTTGTTTGGATTAGGTTCTAGATCTTGGGTGGGTTGTACCCCTGATCAAATTGCAGCCATTGTTTGTAAGAATTCTCTTTCTTCTAATTGAATGAATCTTTCTTCCCGTAAAAAAAAAAAAACAAAAAAGGCGTTTGTTTGGAGGTGACAGTTACAATATAATGGTCATACGCTTCAATGTGTCTATCATGGTCCCATGATTGACAACTATTGATTTGGAGCTTACTTGACATACTCTAGTACTTGAAATTTATTTATCCTCTTCATGCTATTACGGTGTATACAAACAATCAATAATAGATATTTAATAGTTTGTATTTCATGTGTGATTCAAATTGTAAGATTTTTTTAGAGAAAAAACGTATAACATTTCATTACTTAAAATGTGTCTAATACATCTTCGTGGATCAATCAAAATTTGAAAATTAGTTGACAATATAATCGTCTTATTTCAATTATGAACGACATCATTTGTTTTTCTCCGTACAAATTCAACACTAGAGTTTTCATATAATTGACTAAACAGATCAGTTCTACAATCTTGAATAATAGCTCAAAACTTTGTAGCAACATGTTTTCTGGACACAAAACTATCTACCACCTTCTTTGAGTCAAGTTCAAAATCGATGGGTCCTAAATTTAACTCATGAAATCACAAGTAGGATGAAACAATTATGTTTACGCCACAACAAAAGCGCATTACTCGTCCCAAATGCAAACTCATATACCAACCTTATTATCATGATTAGTAAAAGATGTGTCAATGTTACATTTCATTCTTCCTACATATGGTTTGGTCCATTTGATGTGTCATGTTGGGTTACCTTGACTGCCATGAGTGTTACAGGCCTGTCGTGTTGCTTCCCATTCAAACAACATAGATGATGCTCGCTCTAACACGAAACATTGTGCATCAACCGTGTCACTCCACACTTTGTTATTTCTTTGTTTCCATATACTTCATATTATACATGCAAAAAGCATCGATTCACCAGTTGATATTGTCTGCAAACAAGAGAAAATGCTCGTAATATCTAGTCGTTGATTCATCGCCGAGTTAATACTTTAGGATAACACAGAGGTGTGGCAGATATTACAGCTACTTAGACATGTGAAGAATAGGTGAATGATGACGGAGCATCATATGACATTTTTTGCTATGTTTTTAATACTTTTTGTGCATTTGAAGACAAATAAGATGAGAGTTAGAGGAGTTGTCAATGGTTTGAGGAACATATTGTATTGTTTTCACTCGAGTCGTTGTTATTCCCTTTTATCCTAAATCATGCAACTTCATAGGTGTTTTGAGTGTTTTGTAGTGAGAAATTATGTAAATCGACTGATCAAGACATCACGTGAAGGATCATGGATATGAAGTTTGAATACCAGTGGTTCTTAGAAGGTTTTTGAATACAATAAAAAATGAAGAAAATTCATTTCAAGTTCCTAGGAGTTTCCAGACAGAATAACGATCGAAAACACAAGAAATTGTACAGGAGAGGCTGCCAGATGCGCCCCTGCGCGTGGCATATGCGCCCCTGCGCATGAAGCAGCATTTGCTACTGCCTCATGTGGCCCTGTGCCTGAGGGTATGCGCCCCTGTGCCCAGCACACTCATAATTGGCAGTTTGTGATGGACGAAATTGGCAAGTGCACCAAATCGTAAAAAGTAATAAAGTTTATCATTCTCCACATGGATTGTCGTTCAACTTAGCAATTATAAAAACTTATTTTATATGGTGAAATTAAAAGAGATTTGAATATGTTTGCAGGGTTTAATTACCTTGCCTAATGCAAGATTAGGTTTGTGATTTAGATGATTAACGACGATTAGGAATCCTTGAATCTCCCCTTTGTCTTTGTTAGGATTAACTTACAACACAATCAGTTATGTGGTGTCTACTTATGATTTAACAAACTAAATTTAGAAATCCTTATTAACCCTAACGACAACATGTGCGGTAAGATAACCTAGTTATAACTACGACATTACATGAAGGAAGATTTAGATATTACGATGTTTCATACTTAATTTCATTAACTATAATTAAGAAATAAGCAATTGGAACTGCCATGAACAAAGATAAATTCGGGTTGTCAATGCTACTGATTCTCTACAGATCAATTTTCAAGATTACTGATACGGATTCTCAATTGAAAAAGCATTAAGTGCAGGCAAGAATGAATTAAATCAGACACAAGAAAAGCAGAATTGAATGAAAACTATATTAATTGAATCTAACAAATAAGAATGGGTTAATCTTAGAACCCTAATCAAAGAGGTTTAGTTGCTCATGGAAACAAACATCATAACAAAACAATAAAAAAACATACCCTAGAGAGAACAAGTGGAGGATGAAATCCTGCCTTGGAACTCTGACGCTTGACCCTTTCCTTGAACCGCTAGCTTTCTGAATGAATAATAATGTGTGCAAGGGTCTCTATTTATAGCAAATGATTACTTAGGGTTTAAGAGAAGAAAACTGGGCTTTTTCCACGGTTTTAGCGTGATAAGAAAGCTGCACGCAATTTCGGCTCGCAGCTGTATCCTACTGGCACATACAGGGGCGCAGGAGACGCATGCGCTAATGGCACATGAGGCAGCCCATGTGTGCGAAATCTTGCATTTTCGTCCCGTTTTCGATCGTTCTTCCGTTTGGAAAATCATAGGAACTTGAAATGAATTTTCTTCACTTCGTATTGTCTTCAAAACCTTCTAAGAACCATTGACTTCAATCTTCATATCCTTGATCCTTCATGTTATGTCTTGATTTGTCGATTTACATGATTTCTCAGTACAAAACACTCAAAACACTTGTGGAGTTGCATGATTTAGGATAAAAGTGAATTACAACGACTCGAGTGAAAACAATATGTTCCTCAACCATTGACAACTATCATATGCAAAGAAAAGTATTAAAAACATAGCCAAAAGTATCATATGATGCTCCGTCATCACAACCCTAAACATAAATTGTTGCTTGTCCTCAAGCAACACAATAGCAAGAAGTTAGAATTTACATGAATTTAAAGAGTAAGAATATACCTTTTCGGAGATTTTGCTCAGATTGTTACTCTTCCCATCATCAGACTTAACTAGCTTACCACTTCCATGCAAGCGGGACAAACTTAGAGAAGATACTCTTACTTTCAACCACATACAATTCCAAGATACACGTATGTACCTCCTAAAGCCAGTGGGGTTGGTCAAGGTATTTGCCACACTCTAGTCGTCATGTGATTGCACCTTGTTTTGAGATTGAAGCAATTCTAAGCAGACATTCAAGGTATATATCATAACACACATATAGAGATCTTTTCAAGGTTAAAATGTGACTGAGGTTAAGGTGAGATATATTTAGGAAAGTAGGCTAACAAATACTTTAGAGTTTTTTTTTGAAATATCAAATACTTTGGAGTTAGTTCCTAAGGATTTCCTATTTGAAAAACTTTGTCATCCAAACCTGTAACTTCATTCACAATTTGTGTCACAACCAATGTTTACGAGATACTAGCTTTCATTTTTGAGCCAGTTCAATTGTTTTGTCTCTTGATTTTTTTTTTTTTGCGTAGATCATCATTTTGATATTTTATCTGCATTTTTCTTTTTCAAATTTTTCTTTGATAACCAAGTTCTACTAGTACCCCACCCCAAACTTAAGATGTTGCTAATTCCGAAGAGAAACCCCAAACTTATTTTCAAACCATGACAAGTATTTCACTAACCTATTCAACTCCAAAAAGAAATCAAACAGATATAATCAATAGGGTTCATAACTTATGACATGATGCAAAGTCACATAAAAGTAACCAAGAAAAAATTAATGCATGGAGGCTCAAAGTGGTTTCATAAAGGATATATAAAAATAATTCAGGGTGGCTTGAAAAAGACTCTAGTTACCGAAAACAAATGCCCCGTGTGTATGACAATACAATCGATAGTCTGTAGAAAACGATCGAAATTTCGAGCAAAAATAGCAATCCAATATGGAACACTCATAATGAAAGAAAAAAAGTAGAAATAGAATGGAATATATATATATATATATATATATATATATATATATATATATATATTTGGCTCAAAATCTCACTGGTTATGCTATACACAATTGTAATGGTAACTTTTTTGAGTATCTTCCGGATCAAGCTCCAAAATTTATCGTGTCTTGAATTTTGGAAGTAAGCTAGCCCTCTGCTAACAATGGTTGGAATAATTCTCCAAGGCTAAAACAAAATTGTATATTTTTGAAATGGAAAGTTATGAAATTCATGTAAAAAAAACGCGCCTAGTCGCGAGTTAGCAACAATAAAAGAAAGAAATTATGAGATGGAATGGCTATGTAAAATAAATGATTGAAAAAAAAAATGTGGGTTGCCTCCCATTCAACGCTTGTTTAGCGTATCGAGCTTAACGCATTTGTCTAAGGTGAGCTTATGAATCCCAAACCTTCAAATTCCTTGTCTTCTTCTTCCACATCTGAAAAATCTCCTTCATAATCTGATCACCCATAGTCTTCTTCTTCTGGTTCTGACCATCCATAAGCTTCTTCTTACCATCCTATCATGATAAGGAAATGGACAAGTTCTTTGTTTGACATCCTCTTGTATACCTTCAACACATTTCCAATCATAATGTCCTTATCTACAAAGGAACTTGTTGTCAAGCATCACCCTTAACTAAATTCTTGATTTATATTCATGTCACACAAAAAAGCAAAACAACTTTTCCCTTTCTCTAGGGAGTAATATATAACAAAGGAACCCTTAATTCATTTTTGACCATATGAGATATATCCAAACTCCACACCTTTTTTTTCTAAGGATCAAGGATGATGAATACTCCTCACTTCAAGTGCCTTGAACAACCATTGTGTAAAAACAACATGCTCTACATGGTTGTAAGATGTAACACCCTGAACCCCGAAACTAATAAATAATTAATAAATCATACGATTGATCAACATCAAGGTGTTACCATTCATCAAACATGTCATATTAATTTCTCTAAATAAAAATTTCATCAAATATAAGTAACAGATCACAGCGTAATAAACATCTCATCAAATATCATCTCGGGTCACATCATAAAATCTCAATATACATCCTCTCCACAGTTTGATTGTATAGATCCATCAACAATAATCCAAAATAGAATATAACAACCCCCAAAAATCCTAGATCAGAGCATCTAATCTAGACTCCTGAAAAACAGATAAAAGAGTAGGCATCACGCCATCCTCAACATACTCACACGCAAGCTAGTACTCAACCTGCACGTCTACACCACGAGGAAGCAGACGACCAAAAGCCACTGGAGGGTAAGATATACGTTCAACATAAAGGATCAATAAACGCATGTAAGTTTAGGCAAAACAACAACATCATATAAGCATGCTTCATACAAAGCCTAGTTACAAACATCAACATTTATCACAGTTATATTCCATTAATAGTTTGGTTACATCAACATTTTAAAGCAAGATTTACAACTCATACATAGCATATCTTCATGAATAAATAATCATCAACTCAACTATAAGTCATTCGCATCTCATCAATAAATAATTTTTGGAACAAGAAATGTCTTGAACATTTTCTCTAAGGTTTTGATGATAACAAAGTATTGAAGAACAATTGGAATACTAACATATGTTCAATGTGCAGAATCATAGAAAGATCTATTTATCAAGGAAGAACATATGAAGAGCATCATAAGGAACAAGAGAAGCTAAGAAGACTATGGTAGAAGACCAAAGGAAGGTAATCCATAAGTCAACGTCCTTAGAAGACGGGCACCACACAGATTCTGGAGAGGGAACTCAACAAATTCTGTTATGGTCACCAGACTCAGAAGCAGACATTGCAGACTTGGATCACCCTTAGACTTGAGTAAGTTATGAGGGACCCAGAATCCACATATGCTCTGTCCAACTCTGTGAACTGTCACTATCAAGGTTCTGAAAGGTGCAATTCATTTGTTGTCTTCTGTCTACGTGCACAATAAGATAAAGGACATCAAGAACAAAGCAAGCAACAAATAATTCCTCTTTCAGCAAAGGAGAATTCAAAGTTCATTTCAACTGGATTATCCATATTAGGTAAAGGGCCAATGTTCTTGATCAAAGCTTCTCAATGACTCTATTTGTGATGGCACTCTTCTCCAACGTCTCTCTAATCCATGTCTATAAAAGGAGCTGAAGACCACGAAGAAGATTAACAAGACTCTGTTATTTCAAAGTGCCTATACTCTGTCAAATTCAATAGCGCAAAGCACTTAGGATTTTTTCTTTCAAGTTTATAACTTAGAAATCCTAGAGTTGTAGAGAGTCTATTCATTTGTTCATATACATCAAACATTGTTAAATCAGGTGTTGAACAAATTAGAAGTCTTTAGTTGCAAAGCTGAAATGTATAAGTCTCTTGGTTAAACCTTGAGCAACTAGAAGTCTCTTAGGTGTATCCTTAGAGCATTGGAAGTCTCTTGCCTGCGTGCTTGAGTACTTGTAAGTCTCTTGGAGTAGTCCTTGAGCAAGGAAGTCTTTAAGAAAGTCCTAGAGCAGGAAATCTTAAGATGTGTGCTTAAGCAAGGAAGTCTTAGGCAGGTGTGCTTAAGCAAGGAAGTCTTTAGGAAGAGTCCTAGAGCAGGAAGTCTTGAGCAGGTGTGCTTGAGCATAGGAAAGTCTCTTGGAGTTGTCCTTGAGCAATTGTAATCTAGCGTAATTATAGTGTAATCCCTTGGAAGTGCAAGGGGACTGGACTACTCCTGGGTTGTAGGAGGAACAATATAAAAATTGCCTTGTGTCTACGCTCTCTCTTTCTCTCTTGCTATCTCCTTATCTTTGTGTTTTATTATATCCGCTGCAAACAGACTTTGTATCAGAATCTGCATACCATAGGTTCTGATTAGCACATAAACATTCAGAAAAGAAAACCAGGAAAAAGCCAACACAATTTGACCCCCTCTTCTTGTGTTTTTTCTCACCTTCAGTTGGTAACAAAGCACGGTCTGTGCTCTGTCACTTAACCGTGCCACAGAAAAGGATCCAGAGAGAAAAACATGTCTTCCACAAGTGAAATCTCTACTTCTGATATCAACAACACCCCCACCAATGAAAAGAACACTTACTCGGTCAAACCTTCATCCTTCAATGGAGATGCTACTCAGTTTTCATGGTGGAAGAGCAAAATGTACAGTCACATCATAGGTGTTAATGATGAACTTTGGAACATTATTGAAGATGGAATAAGCTTTGAAGTTGATGAAGAAGAAATGGTGTCAGATAGAAAGAAGCTGACAATCACTCAGAAAAGGATCTACAAAAAGCACCACAGAGTTAGAGGGATTTTAGTGGATTCTTTACCTCATGTTGAGTACGTGAAGATTGTAGACAAATCAACTACAAAGGCCATCTTTGAATCGTTCTGTTCTACCTATGAAGGGAATCAGCAGGTAAAGAAAGCTAAGGAAAACCAACTGGTACATCAGTACGAGCTATTCAAGATGAAGGAAGATGAGGACATTGAAAACATGTATTCTAGGTTTCAAACTCTTGTGTCTGGACTTCAAGTTCTAAAGGAAAGTTATGTTGTACCAGATCATGCAAAGAAGATTCTTAGAAGTCTTCCTGCAAGGTTTAGACCAAAGTTCACTGCCATACAAGAAGCAAAAGACCTAGACAAGCTAAGTCTAGAAAGTCTGATAAGTTCTCTCAAGAGTCATGAGATCGAACTTGAAGGAGATGAACCAACTAAGAAGTCTAAGTCTATAGCTTTAACCTCTAAGGAGAAGTCTGTAAAATCTCTTAAGACTACTAAATCAGAAGATGAAAATTCTGATGATGAATCTAATGATGATGCATATCTTAAAGAAATGGCATACTTAACCAAGAGGTTCCAATACATGACTAAGAGAATAAGATTCTCTGGTAGAACCAATGGTCCCAAGGCATCCAGTTCCAAAGACAAAAAGGATACTCATAAAGGATGTTTCAACAGTGGAAAGACAGATCACTTCATAGTTGAGTGTTTTGAAGCTCCAAGAAGAAGGGAAAGCTCCAGAAAGGATGCTTACAAAAGAAAACTCAAAAAGAGTTTTATGGCCACCTTGGAGATGCTTGATGAAGAGACAGACTCTGAAGACAAGAAAGAGGAAGCCAATCTGGGTCTAGTAGTCACTACTGCTTCTGAAGCTGGATCAAGTTCAGATTTTGATGAAGATGATGAGGTAATCTCTAATCTATCTTGCAATGAATATGCGTCCATTATCAATAAGCTTATAAATCTCTATCTGAGCAAATCAAAATCTCTAAAAGAATTGCATAAACAATGTGATTGCTATCAGAAGAGTCGAAACACTTAAGTTATCAAAATCAAAGATTGGCAGCTCTCAACAAAGATCTGAAATTGAAAAATGAATTTCTAAAGGAAAGGCAATTTTTAGATCCTAACAAAGCTGACAGATCTTTGGCTAAATTCAACTGCACATCTGAGGAACTTAGCACTAATAACATTGACAAAAGTAAACTAGCTTAAAAAATTGTAATGCTGGTAAGAACAAAAGAAAAGAAATTGACTTCAGAGAACCCTCCGTTAAGAAGGAAAAGAACTCTGTAAAGACAAATAAATCATCTTGTTCTGAACGCATTCAAAGCGTTCTACTTTCTAACCTAGATCCAAAGGCTAAGATTCTCAATAAATCCAATCATAGAATTGTCATATTCATGGCTAACTGGGATTTAGAATCCACTGTCAAGAAATAGTCAAGACTAAATTCTTCAAACTCAGAAGTCTTGAATAAATCTACACGACAGAGTCTAAGGTCTAAGGTTCAGAAGAAAGGAAAGGCTTTTAGAAAAAATTCCAAAGGACCCACTCAGACATGGGGACTCAGGAATAACACTTCTTATGTTTTAGGTATGCTTCGTAGGAAAGCCAAAGCATCAATCCTGGTATCTGGACAGTGGCTGCTCAAGACACATGATAGGAGAAAGACAACTGTTTAAAGACCTGATCATGAAAGAAGGAGGTATTGTAATATTTAGAGGAAACCCACAAGGAAAAATCGTTGGAACTGGTACTATTGGTAACTCCTCTATATCTATCAACAATGTCTGGTATGTTGATGGACTCAGACACAACCTTCTTAGTATTAGCCAATTTTGTGATAGTAGCTATAGAGTAGTATTTGACAAAAACTCTTGTATAGTCATCAATGAGTTTGACCAATCCACAATATTCATAGGTTAGAGGAAGGGAAACATTTTCAAAATCAACTTTTCTGAACTGGTTGATCTGAAGGTAGTTTGTCTTTTATTAGTGAATGATAAGAAATGGCTCTGGCATAAAAGATTAGGACATTCTAACTGGAGATTAATCTCTAAACTTAGCAAGATGAATCTTGTCAATGGACTGCCAAAGCTACACTATCATTCAGATGCACTTTGTGGGGCATGCCAAAAAGGAAAGATTGTCAAAACTGTTTTTAAATCTAAAAAATTGTTTCTACTTCCAGACCATTGGAACTGCTTCACATTGATTTGTTTGGACAAGTTGGGACATCATCAATCAGTGGCAAGAAATATGGTTTAGTCATAGTTGATGACTACAACAGGTGGACTTGGGTAAAATTTCTTAGAACCAAGAATGAAGCATATGATGTGTTCAACATCTTATGCACTCAAGTACAAGCTGAAAAAGAACTAAAAATTCTTAAAGTCAGAAGTGATCATGGTGGAGAATTTCAGAATGAGCCATTTGAAAAGTTTTGTGAAAAACATGGAATTCTCCATGAGTTCTCTTCACCTAGGACTCCACAACAAAATGGAGTTGTACATGAACAATGCTCCATGAAACTGACGTGGCTAAGTACTTCTGGGAAGAAGCTATAAACTCAACATGTTATGTACAAAACAGGATTTACATAAGACTTATTCTGAACAAAACAACATATGAGTTATTTAAGGGTAGAAAACCAAGTATTGCTTACTTTCACCAATTTGGATGTAAATGTTACATTCTGAATAACAAAGTCTATATGACTAAGTTTGATGCCAAGGCTCAAAAGTGTATCTTTTTGTGATACTCTGAAAGGTCAAAAGCATACAGAGTTTACAACTCTGAAACTAATGTGATTGAGGAATCAATACACATCAAATTTGATGATAAAGAGTCTGATAACAAAATGTTAGAGTAGGTTGAACGTATAGAAGAAATACAGGTTTCTGAAAACTTACCAGAATCTATTCAAGTATCTCAACCTGCCACCAATGTCACAGACTCTATCAATGCGTCTGAAATACTAGAGGCTGAGGCATTACCTGAAGCAAATCCTGAAGCTGATGAGTCTAAAGAAGAAGCCCATGATGATTCATAAGAAGCACCACAATCCAGAAGAACTTTCAAATACAAGTCAGCACATCTAGAAGAACTCATAATTGGAAGCAAATACAGTCCTCTAAAAACAAGATCGGCATTCAAAAATGAATCCATGTTGGGACTGATCTCTCTGTAGACGAAGCTATTGCAAATGATGGGTGGATTGTGGCTATGCAGGAAGAACTGAATCAGTTCCAAAGAAATGATGTTTGGGATTTAGTTGCTAAACCCCCTCAAAAGAACATCATTGGAACAAAATGGGTCTTCAGAAACAAACTCAACGAGCAAAGAGAAATGATTAGAAATAAAGCTAGACTAGTAGCTCAGGGCTATTGTCACCAAGAAGGGATTGATTACAGGGAAACCTTTGCTCCAGTTGCCAGACTGGAGGTAATAAGATTACTTTTATCTTATGTTGTCAATCATGGTATCATTCAATATCAGATGGATGTGAAGAGTGCCTTTCTGAATGGTGTCATTTCTGAAGAAGTTTATGTTAAACAACCTCCTGTATTTGAAGATGTAAAACATCCAGACCATATTATCTTTGGCTCTACTAATGCTGCTCTGTGTAAAGATTTTTCTAAGATCATGCAGGCTGAGTTTAAAATAAGTATGATGGGAGAATTAAAATTCTTTCTTGGTATTCAAATCAATCAATGCAAGGATGGAGTCTATGTTCATCAATCTAAATATGCAAAGGAACTTCTGAAGAAGTTCAATCTTGAAGATTGTAAACTAATGGCCACTCCAATGCATCCAAACTGCAACCTGAGCAAAGAAGTATCTAGCAGTAAGGTGGATCATAATCTGTATAGAGGTATGATAGGTTCCTTTCTTTATCTAAAATCATCTAGGCCACATATTTTATTTAGTGTATGTCTGTGTGCAAGATTTCAGTCTGATCCTAGAGAATCTCACTTAACTGATGTTAAAAGAATTTTCAGGTATCTGAAAGGAACAACTAACCTTGGAATTATGTATAAGAAATCTCTGGATTATAAGCTAGATGGATTTTTTGGTGCTGACTATGCTAGGGATAGAATTGAAAGAAAATCCACCAGTGGAAACTGTCAATTCCTTGGTGAAAACTTAATATCCTAAGCTAGCAAGAGACAAATCACTATTGCATTGTCCACAACAAAAGCAGAATACATATCAGCTGCAAGTTTCTGCACACAACTGCTCTGGATGAAACATCAGTTAGAAGACTATCAAATCAGTGAGAGTAATATTCCAGTTTAATGTGATAATACTGCTGCTATTTGTCTGTCCAAGAATCCAATTCTGCACTCCAGAGCAAATCATATTGAGATAAAGCATCACTTTATAAGAGATTATGTTCAGAAGGGTATAATTGACATTCAATTCATTGATACAGATCACCAATGGGCTGATATTTTCACAAATCCATTGACTATTGAAAGATTTGAATTTATTAAGAAGAATCTGAACATGCATTTTATCTCAGAATGATACTTGTTCCTGAGTGATTGTATAGAATCTAAAACAAGTTCAAAAGCTACTTCAATCAAAGTCTCCTTGAGCATTTATGATAACTAGTTGAATTTAAATACTTGTCAGATTCGGAAGTGTCGCAAAAGTTGGATAATCTAGACTCTAACAATACACGTAAGTTGAAAAGTCTCATTTGTCTTTTCATCTGTGTATCACACTTCTAAAAAAGTCTCTGACGTGGCCTGTGACTGTCGGGTGATAAACTGTTGGCAATGATGGTTATTCTCTGAATAGCGATTTCTCACGCCCCGTTTTGTCATTATTACATTTTTGCATCGATCACTGTTTTCTAAAAAATCATCTGAAGATGAAAAGTTATGACACTCTATTTATAGTGATAGTCACACTCCTCATCTTCACTCATCACATTAAGTTTTATTCATGCATTCAAGAAAAACCTTTTCCTTTTTCCTAGGATCTTAAGAAAAACCAAAATCCTCAAACCTGAACTCCTGCGTGTCCGTTCAACTCAATAAAAAGCTATGGTCTATGTCAAGAAAATCCCCAAAATGATATCTGCTGTAAATAAGCATGATACAGTTTTTGAAGCGCAAAAATGGATGAACATTCTTCAAGCTCTGGATGGTGTATGGAACGAGAATCCTCAAGAACCAGAGAAGAAGTCATCCTGACATATGGGATCAGTTTATGCAACCCAACTCAGCCATTTGACAAGAGGTGGAAGTTCAACTTCTATATGGTTGCATAAACATTGTTGGATGGAGAAGATGCTTTGAATGCTGGATTTAGGAATCCTGCCTATTAGCTTCTCCAGACTCAAGGTTTTAAAGGTCTCTGGGTGTTTCTGTAATATCTGAAGATGCAGAAGACTTCACAACAACAAGACAACATCGCTTAGGTTTTTATGGTTAGATCAGATGCTTAACTCATGATTTAGATTTAGTTTTACGTTATGTATCTTATCTTGTTTTAGCACATGTTTTATCTGAAATATATTGTAAGCTAATCAGAATAGTTTATATCTATTCTTATAATATATTGAAGATGTTCTTTGTTTGTTTTTAAATTTTTTTTCTCTGAATTCATATTTGCATTCATGTTTTTTATTGTTGATCACAAAAGGGGGAGAAGAGATTAAGTATTAATATTTGAAGTGAGCCTTAACAGAAGCTAAGGAATCTAATTTTTTTTTGCTGTTATAAAAATTGAAAAATAAAAAATATTGATCTTAAATGTTAATCTTATCAGAACTGAGGTGATATCAGACTTGTCTTAATCGGAGCTTGCAAACCTCTGTGTGATCAAAGTCTGATATCTTGATGGATATCCAGATTGGACTTAATCAAAGCTTACAAACCTTTTGTTGGAACAAAATGTGTTTAACAACTCTCTTATGAATTAAGGGGGAGATTGTTGAAACATTGTGTGTAAACATATCTCTCTCTATGGTTTTGATGATAACAAAGTGTTAAATAGAAAATTGGTTATTTGCTAATGCTTTGTTCAAGTGATTTCAGAACCACGTGTTTATTGATTGGAAACTAATAATGGTTATGAAAGAACAAGCTTAGAGCAAGAAAGGAAAGCTAAGAAGCAATGTTGCAAAGCTAGAAGGAAACTGGGTCTGAAGTAGTGCTCCTGAAGTGAGAGTCTGAAGCCTGCGTCTGAAGACTGCTTCTGAAGTCTGAGTCTGAAGGCTGCTTCTGAAGAAGTCAACGAAAAGTCAGCGTCTGAAGAAGTCAACAAAAGTCAACTTCTGAAGGCAGCTTCTGATCCGTACAAAGGCATCTTCTGGTGCACTGTTCACGCAGAAGCTTCTGAAGGCTGATGTGGCTTAAAAGCAAGTGGTATTGTGCGCATTTAATGCCTGGATGTGTCAGAACAACCCAATGGAAGAGTTGTCTCCCTGACCCAAACATTCTCCAGCTTTTAAGGTAGGCCATTTCAGAAATGGCTGCTGCTCTGTTTTGTTTGAAAAAGTGCAGCACACATTTGCAGAAATCCTAGCTCAAATTGCAACGGCTCTTTCCTCAAATCAAGCAAATCTTCAACAGCTCTATTTCCTCTATAAAAGGAAGAAGATTTGAAGAAGAAATTTGTCTAAGACTCTTGAAACAAAGAACTGAACTCTTGCTCTGTTTTGCTGTAAAAAATACGCAAGTTACCCAACCTCTTAGAAATTCTTTTATCTTTGTAACTTAGATTTTCTTAAGGTTAAGAGTCTTAACCTGTGTTGTATTAAGAGAACACCTCTGATATTTTATCAAGTGTTCATCCCAAACTCATTTATTTGTAAACCAGTTTGGTCCCTAAAGTCTCAGTCTGTATACTGAGCAATTGTAACCTCATTCCTTTGTGGTCTGAGTCAGAAGCCTCTTGACTTAGTGTCTTGAGCATTGGGAAGTCTATTGACTTAGTGTATTGAGCATTGGAAGCCTCTTCCTTTGTGGTTGAGCACTAGAAGCCTCTTCCTTGGTGGTTGAGCATTGGAAGCCTCTTTCTTTGTGATTGAGCAACTTGAAGTCTCTTCCTTAGTGGTTGAGCATTTGTAATCAGAACTGATTATAGTGGAACTCTCTTGTTGGAAAACAAGGGGACTGGACTACTTCTCACATTGAGAAGGAACCAGTATAAATTTCTGTGTGTCTCTCTTCCCTTTTCCATTAACTTGTTAATCCGCTGCATATACTTCTGATAACAGTTCAGAACCTGGTTCTGAACTAGTGTTAAGTTTTTGAAAAGAAAAGAACAAGTTTTTGAGTCACACAATTCAACCCCCCCTTCTTGTGTGTGTTTTTCTCACCTTCAGTTGGTATCAGAGCTCCGGTTCTGATATTAACACTTAACAGTGTGTCAGTCTTGATCCTGAGAAAAACATGACCTCAACTAGTGGTTCACCTCCACCCTCTCCCAGAAATCCACCCTCTCCCATAAATCAAAGAAATGTACAATATGACTATGGTACTGAAGAAAAGAAGTCTAGGTCACACAATAAACCTCCTATGTTTACTGGTGACCCAGAAAAATTCTCTTGGTGGAAGAGTAAAATGTACAGTCATATTATTGGAATTGATGATTCATTATGGGACATCATTGAAGATGGAATCACCATTCCAGTTGATGAAGAAGGTGTTGCTGTCAACAGAAGAGGACTCAGTGATGCTGAGAGGAAGATTTATAGAAAGCACCATAATGTCAGAGGCATTATTGTGGATTCACTACCTCACTCAGAGTATCAGAAGCTGAGTGACAAGTCAACTGCTAAAGCCATATTCACATCCCTTTGCTCTAACTATGAAGGTAATAAGAAAGTTAGAGAAGCTAAGGCAAACATTCTTGTTCAGCAATATGAACTGTTCAGAATGAAAGAGGATGAAAATATTGAGACTATGTTCTCAAGATTTCAGACTCTGGTTTCTGGACTTCAGATTCTGAAGAAGAGTTATACCATAGCTGATCATGTGAACAAACTCTTAAGAAGTCTGCCATCCAAATGGAGACCAAAAGTGACTGCTATTGAGGAAGCTAAGGATCTGAATACTTTAAGTATTGAGGATCTTATAAGCTCCCTCAAAGTGCATGAACTGGGACTCAATGAGGATGAGTCTGTTAGAGAACCAAAAACATTAGCTCTGAAGTCTAAAAGAAAACCTGCTAAAGCTTTGAAAGCTATTGAATCTGAAGAAGAATTTCCTGAGGGAAATTCTGATGAAGATTCAGATGCTGATGAGCTTGCAATGCTTTCTAAAAGGCTTCAGTATCTAACGAATAGAAAGAAAAAATTCTCTAACAGAAGCAGTAACTTCGGAGGATCTGGTTCTGGTTCAAAGAGGGATATTCAGAAGGAAAGCCGTTACAACTGCAAGAAGCCTGGGCATTTCATTGCTGACTGTCCTGATCTTCAGAAGGAAAAGTCCAAAGAGAAAGCAAAGAAGTCCAGCTCAAAGTCCAGCAGTTTCAGAAACAAGCTTAGAAAGAGTCTCATGGCAACATGGGATGATCTGGACAATGAGTCAGAATCTGATGAGGAAGAAGCAAACATGGCCCTGATGGCAACTGCATCTTCTGATACAGAATCATGCTCAGATTCTGATGAAGAAGATGAGGTATATTCTGAACTCTCTAGATCTGAATTGATTGAAACAGTTAATGATCTTATGAGTCATCTTAAAAGCAAGTTAAAAGAAATTAAATCTTTGAAAAATCAAACTAACTTGCTGTCTGAGGAAAATCTTAAACTTCAGAATCAAATTTTTGAATATGATGAAGAAGTTGAAGAACTCAGAAAAGAGGCTCATAAGAAATCTGAAGAGGTTCCTAATGAACAGGAAATAGCTCTTCAGGATTTCATCTTAACTGGATTGAATAGAACTAAAATTGCCTCTATGATGTATAATATGATCAGAAACAAAGGTGAAGGCATTGGCTATGATTCATTCAAACCTTCAAATGAATTAAACTCACCTTCCTGTTCTGAAGATATTTTAAAAGGCAATGGTATATGCTTTGTGCCTGCTTCTGATAGCTCTGAGAAGTTAAAAATGTCAGAATCTGAGACTAAGTCTGAAGTTCTGAACAACTCAGACTCTGAAGCTTTTGAACCTAAAGGTAAGATGAAGGCAGATGTTAAAACCCTGCCTAAATCTAAGCCAAAAGGTCCCAAGCCTAAGAGTAAGAGGAAATCAGACTCTGAACCTGATAATGTTCAGAATCTGAAGTGTTCAGAACCTGGAACTAGTAAGTCTCAGAATCTGAATAAATCTGATTCAAATTTTTCAAAGACTGGGTTTATTAAAACTTCAAAATCTATTAAACCAGTCAATACAAAACATTTTCAATCTTAGAATGCTAAGCAAAGCAAGCAAAAGCAAACCAATCAGTTTTCTGCTTCTAAATGTTTTAAGAAAGGCAAAACTGAAGCTTGCCTTGTGCCTGAAGCTAACAGAGTTAGAATTCTGAAGAGATCAGAACCAAAGTGCTCAATGGTTCAGACTCTAAATAAATCAGAACCAAAGACCTCCAAGTCTCAGGTTCTGAAGAAATCTGAGTCCAAACCCTTGAGAACTCAGGTTCTGAAGTGCTCAGGTTCTGAAACTCAGACTTATTCAAGATATAAGGATTCATATCCTAAGTATCAGAACAAGTCTGAATATCATAACTTCAGACACAAGAAGCCAAAACCTTTCAGGACTAACCCCAAAGGACCCATGAAAATCTGGGTACCTAAGTCTGAGATAATTTCAATTGCAGATATGCTTAACATCCAAAGAAAAGGAAAGGTCCTGGTACCTCGACAGTGGATGCTCGCATCATATGACAGGGGACAAGTCTATGTTCCAAACCCTAACTCTGAAAGAGGGAGGAACTGTGGGGTTTGGAGGAAGTCAGAAAGGAAAGATCATTGGTACTGGTAAGATAGGTAATTCTTCCATGTACATTGATAATGTTTGGCTGGTAGATGGACTTAGACATAATTTACTTAGCATAAGTCAATTATGTGATAGTAATTATGAAGTCCTGTTTAATAAGAACACATGTACTGTAATCAGTAACAAAGATAAGTCTGTAGTGTTCAGAGGCAGCAGGAAAAACAATGTTTACAAAATAAATTTTTCTGAATTGGTTCAGCAGAAGGTAGTTTGCCTTCTGTCTGTGAGTGATGAGAAATGGGTCTGGCACAAAAGGCTGGGACATGCTAACTGGAGACTCATCTCTAAGCTTAGCAAGTTACAGCTGGTCAGAGGCTTACCCAGCATTGATTATCACTCAGATGCTGTGTGTTCAGCATGCCAAATTGGAAAATTTTCTAAAACCTCTTTTAAATCAAAGAACATTGTTTCCACCTCTAAACCTCTAGAACTCCTTCACATTGATTTGTTTGGTCCTGTTGGAACAGCTTCAATCAATGGGAAGAAGTATGGACTTGTAATTGTTGATGATTAAAGTAGGTAAACTTGGGTTAAATTCCTTAGAACCAAAAATGAAACATATGATGTGTTTTACAAATTCTGCAAACAAGTACAAACTGAAACTGATTTGAAAATTTTGAAAATCAGAAGTGATCATGGTGGGGAATTTGAAAATGAACCATTTGAAAATTTTTGTGAATAGCATGGAATTCTCCATGAGTTCTCATCTCCTAGAACTCCACATCAAAATGGAGTTGTAGAGAGAAAGAACAGGTCTTTACAAGAAATGGCCAGAACCATGATTCATGAATCTAAAATTGCTAAGTACTTTTGTGTAGAAGCTGTAAACACAGCATGTTATATTCAGAACAGGATCTATATCAGACCCATTCTGAATAAAACAGCATATGAACTGTCTAAAGGAAGAAAACCAAGTATTTCTTATTTTCATCAGTTTGGTTGTACATGTTACATACTGAACAATAAAATGTACCTAAAGAAATTTGATGCCAAGGCTCAAAAGGGTACCTTTATAGGATACTCAGAGATATCTATGGCATACAGGGTGTATAATTCTGAAACACGTGTTGTTGAAGAAGCTATACATATTAGGTTTGATGATAAGAAGCCTGGTAGTGAAATACCAGAGCTGGTTGAGAGTTTTGCAGATATCAGAATCTCAAAAGAACCTTCAGAAGCTGAACCCAGTTCAGGCTCTGATGAAGGTTCAGAAGCTGAAAACAATGAAGAATCTGAGAAACTCTCCAACAATGACACTACTCCTGGAGCTAATCAAGATCAGCATGGCTCTGAACAAATCCCTGATGGTTCTTCAGAAGCTAATCCACCCAGAACCTCATTCAAGTACAAGTCTTCACATCCTGAGGAGTTAATCATTGGAAACAAGAATAGTCCAAGAAAGACAAGATCAGCATTCACACAGAATGAGTCTATGCTTGGCCTGCTATCCATGATTGAGCCTACAACTGCTGATGAAGCACTTGCTGATGATGGTTGGATTGTAGCAATGCAAGAAGAGCTGAACCAGTTTCAAAGGAATGATGTATTGGATCTTGTTGCAAAACCTGATCAGAAGAACATCATTGGAACAAAATGGGTGTTCAGGAACAAGCTCAATGAACAAGGAGAAGTGATCAGAAACAAGGCTAGATTAGTAGCTCAAGGGTACAGCCAGCAAGAAGGAATTGATTACACAGAAACTTTTGCTCCAGTAGTAAGACTGGAAGCAATCAGGTTACTTCTTTCTTATGCTGTTAATCATGATATCATCTTGTATCAAATGGATGTTAAGAGTGCTTTCTTAAATGGTGTAATTTCTGAAGAAGTGTATGTAAAACAACCTCCTGGTTTTGAAGATGTTAAATATCCAAATCATGTTTTTAAACTTAAGAAGTCTTTGTATGGTCTGAAACAAGCTCCCAGAGCTTGGTATGAAAGGCTAAGCAACTTCTTAATTAAAAATAATTTTGTAAGAGGTCAAGTTGATAATACACTTTTCAGGAAAACTGTTAAGAAAGAAATCTTAATTGTGCAAATATATGTGGATGATATCATATTTGGTTCTATTAATGCCTCCCTTTGCAAGGAATTTTCAAAGTTAATGCAGGATGAATTTGAAATGAGCATGATGGGTGAGCTGAAATTCTTCTTGGGAATTCAAATCAACCAATGCAAAGATGGTGTTTATGTTCATCAGTCAAAATACACCAAGGAGCTTCTGAAGAAGTTCCAGCTGGATGATTGCAAACTGATGACAACACCTATGCATCCCACCTGCACCTTAAGCAAAGAGGACAATGGCTCTAAAGTAGATCAGAAGCTATACAGAGGTATGATAGGTTCTCTCCTATACTTAACTGCTTCTAGGCCAGATATTTTATTTAGTGTATGTCTGTGTGCTAGATTCCAGTCAGATCCTAGAGAATCTCATATGACTGCTGTCAAGAGAATCTTTAGGTATCTGAAGGGAACAACTAATTTGGGACTTCTGTACAAGAAATCTCTAAATTATAAGCTAGTTGGATTCTGTGATGCTGACTATGCTGGGGACAGGATTGAAAGAAAATCCACCAGTGGAAACTGTCAGTTTCTTGGTGAGAATCTGATATCCTGGGCCAGCAAGAGACAAGCAACCATTGCTTTGTCAACAGCAGAAGCAGAATACATCTCAGCTGCAAGTTGTAGCACACAACTGCTCTTGATGAAACATCAATTAGAGGGTTATCAGATTCATGCAGATAACATTCCTATTTATTGTGATAACACTGCTGCAATATGTCTTTCTAAAAATCCAATTCTGCATTCTAGAGCCAAGAACGTAGAAATAAAACATCATTTTATAAGAGATTATGTTCAGAAGGGTGTTTTAGATATTAAGTTCATTGATACTGATCATCAATGGGCTGACATATTCACAAAACCCCTAACAGAAGAAAGATTCAATTTTATTAAAAAGAATCTGAACATGCACTTTATCTCTTGAAAATGTGCTTGAATCTGAATGAAATCCTTGATTCTAAGTTTATCATAAGCTAAGACTTATCAGATACTCATTTTCTGAGAATCTGAAGAATGTTAAGCCTGAAAAACTTCAGAGTCTGAAGGATCAGAACCTGGATTTTCTGACTTCTGAATCTGATAGGAATCTAAGGTTGGTCAGAATCTGATAAGTATAACCCAGGGCAATGATGATTAAAGCTTTGAAAGTTTATACTCTAATTCTCCCAAAGTCATCAATTTAAAAATGTGATTGTATGCTCTGATATTAAATGATAAAATTGCTTGACAAACAATTTTCAATTGGTATCAGTCTGTTTTCAAACTGTTTAGCACAGACACATTTTTCAAATGCTCAAAGTATATTAGACATGTTCAGTTTTTAGAAATGTTTTAATTTGGTATCAGACTCTGAGATAAACCTTCATATTTTGGTATCAGGTTCTGATACAATTTCAGCAGTCTTAAAACTGTCTTTTGGTATCAGGCTCTGATATAATTTTTCACTTGGTCTATGATCTGAACTATTTTCGTTAAGCAAGCTCAGATTTGCTCTGATACCTTCTTGTATGTTTTGCTCTGATAATGAACACAATTTGGTTGTTTTGCTCTGATACTGAAAAAAACATACTGAACAAACCATGTCTGAACACAGAATGATCTGATCAGAAGCTCTAAACTTTTTCTGCTTCTGAACAGCATTCTATTTTTAATGCAAGTCATATACTCATTGAAAATCAAGTATGCTCTGATGACTATCTTTGCTGCTTGATAATCCATATGATTGCATAAATATCTCACATGTTTCTCAACCCTCCTCAATTCTGAACCTTTTTAAATGTTTTCAAATTCATTTAAAAAGGGGGAGATTAAAATGATCTGATACACTTGTTTTCAAACTCTCTTGGAAAAAGGGGAAGAAATTCCTAAAAGGGGGAGAGATTTTGTCTTTAAAATCCTTCTCTTCTAAGGGGGAGTAAGTAAAACTTTTTGTTGATGACAAAAGGGGGAGTAAGGTAAAACAAGTATTAAAGCACCTGAGCTCAAAATAAGTTAAATTCTGTCAGTAATTAACTTATGAAAGGGGAGTAAAAGGTATTAAAGCCTGAGGCTCTGAACATAAGTTAAAGCAAGTTAAAGCTCTGATACTGATTGAACTTAACTTATGAGAACTGTCTTTAACTCTTAGCCTCTAAATTGAAATTCTGCTCTGATACCATTCTGTGAGATACATAACTCTTAGAGAGTTAAAATGAATTTAAAATAACTTGGATAAGACTCAGGGAGCTTACAAAACTCATCCTGTGGATTATCAGACTTAGGGGGAGAGCTTACAAACCTCAGAACCTGAAGTCAACAAGTTATTTATAATTCTGAGTGATAATTTCACTTAATTGTTTTAAGTTGAGCTTAATTAACATGGATAAGAATCAAGGGGAGCTTACAAACCTAACCTTGAGGATTGTCAGATCAAGGGGGAGCTTACAAACCTCTCCTGAAGTCAAATTGTTAATTAAACTTAACAACAATGCTGAAATTTTCACATTTGTGTTTTAAACTGAACTTAATTAACTTGGATCAAACTCAGGGGGAGCTTACAAACCTCACACCCTGCAGTTAACTTGTTAATTAAGTTAACAACAATTTTCTGATTTAATACTTATGTTTGTCATCATCAAAAAAGGGGAGATTGTTGGAACAAAATGTGTTTAACAACTCTCTTATGAATTAAGGGGGAGATTGTTGAAACATTGTGTGTAAACATATCTCTCTCTATAGTTTTGATGATAACAAAGTGTTAAATAGAAAATTGGTTATTTGCTAATGCTTTGTTCAAGTGATTTCAGAACCACGTGTTTATTGATTGGAAACTAATAATGGTTATGAAAGAACAAGCTTAGAGCAAGAAAGGAAAGCTAAGAAGCAATGTTGCAAAGCTAGAAGGAAACTGGGTCTGAAGTAGTGCTCCTGAAGTGAGAGTCTGAAGCCTGCGTCTGAAGACTGCTTCTGAAGTCTGAGTCTGAAGGCTGCTTCTGAAGAAGTCAACGAAAAGTCAGCGTCTGAAGAAGTCAACAAAAGTCAACTTCTGAAGGCAGCTTCTGATCCGTACAAAGGCATCTTCTGATGCACTGTTCACGCAAAAGCTTCTGAAGGCTGATGTGGCTTAAAAGCAAGTGGTACTGTGCGCATTTAATGCCAGGATGTGTCAGAACAACCCAATGGAACAGTTGTCTCCCTGACCCAAACATTCTCCAGCTTTTAAGGTAGGCCATTTCAAAAATGGCTGCTGCTCTGTTTTGTTTGAAAAAGTGCAGCACACATTTGCAGAAATCCTAGCTCAAATTGCAACGGCTCTTTCCTCAAATCAAGCAAATCTTCAACAGCTCTATTTCCTCTATAAAAGGAAGAAGATTTGAAGAAGAAATTTGTCTAAGACTCTTGAAACAAAGAACTGAACTCTTGCTCTGTTTTGCTGTCAAAAATACGCAAGTTACCCAACCTCTTAGAAATTCTTTTATCTTTGTAACTTAGAATTTCTTAAGGTTAAGAGTCTTAACCTGTGTTGTATTAAGAGAACACCTCTGATATTTTATCAAGTGTTCATCCCAAACTCATTTATTTGTAAACCAGTTTGGTCCCTAAAGTCTCAGTCTGTATACTGAGCAATTGTAACCTCATTCCTTTGTGGTCTGAGTCAGAAGCCTCTTGACTTAGTGTCTTGAGCATTGGGAAGTCTCTTGACTTAGTGTCTTGAGCATTGGAAGCCTCTTCCTTTGTGGTTGAGCACTAGAAGCCTCTTCCTTGGTGGTTGAGCATTGGAAGCCTCTTTCTTTGTGATTGAGCAACTTGAAGTCTCTTCCTCAGTGGTTGAGCATTTGTAATCAGAACTGATTATAGTGGAACTCTCTTGTTGGAAAACAAGGGGACTGGACTACTTCTCACATTGAGAAGGAACCAGTATAAATTTCTGTGTGTCTCTCTTCCCTTTTCCTTTAACTTGTTAATCCGCTGCATATACTTCTGATAACAGTTCAGAACCTGGTTCTGAACTAGTGTTAAGTTTTTGAAAAGAAAAGAACAAGTTTTTGAGTCACACAATTCAACCCCCCCCCCTTCTTGTGTGTATTTTTCTCACCTTCACCTTTGTCTGATCAATCAGATATCCTGTTGATGTTCTGATATGCTTTATTGTTTATTTTGTTCCGATGCGCTCAAGAGTGACTAAGAATGAATTTAATTAACTGGGAATAGGACTTACGGGGAGCTTGCAAACCTCACCTTAATGGACCTATCACAAACTTAGGGGGAGCTTGCATACCTCAACCTAAGATTGTCAGACTCAGGGGGAACTTGCAAACCTCATACCCTGAAGTCTAACTGTTGATTAAATTAACAATAATTGTCAAAAATACTTGTGTTTGTCATCATCAAAAAGGGGGAGATTGTTTGAACAAGAAGTGTCTTGGACAATTCCTCTAAGGTTTTGATGATAACAAAGTATTGAAGAACAATTGGAATACTAACATATGTTCAATGTGCAGAATCATAGAAAGATCTATCTATCAAGGAAGAACATATGAAGAGCATCATAAGGAACAAGAGAAGCTAAGAAGACTATGGTTGAAGACCAAATGAAGGTCAACCAAAAGTCAACGTCCTTAGTAAACGGGCACCACATAAATTCTGGAGAGGGAACTCAACAGATTTTGTGATGGTCATCAGGCTCAGAAGTGTTGGAACAAAATATGTTTAGACAACGCCTCTTATGATGATAACAAGGTATTAAAGATCAATTGGATATGCTAATATTTGTTCAAGTGTACATGACCATAGATAAAAATTTACAAGGATGTGATCTCATATGGGTTCTAAAAGAATAAATAAAGAGCAAAAGATTTTCTATTGAGAAGCTAAGCTTGAAGTCAGAATCTGAAGAAGCCAGACTCTAAACACTCCAGACTCTGAAGAATGCTCCAGACTCTGAATACTCCAGACTTAGTAGTTGAAGACTCAGAATTGGAAGCATATTGAAGAAACTAAAGAACTTGATTCTGAAGCATCTGGGTCATCTGCAATGACTGTTAAGAATGTCAGAAGGTCAATGGATGTCATTGTCAAGCAAGGACAAGGGTACAACTACAATCTCCAACATTCCCATGTGCTCTATTCGTACACTGTCTTTTGTAAGAAACGATTCATTCTATTCCAGGGAAAGGATTCAAATTCTTTCACACATAGTACCTAAACCAAATCAAGTAACAAATCAACTGCTGAAGATCAAGCTTCTCCAACGGACTCTATGATGATTTGGCATCCTTCAACGTCTCTTTCATTCCCTATATAAAGGCTTGAAGACTTGAAGTTGCAATAAGACTCTGCAAATTTTACAAGTGCCAATACCTTGCCAAAATCAAAACACATCAAACACTTAGAATTTGTTAACAATCTTCTCATCTTAGAAATTCATAAGTCTAGAGTCTGATAACTATGTTGTATTTTGTGAACACCACTGATTGTATATCTAGTGTTCAAACCAAACATCTTACTTTGTCTTTTTGTTTGTTTGAGAAGTCTCTTAATTTGTGTTTGAGCATTAGAAGTCTCTTACTTTGTGTTTGAGTATAGGAAGTCTCTTGCCATGTGCTTGAACAATTTGTAATCATTGGATTATAGTGAAAAATTTCTTGTAAGTTACAAGGGGACTGGACTACTTCCAGGTTGGGGAAGGAACCAGAATAATTGCTTGTGTCTTTCTATTCTCTATCTCTTTAATATTTTATCCGCTGCATCAAAATCTGAACTTTCACTCAGATTCTGAAAATTTGTTTTTGACTAAGAACCTCTGACTCATATTATGAACCCCATCAGAACGTGAATCTTGTTCTTAGTCATTTTTGAAGAAAAAGCCAACACAATTCAACACCCCTTCTTGTGTTTTTCTCACCTTCAGTTGGTATCAGAGCTCTGGTTCTGATATTTCAACACTTAACAGTGTGTCAGTAAAGATCCTTAGAAAACATGTTTACTGGTGATGGAGCCAGTGCTTCTGTTTCTGGAACTTCTGGGAACAACAGAGCTGTATCATATGATTATGGTACTGATCATAAATCTCACTCTTATCACAATAAACCTCCCATGTTTAATTGAGATGCTGAAAAGTTTTCCTGGTGGAAGAGAAAAATGTATAGTCATATCATTGGTATTGATGATACCCTATGAGATATCATTGAAGATGGTATCACTATTGAAGTTGATGAGGAAAATGTAGCAACTGATAGAAGGAGTTTCTTAGATGCTGAAAGAAAGATCTATAAAAAGCATCATAAAGTGAGAGGCATTATTGTTGAAGCTTTACCTTATACTGAATACTTAAAACTAAGTGATAAGTCTACTGCTAAGGCTATCTTCACTTCTCTGTGTTCTACATATGAGGGTAACAAGAAGGTTAGAGAAGCCAAAGCTAATCTTCTTGTTCAACAGTATGAGTTGTTCAAGATGAAAGAGGATGAATACATTGAGACAATGTTCTCAATGTTTCAGACTCTGGTGTCTGGACTTCAAATACTGAAGAAAAGCTATACAACTATTGATCATGTGAACAAGATCCTGAGAAGCTTTCCTACTAAATGGAGACCTAAAGTGACTGCTATAGTGGAAGTAAGAGATCTGAATACTTTAAGTATTGAAGATCTTGTGAGTTCTCTAAAGTGTCATGAACTAGGGCTCAATGAGGATGAATCTGCAAAGAAGGTTAAGTTTATTGCACTGAAGTCCAAAGGAAAGTTTTCAAAAGCTATAAAAGTTGATGAGTTTGATGAAGAATCCCTAGAAGGAGGTGCTGAAGAAGACCCAGAAGCTGAAGATATGGCAATGTTTTCCAAAAGACTTCAGTATCTGGCTAAAAGAAGCAAAAGGTTCTCAAATAAAAGCAGTGGTTTCAAAGGATCAGGTTCTAAGAAGGAAGATCAAAAGGGCTGCTACAACTGTAAGAAACTTGGTCATTTCATTGCTGACTGTCCAGAACTGCAAAAGGACAAGTCTAAAGAGATGTCAAATAGCACTAACTCCAAGTCAAGCAATTTCAGAAACAAGATCAGGAAAAGCCTGATGGCAACTTGGGATGATCTTGATAAAGAGTCAGACTCTGAGGAAGAAGATGAAGAAGAAGCCAATCTGGCTTTAGTTGCAACAGTATCTTCTGATACAGAGGCTAAATCAGACTCTAATAATGAAGATGATGTATTCTCTAAACTATCTAAGTTTGAACTTGTTGGAACAAAATGTGTTAAACAACTCTCTTCTGAATTAAGGGGGAGATTGTTGGAACAATTTGTATGAACACCTCTCTTTATGGTTTTGATGATAACAAAGTGTTAAATAGAAAATTGGTTATTGCTAATGCTTTGTTCAAGTTGTGTAGAACCACGTTCTTAATGATTGGTATTTGGTAATGGTTATGGAAGAACAAGCTTAGAGCAAGAAAGGAAAGCTTAGAAGCCAAGTTACAAAATTGAGGGAAAACTGGGTCTGAAGGGTGAGTCTGAAGACTGAGTCTGAGAGGTGCGTCTGAAGCTTGAGTTTGAAGGCTTAGTCTGAGGGTCAACAAAAGTCAACGTCTGAAGGGAGCATCTGATGAACAGTGCTTCTGAAGGTCAACAAAAGTCAACGTCTGAAGAAGTGCGTCTAATGAACAGTGCTTCTGAAGAGAGCTTCTGAAGTACTGTTCATGCAGAAGCTTCTGAAGTCTGATGTGGCAAGAAAAGCAACTGTTTCATTCAGCATTTAATGCCTGCAAATGTCAGAACATCTCTCTACAATTGGTTGCCTCCTTCTCAGAAACATTCCCCAGGTTTTAAGGAAAAGCAATTTGAATCTTGCGTGCTACCCTGTTTTCTGTTCAATTCTAGCACACAATTTTCAGCTGGTATAGCCTCTCTTTTGCAACGGCTCTTTGCTAATTTTATGGGCAATCTTCAACAGCTATTTTCTGCTCTATAAAAGGAAGATAATTTGAAGAGAAAATGCTAAGACTCTGTACAGAAACACAAGCTGCAAAACCTGAACTGCAATACTCTGTTTTAGTTTTCTGTCACAAATTAACTTAAGAATTCTTACAATTGTTTATCTTAGAATTTCTTAAGTGTTATAGTCTTAACTGAGTTGTATTAAGTGAACACCTCTGATATTTGATCAAGTGTTCAATTCAAGCTTCTTTCTTTGTAAACCAGTTTGAACCAAACTCTTAGCCTGCGTGCTAAGCAACCAGAAGTCTCATTACTAAGTGTTCTGAGCAATTAGAGTCTCATTCCTTTGTGGTCTGAGCAAGGAAGTCTCATTCCTTTGTGGTCTGAGCAATTGGAAGTCTCTTGACTGTGTGTCTTGAGCAGGGAAGTCTCTTGACTTAGTGTCTTGAGCATTAGAAGTCTCTTACTAGGTGTTTGAGCATTGATGTCTCTTTCCTTTGTGGTCTGAGCAATAGTAATCAGTTTGATTATAGTTAAATCTCTTGTTAGTAACAAGGGGACTGGACTACTTCCAACTTGTGGAAGGAACCAGTATAAAAACATTGTGTGTCCTCTCTTTCCTTCTCTCTTTGTTTTTAATCCGCTGCATATACTCTTTGAAAAAGGTTCAGAACCAGTTTCTGAACTTGTCTTAAGTTTTGAGAGGAAAAGAAAACCAAGTTTTTGAGTCCACACAATTCAACCCCCCCTTCTTGTGTGTTTTTCTCACCTTCAGTTGGTATCAGAGCTCCGGTTCTGATATTAACACTTAACAGTGTGTCAGTCTTGATCCTGAGAAATACATGTCATCTGGAAATTATGGTGAATCTACATCCAGAAGTGGTGGTGGTGGCTATGGTACTGAAAACAAGAAATCTCACTCACACAATAAACCCCCTTTGTTTAGTGGTGATGCTGAGAAATTCTCTTGGTGGAAAAGCAAAATGTACAGCCACATTATTGGAATTGATGATTCATTATGGGATATAATTGAAGATGGAATCTCCATACCAGTTGATGAAGAAGGAGTGGCTCTGAACAGAAGAGTTCTCACTGATGCTGAAAGAAAGATATACAGAAAGCATCATCATGTGAGAGGTATTATTGTGGATTCTATGCCTCACAGTGAATACCTGAAGCTGGGTGACAAGTCTACAACTAAAGCCATCTTCACCTCTTTATGCTCCAATTATGAGGGGAACAAGAAGGTCAGAGAAGCAAAGGCCAACATTCTGGTTCAGCAGTATGAAATGTTCAGAATGCAGGATAATGAAAATATTGAGGCTATGTTCTCAAGATTTCAGACTCTTGTGTCTGGACTTCAGATCCTGAAAAAGAGCTACACTACTGTTGATCATGTGAACAAGATTCTCAGAAGCTTGCCATCTATATGGAAACCTAAGGTGACTGCTATTGAGGAAGCTAAAGATTTAAATACTCTAAATATTGAAGATCATATAAGCTCCCTCAAGGTGCATGAACTGAGACTCAATAAAGATGAACCAGTTAGAAATTCTGAGTCTGTAGCACTTAAATCCAAAGGGAAGCTTTCAATAGCTCTAAAAGCTTTAGAATCTTATGAAGAATTTTCTGAGGAAAGTTCTGAAGAAGATTCAGAAGCTGAAGAGCTAGAAAAGCTAGAAAAGCTTTCCAAAAGAATTAAGTTCTTGCTGCAAAGACAAAAGAAATCATCTAACAGGAGTAGCAGCTTCAAAGAATCTAGTTCCAAGAAGGATGAACAAAAGAATTGCTCAAATTGCAAGAGAACTGGTCATCACAGATCTGAATGTCCTAAGTTTCAGAAGTACAAATCCAGAAAGAACAGTTCAAGATCAGGCAAAGACAGATTAAGAAAAAGCCTTATGGCTACTTGGATTGATCTTGATCAAGAATCAGATTCTGAAGATGAAAATGAAGATGAAGAAGCTAACCTGGGTTTGGTAGCATTAGTATCATCTGATGAGGAATCTGGATCAGAATCTGACCAAGAAAATGAAGCTGAATCCAATTTGAACCTGGTTGCAAATGTATCTTCTGATACAGAACCTGATTCAGACTCAGAAGCTGAAAATGAGGTATTTTCTGACTCACTAGACCTGATCTTATTGAAACAGTTAAGGAACTTATGAACCACCTCAGAAGCAAGATAAAACAGTTAAAATCTTTGAAAAAGGAAAATAACTTGCTGGCTGATGAGAATCTTCAACTTCAGAATCATATCAATAATATTGATGAAGAAGTTGAAGAGCTCAAAGAAATGGTTCATAAGAAACCTGATGTTATTCCCAGTGAACATGAAAATGCTCTTCCAAATTTTATTTTGGCTGGAATCAACAGAAGCAAAGTTGCTTCTATGATTTATAATATCAGCAGAAACAAAGGAGAAGGAATTGGTTTCAAAAATGATTCAGTTAATTTTTCAAATGAAACAAACATTCCATCTTATTCTGAAGATATTATGAAAGGCTCAAAAGTATGTTTCGTGCCTGCTTCTGAAAGTTCTGAGATAAAGAAGTTAACAGAAACTGAGACTGCTAAGTCTGAGGTTCTGAACTGCTCAGAGTCTGAAGCTTCTGAATCTAAGGGAAAGATGAGAGCAGAAGTTAAAACTTTGCCAAAGTCTAAACCCAAAGGTCCTAAGTATAAGACTATGAGAAAATCAGACTCTAAACCTAAAAATGTTCAGAGTCTGAAGAGTTCAGAACCTGAAACTAGTTAGTCTCAGGGTCTAAAAAAGCCAAACTCAAATTTTACTAAGACTGTGGTTATAAAACCTTCAAGGAATAATAAACCAGCTTATTCAAAACATTTTCAATCTCAGAATGTCAGGCAAAGCAGACATAAGAAAGCAAATCAGTCATCTGTTTCTGTTTATATTAAGAAAGGTCAGAAAGTCTGCCTTGTGTCTGAAGCAAACAAAACTGTAGTTCTTAACAACTCAGAACCTTCTACTTCTGAATCTAAGATTCTGAACAAATCAGAATCAAAGACTCTTAAGTCTAAAGTTATGAAGAAATCAGAACTCAAGTGTTCAACGGTTCAAACTCTGAACAACTCAGAACCAAAGACCTTCAAGTCTCAGGTTCTGAAGAAATCTGAGTCAAGACCATTGAAAACTCAGGTTCTGAAGAACTCAGTTTATACAACCAAGACTTATTCAAGATTAAAGGATTCACATCCAAAGTATCTGAACAAGTCTGAGTTCTATAGCTCAAGACATAAGTTGAAAAATGCTAAACCTTTTAGGACTAACCCTAGAGGACCCATATGGGTACCCAAGTCAGAAATCATTTTTGTTTCAGATATGATCAAATGTCAAAGAAAAGGTGAAGTCCTGGTGCCTAGGCAATGGCTCTTGGCATTGCAGAACAGAAAACAAGTCTATGTTCCAAACCCTGATCATGAAAGAGGGAGGAAATGTGGAATCTGGAGGAAACCACAAAGACTTGATCACTGGTACTGAGATTCAGCTCTCAGAGGACACTTCAGAACCTGAACCAGAACCTGGGTCTGAAGAATGTCCAAATAGCTGAAAAGAGCATCTCAGAAGCTGATACTTCTCCTAAAGCATATCAAGAACATTGCTGGAACAAAAATGGGTGTTGAGCAACAAATGAACAAAGAGAAGTAGATCAGAAGCTCTACTGAGGTATGTTTAGTTCTCAGTTATACTTAATAGATTCTACATGAATTGGGAAACTATCAGATTCATGAAATCAGCATAATCTTCTTTGTGATAACATTGCTGTAATCTGTTTGTCTGAAAATTCCAATTCACATTCAAAATCCAAGCATTTTTGAACTTAAACTTCATTTTATTAAGAGATTTTGTTCAGAAAAATAGATTTAAATTTATTAAAAAGAATCTGAACAATGCATTCATCTCTTTGAAAAATATGCTTGAATCTGAATGAAAACTGAGACCCTGAGTTTATCATAAGCTAAGACTTATCAGACACTCATTTTCTGAGAGTCTGAAGAAAGTTAAGCCTGAAAAACTTCAGAGTCTGAAGGTTCAGAACCTGGATTTTCTGACTTCTGAATCTGATAAGAATCCAATGTTTGGTCAGAATCTGATAAGTATAACCTTAGGCAATGATGATTTAAAGCTTTGAAAGTTATACTTTGTCCCTCCCAAAGTCATCAATATAAAAATGTGTTTTTCTATTTTGGTATCAAATGCTAAAATTGCTTAACACAATTTCAGTTGGTATCAGTCTGTTTTTAAATGTTTAACAAACACAGACACATTTTTCAAATGCTCAATTTGTACCAGACAATGTTCAGGTTTTCAGAACTTATTTTAAAATTGGTATCAGTTCTGTGTCTGAACGAATTCAGCAGCACTTGAACTTTTGAGTCCACACTGAACCAAATGTTATATCTTGGTATCAGCACTGAACCATATTTTGGTATCAGGTTCTGATATGCTAAAACCTTCAAGTAGGTATATGATCTGAACAATTTTGTCTAAAATAGTTCAGTGATACTGAGTAAGATATACTGAACAGCTATGTCTGAACAAAGAATGCTCTGATCAGAAGCTATGAACTATCTTTTTCTACTTCTGAACATCATTCATTTTTCAAAAAATGCAATGTCATATACTTCATGTAAAATCAAGCCTGCTCTGATTTTCATCTTTGCTGCTGGATTACTCATATGATTGCATGATTATCTCACATGTTTTTCAAACTCTCTCAAAATTCTGAAATTTTTTTTCTGAAACTTTTTGTTGATGACAAAAGGGGGAGTAGAGGTAAACAAGTATTAAGGCTCCTGAGCTCAAACATAAGTTAAATTCTGTCAGTAATTAACTTATGAAAGGGGAGTAAAAGGTATTAAAGCCTGAGGCTCTGAACATAAGTTAAAGTCTGATTGAATTTAACTTATGAGAACTATTTTTAACTCTTAGCCTCTGAATTAAATTTTTGTGAGATATACATTACTCTTAGTGAGTAAAATGAATTTAAAATAACTTGGATAAGACTCAGGGAGCTTACAAAACTCATCCTGTGGATTATCAAACTTAGGGGGAGAGCTTACAAACCTCAGAACCTGAAGTCAGCAAGTTATTTATAATTCTGAGTGACAATTTCACTTGATTGTTTTAAGTTGAGTTTAATTAACTTGGATAAGAATCAAGGGGAGCTTACAAACCTAACCTTGAGGATTATCAGACCTAGGGGGAGCTTACAAACCTCTCTTGAAGTCACTTTGTTAATTAAACTTAACAACAATTCTGATTTTTCACATTTGTGATTTAAACTGAACTTAGTTAACATGGATCAAACTCAGGGGGAGCTTACAAACCTCACACCCTGCAGTTAACTTGTTAATTAAGTTAACAAAAATTTTCTGATTAATATTTATGTTTGTCATCATCAAAAAGGGGGAGATTGTTGGAACAAAATGTGTTAAACAACTCTCTTCTGAATTAAGGGGGAGATTGTTGGAACAATTTGTATGAACACCTCTCTTTATGGTTTTGATAATAACAAAGTGTTAAATAGAAAATTGGTTATTGCTAATGCTTTGTTCAAGTTGTGCAGAACCACGATCTTAATGATTGGTATTTGGTAATGGTTATGGAAGAACAAGCTTAGAGCAAGAAAGGAAAGCTTAGAAGCTAAGTTACAAAATTGAGGGAAAACTGGGTCTGAAGGGTGAGTCTGAAGACTGAGTCTGAGAGGTGCGTCTGAAGCTTGAGTCTGAAGGCTGAGTCTGAGGGTCAACAAAAGTCAACGTCTGAAGGGAGCGTCTGATGAACAGTGCGTCGGATGAACAGTACTTCTGAATCAATTCCCGCAACTGGGGAATTTTGGTAAACCCTCCCTTGAACCTAAACTACGACATTATTAGGGAGTTCTACGCAAATGCCATTCCTATTGATCCTGAGGGGGAATTCACTTATCAAACTATGGTTTGTGGTCGTATCATTTGATTCGACCGCGAAGCCATAAACAACTACCTTGAAAACCCTATCCAGCTTGACAATGATGAATTATGTGTCTTTCATAGGCACCAAAACCGGGGTAACTGGAATCATAACCTTTTTGCCCAAACCATCTTTCAATCCGGGAAGAGTTATGAGCTTAACTCATCTGGACAGCCCACCAAAGCTTTAAAGAACAACCTCACCACACCAGCACAGGTCATCTTCCATCTCATAGTCACAACATCAAACCCAAAAGCCACACATCCTCCACGACATTAGATGTCACCCCACTGATTTATTACATCCTTGCTAAGAAACAAGTGGATGTAGCTAGGGTGATCGCACAGGAGCTTAAGATTGTGGTAGAGAGTGGCATCAAACCACCAGCTAAAAAGATGTGCCATCTGGCATTCTCAGGCCTGATCATGGGTCTCTGCCGGGATGCACGTGTAGTGATACCCCCCCACATTTCTGAAACGATTAAGAATCCTATCACGGATGACTATATTGGGAGGCATTGCACTGGGAAGAGAGCGTCGAGAGCACAGCAACCACGACCTAGAGCCCCACCTGCACCACAGGGCCAACATACCTACACTTTTTCATGGGAGCAGAATGCTTCAAATCATAGGGCCATGGCTATGATGCATGACTCTATGTACAGGCTTCAGTTGCAGATGGGCAGACCAGCGGATCCTGCGTTCCAGATCCCGACATCTGAGATGTTTGCATCTCATGTAGCTTGGCCTGGGGACAGGCCTGATTACTCAGAGGGGGTGGTAGCAGTGCAGCTGCTGGAGGAGATGGAGATGATGATGCTGATGATGATGAAGATGATGAGGACACCAAGGATGACGAGGCTCGCACACCTTGAGTTGCTCCTTTTTGATGCTTTTGTTGTTCATTTTGCTATTCATTTTTTTTATTATTATTATTATGTTATCGTTGTACTTTTTAAGACTTCTTTTGTATTTGCTGTTATTTGTATTTTGTACTCTCTTCTTATGTTATTTATGTTAAGTAATGTTAAGTACTCTTTTACTATTTGGCTTTTGAATCATCATTATTAGTGTCTGTTAATTTTTAATTTCTGAATATGCGTTAAATGTCAAAAATTCTGCTTTCGCTATGGATCATTAGTAAAAATGACAAATCTTCTCAACAATTTGGATTGATCCAAAGCTGAATGATTCAGCCACAGATGTATGGTAATGATAAGATTTGATTGATTTGCGCAAAGCTAAGGTACATGTTTCCTATTTTTCTATGATTAAACTTTGAATGAGAATATGTACTTTGTACAAAAGTTATACCATACAGTTTGCTTTGTTAATATGTTTATTCTTTGAACCAATTAGAACTAGCCAAAATGTGAGGAATCCTCAAAGTATATGTATATATGCAGGAGACCGGCAATTTTTGTTTAACTCGATTCTTTTATGTTAAATCTAAATGTTGTTTTAAATTGTATGAAAGCACTGATATGATCACGGCATTTTTTGTATATGAGTAGAAACACTTGACCACAAAAAGCCTACCCTGTGAGAAGTGAGTATTTGTTAACCCCTTTGAGCCTAATGAATCGAAATCGTTAACTATGAACTGCCAATTTTCATAAGCTCAATTGCTTAATGAAATTGCCGGAGTTTGTAAAAAAAATCCAGTTCATAGTTAAATCATTATTGATTCTGATATTTTACATTCATTGTGAACCCTTAACCATCAGGATTATTGTCCTTTGCCAAAAGAAAAAGGAACATTCAATTAGGGTATCATCTTGAACTAAGTTGGGGAGAAAAGGGAGGTTGTGAATGTCAAGTAATGGTGAAATTTTGAAATTGATCTTGACAACAAGAAAAAGAGAAAGAAAAAGAAAAAGAAAAGAAAAGAAAAAAGAAGAAAAACAATCCAAGAAAAAGAAAAGAGAAAAATAGAAAAAGCCAATAAATCAAAAAGTTGTCAAGATCAAAAGAAACCTTTGTAAATCACCAAGAGTTGTGTTTGAATAAGGAGGAAGTGTGTAATTAGAAAGAATGTTCCTCTATGCTTGGCCTTTTGAATTCAATATTTCCCACATATGACATTTCTTTTGTAACCAAGCCAATTTACAACCCTCAAAGACCTTGTGATCTATGCTTTTGTGCTTTTAGAAACGATGATTAGATGGACACATAACTTGATCGGAATGTTAACAAATTTGCCGGATGAGTGTTCATAACCCTCACAACATGAGTTCAATTTGTTTCATTTACTTCTAAAGAAGTGTGTTAGGTGTGGTTCATTGATAAATATGTTATTAACTTGAGCTGTATGATATAAATTTTGTGTTTAGTATTATTTCAAATTTTTAGTGCAATCTTAGATTAATGGGAACATTAGAACTGGCTGTGCAAATCTCATTTGAATCATGCAATCTGAAATGTTGTTTAAACCTCTGCTTTTGCTGTTTTGCGTCTTACTCGTTGTTTAAAGCTTGCATCCTTATTTGTAACATCCTTTGTTTGAGGACAAACAAAGATTCAAGTTGGGGAGTATTTGATAAGTGGCAAGAAATGAGTAAATTCATGTCTTTTATAAGGCTTTTTAGTTACTTGTTTTGCAAGTTATCTTAGGAAAAGCATGGAATTTATGAATAAATGCCAATTATTCTTTGTATACCTTATTTCTCCCCATTTGTGTAGGAAAAAGCAAGCCAGGACTTGAAAATAGCAAGAAATCACCAAGAGAAGGATGAAGAATTTCGCCCAGCACGCACTTGGCGAGCACTTGGCGAGACCAGGCAGGGATTTTCTGAAGAATCTCATCTAGTGATTTCGCAGAGCGAAGTTGTGGTCGCAGAGCGAAGCAGGGCGGTTTGAACTGTTTAAGGCTGAGGTGGCAGAAACCCATTGGTGAAGAAAGGACTTCGCAGAGCGAAGTAGGACTTCGTAGAGCAAAGTCCTGTATTAACAGAACACTTATAAAAGGGTGCAAAAGCTGAATTTTTTGAGAGAGATTCATAGGATCGGTAGATAGCTTTTTAATTTAGTTCAGTATTAATTTAGGATTTAGTTCTTAGATAGTTTTTAGGGCTAGAAGCTATGATCTTCAAGGAGCAAAAGTGATTGGATTGTGGAATCAACCAAAGGCTTTGGGAAATCAAGACTTAGGTTATGATCTTCATCTTTTCTCTACACTTTTATATAGTTGTCATGAAAATGAACAACTAACTTCCCTTTGTTGGGATTGGAGGTATTCTTTCTAGCTTAGATGTAATCCATGATTATGCAAATATATGATTTTAGCAATTTATATGTTTTTGAAGTTATTCTTGATTTTCATTCTCATGCTTGATTCAATTGTTATTGACAAATACTTTTGAATCTAGGTTTAGAATAATCTTCTATCAAAATATGAAAATCTAGAAATGGATTTGGGTTTTGATAATCGCATAAAGTGTCGGAACATAATGCTTTCGGATCGTTTGATCGATTGGGAAATCTTCGATTAAACAATACGATCGATCTCACGACGTTATTTGGACACGAATGACGTTGTCGAGTGATACGTGATATTTTCGCTAAAACGCTAAAATTCATATGCATGATTTTTAGATTATATTCGATGCAAGATTGATGAATTCCTATTCCAACGCTTTTATTCCCTATTACTTTTCGTTTTATTTCTGTTCTTAGGTTACTTTAGTTTTTATGCAACCAAGTTACGAAACCCTTACTCAAAATGATAACGATTGTTGAACGGCTCGAGATAGCGCAACAATCCCTGAGGAGACGATAATTTAAAAAAACTTACTTTTGTTACTCAACTAACAGTACTGTTCACGCAGAAGCTTCTGAAGTCTGATGTGGCAAGAAAAGCAACTGTTTCATTCAGCATTTAATGCCTGCAAATGTCAGAACATCTCTCTACAATTGGTTGCCTCCTTCTCAGAAACATTCCCCAGGTTTTAAGGAAAAGCAATTTGAATCTTGCGTGCTACCCTGTTTTCTGTTCAATTCTAGCACACAATTTTCAGCTGGTATAGCCTCTCTTTTGCAACGGCTCTTTGCTAATTTTATGGGCAATCTTCAACAGCTATTTTCTGCTCTATAAAAGGAAGATAATTTGAAGAGAAAATGCTAAGACTCTGTACAGAAACACAAGCTGCAAAACCTGAACTGCAATACTCTGTTTTAGTTTTCTGTCACAAATTAACTTAAGAATTCTTACAATTGTTTATCTTAGAATTTCTTAAGTGTTATAGTCTTAACTGAGTTGTATTAAGTGAACACCTCTGATATTTGATCAAGTGTTCAATTCAAGCTTCTTTCTTTGTAAACCAGTTTGAACCAAACTCTTAGCCTGCGTGCTAAGCAACCAGAAGTCTCATTACTAAGTGTTCTGAGCAATTAGAGTCTCATTCCTTTGTGGTTTGAGCAAGGAAGTCTCATTCCTTTGTGGTCTGAGCAATTGGAAGTCTCTTGACTGTGTGTCTTGAGCAGGGAAGTCTCTTGACTTAGTGTCTTGAGCATTAGAAGTCTCTTACTAGGTGTTTGAGCATTGATGTCTCTTTCCTTTGTGGTCTGAGCAATAGTAATCAGTTTGATTATAGTTAAATCTCTTGTTAGTAACAAGGGGACTGGACTACTTCCAACTTGTGGAAGGAACCAGTATAAAAACATTGTGTGTCCTCTCTTTCCTTCTCTCTTTGTTTTTAATCCGCTGCATATACTCTTTGAAAAAGGTTCAGAACCAGTTTCTGAACTTGTCTTAAGTTTTGAGAGGAAAAGAAAACCAAGTTTTTGAGTCCACACAATTCAACCCCCCCTTCTTGTGTGTTTTTCTCACCTTCAGTTGGTATCAGAGCTCCGGTTCTGATATTAACACTTAACAGTGTGTCAGTCTTGATCCTGAGAAATACATGTCATCTGGAAATTATGGTGAATCTACATCCAGAAGTGGTGGTGGTGGCTATGGTACTGAAAACAAGAAATCTCACTCACACAATAAACCCCCTTTGTTTAGTGGTGATGCTGAGAAATTCTCTTGGTGGAAAAGCAAAATGTACAGCCACATTATTGGAATTGATGATTCATTATGGGATATAATTGAAGATGGAATCTCCATACCAGTTGATGAAGAAGGAGTGGCTCTGAACAGAAGAGTTCTCACTGATGCTGAAAGAAAGATATACAGAAAGCATCATCATGTGAGAGGTATTATTGTGGATTCTATGCCTCACAGTGAATACCTGAAGCTGGGTGACAAGTCTACAACTAAAGCCATCTTCACCTCTTTATGCTCCAATTATGAGGGGAACAAGAAGGTCAGAGAAGCAAAGGCCAACATTCTGGTTCAGCAGTATGAAATGTTCAGAATGCAGGATAATGAAAATATTGAGGCTATGTTCTCAAGATTTCAGACTCTTGTGTCTGGACTTCAGATCCTGAAAAAGAGCTACACTACTGTTGATCATGTGAACAAGATTCTCAGAAGCTTGCCATCTATATGGAAACCTAAGGTGACTGCTATTGAGGAAGCTAAAGATTTAAATACTCTAAATATTGAAGATCATATAAGCTCCCTCAAGGTGCATGAACTGAGACTCAATAAAGATGAACCAGTTAGAAATTCTGAGTCTGTAGCACTTAAATCCAAAGGGAAGCTTTCAATAGCTCTAAAAGCTTTAGAATCTTATGAAGAATTTTCTGAGGAAAGTTCTGAAGAAGATTCAGAAGCTGAAGAGCTAGAAAAGCTAGAAAAGCTTTCCAAAAGAATTAAGTTCTTGCTGCAAAGACAAAAGAAATCATCTAACAGGAGTAGCAGCTTCAAAGAATCTAGTTCCAAGAAGGATGAACAAAAGAATTGCTCAAATTGCAAGAGAACTGGTCATCACAGATCTGAATGTCCTAAGTTTCAGAAGTACAAATCCAGAAAGAACAGTTCAAGATCAGGCAAAGACAGATTAAGAAAAAGCCTTATGGCTACTTGGATTGATCTTGATCAAGAATCAGATTCTGAAGATGAAAATGAAGATGAAGAAGCTAACCTGGGTTTGGTAGCATTAGTATCATCTGATGAGGAATCTGGATCAGAATCTGACCAAGAAAATGAAGCTGAATCCAATTTGAACCTGGTTGCAAATGTATCTTCTGATACAGAACCTGATTCAGACTCAGAAGCTGAAAATGAGGTATTTTCTGACTCACTAGACCTGATCTTATTGAAACAGTTAAGGAACTTATGAACCACCTCAGAAGCAAGATAAAACAGTTAAAATCTTTGAAAAAGGAAAATAACTTGCTGGCTGATGAGAATCTTCAACTTCAGAATCATATCAATAATATTGATGAAGAAGTTGAAGAGCTCAAAGAAATGGTTCATAAGAAACCTGATGTTATTCCCAGTGAACATGAAAATGCTCTTCCAAATTTTATTTTGGCTGGAATCAACAGAAGCAAAGTTGCTTCTATGATTTATAATATCAGCAGAAACAAAGGAGAAGGAATTGGTTTCAAAAATGATTCAGTTAATTTTTCAAATGAAACAAACATTCCATCTTATTCTGAAGATATTATGAAAGGCTCAAAAGTATGTTTCGTGCCTGCTTCTGAAAGTTCTGAGATAAAGAAGTTAACAGAAACTGAGACTGCTAAGTCTGAGGTTCTGAACTGCTCAGAGTCTGAAGCTTCTGAATCTAAGGGAAAGATGAGAGCAGAAGTTAAAACTTTGCCAAAGTCTAAACCCAAAGGTCCTAAGTATAAGACTATGAGAAAATCAGACTCTAAACCTAAAAATGTTCAGAGTCTGAAGAGTTCAGAACCTGAAACTAGTTAGTCTCAGGGTCTAAAAAAGCCAAACTCAAATTTTACTAAGACTGTGGTTATAAAACCTTCAAGGAATAATAAACCAGCTTATTCAAAACATTTTCAATCTCAGAATGTCAGGCAAAGCAGACATAAGAAAGCAAATCAGTCATCTGTTTATGATTATATTAAGAAAGGTCAGAAAGTCTGCCTTGTGTCTGAAGCAAACAAAACTGTAGTTCTTAACAACTCAGAACCTTCTACTTCTGAATCTAAGATTCTGAACAAATCAGAATCAAAGACTCTTAAGTCTAAAGTTATGAAGAAATCAGAACTCAAGTGTTCAACGGTTCAAACTCTGAACAACTCAGAACCAAAGACCTTCAAGTCTCAGGTTCTGAAGAAATCTGAGTCAAGACCATTGAAAACTCAGGTTCTGAAGAACTCAGTTTATACAACCAAGACTTATTCAAGATTAAAGGATTCACATCCAAAGTATCTGAACAAGTCTGAGTTCTATAGCTCAAGACATAAGTTGAAAAATGCTAAACCTTTTAGGACTAACCCTAGAGGACCCATATGGGTACCCAAGTCAGAAATCATTTTTGTTTCAGATATGATCAAATGTCAAAGAAAAGGTGAAGTCCTGGTGCCTAGGCAATGGCTCTTGGCATTGCAGAACAGAAAACAAGTCTATGTTCCAAACCCTGATCATGAAAGAGGGAGGAAATGTGGAATCTGGAGGAAACCACAAAGACTTGATCACTGGTACTGAGATTCAGCTCTCAGAGGACACTTCAGAACCTGAACCAGAACCTGGGTCTGAAGAATGTCCAAATAGCTGAAAAGAGCATCTCAGAAGCTGATACTTCTCCTAAAGCATATCAAGAACATTGCTGGAACAAAAATGGGTGTTGAGCAACAAATGAACAAAGAGAAGTAGATCAGAAGCTCTACTGAGGTATGTTTAGTTCTCAGTTATACTTAATAGATTCTACATGAATTGGGAAACTATCAGATTCATGAAATCAGCATAATCTTCTTTGTGATAACATTGATGTAATCTGTTTGTCTGAAAATTCCAATTCACATTCAAAATCCAAGCATTTTTGAACTTAAACTTCATTTTATTAAGAGATTTTGTTCAGAAAAATAGATTTAAATTTATTAAAAAGAATCTGAACAATGCATTCATCTCTTTGAAAAATATGCTTGAATCTGAATGAAAACTGAGACCCTGAGTTTATCATAAGCTAAGACTTATCAGACACTCATTTTCTGAGAGTCTGAAGAAAGTTAAGCCTGAAAAACTTCAGAGTCTGAAGGTTCAGAACCTGGATTTTCTGACTTCTGAATCTGATAAGAATCCAATGTTTGGTCAGAATCTGATAAGTATAACCTTAGGCAATGATGATTTAAAGCTTTGAAAGTTATACTTTGTCCCTCCCAAAGTCATCAATATAAAAATGTGTTTTTCTATTTTGGTATCAAATGCTAAAATTGCTTAACACAATTTCAGTTGGTATCAGTCTGTTTTTAAATGTTTAACAAACACAGACACATTTTTCAAATGCTCAATTTGTACCAGACAATGTTCAGGTTTTCAGAACTTATTTTAAAATTGGTATCAGTTCTGTGTCTGAACGAATTCAGCAGCACTTGAACTTTTGAGTCCACACTAAACCAAATGTTATATCTTGGTATCAGCACTGAACCATATTTTGGTATCAGGTTCTGATATGCTAAAACCTTCAAGTAGGTATATGATCTGAACAATTTTGTCTAAAATAGTTCAGTGATACTGAGTAAGATATACTGAACAGCTATGTCTGAACAAAGAATGCTCTGATCAGAAGCTATGAACTATCTTTTTCTACTTCTGAACATCATTCATTTTTCAAAAAATGCAATGTCATATACTTCATGTAAAATCAAGCCTGCTCTGATTTTCATCTTTGCTGCTGGATTACTCATATGATTGCATGATTATCTCACATGTTTTTCAAACTCTCTCAAAATTCTGAAATTTTTTTTCTGAAACTTTTTGTTGATGACAAAAGGGGGAGTAGAGGTAAACAAGTATTAAGGCTCCTGAGCTCAAACATAAGTTAAATTCTGTCAGTAATTAACTTATGAAAGGGGAGTAAAAGGTATTAAAGCCTGAGGCTCTGAACATAAGTTAAAGTCTGATTGAATTTAACTTATGAGAACTATTTTTAACTCTTAGCCTCTGAATTAAATTTTTGTGAGATATACATTACTCTTAGTGAGTAAAATGAATTTAAAATAACTTGGATAAGACTCAGGGAGCTTACAAAACTCATCCTGTGGATTATCAAACTTAGGGGGAGAGCTTACAAACCTCAGAACCTGAAGTCAGCAAGTTATTTATAATTCTGAGTGACAATTTCACTTGATTGTTTTAAGTTGAGTTTAATTAACTTGGATAAGAATCAAGGGGAGCTTACAAACCTAACCTTGAGGATTATCAGACCTAGGGGGAGCTTACAAACCTCTCTTGAAGTCACTTTGTTAATTAAACTTAACAACAATTCTGATTTTTCACATTTGTGATTTAAACTGAACTTAGTTAACATGGATCAAACTCAGGGGGAGCTTACAAACCTCACACCCTACAGTTAACTTGTTAATTAAGTTAACAAAAATTTTCTGATTAATATTTATGTTTGTCATCATCAAAAAGGGGGAGATTGTTGGAACAAAATGTGTTAAACAACTCTCTTCTGAATTAAGGGGGAGATTGTTGGAACAATTTGTATGAACACCTCTCTTTATGGTTTTGATAATAACAAAGTGTTAAATAGAAAATTGGTTATTGCTAATGCTTTGTTCAAGTTGTGCAGAACCACGATCTTAATGATTGGTATTTGGTAATGGTTATGGAAGAACAAGCTTAGAGCAAGAAAGGAAAGCTTAGAAGCTAAGTTACAAAATTGAGGGAAAACTGGGTCTGAAGGGTGAGTCTGAAGACTGAGTCTGAGAGGTGCGTCTGAAGCTTGAGTCTGAAGGCTGAGTCTGAGGGTCAACAAAAGTCAACGTCTGAAGGGAGCGTCTGATGAACAGTGCGTCGGATGAACAGTACTTCTGAATCAATTCCCGCAACTGGGGAATTTTGGTAAACCCTCCCTTGAACCTAAACTACGACATTATTAGGGAGTTCTACGCAAATGCCATTCCTATTGATCCTGAGGGGGAATTCACTTATCAAACTATGGTTTGTGGTCGTATCATTTGATTCGACCGCGAAGCCATAAACAACTACCTTGAAAACCCTATCCAGCTTGACAATGATGAATTATGTGTCTTTCATAGGCACCAAAACCGGGGTAACTGGAATCATAACCTTTTTGCCCAAACCATCTTTCAATCCGGGAAGAGTTATGAGCTTAACTCATCTGGACAGCCCACCAAAGCTTTAAAGAACAACCTCACCACACCAGCACAGGTCATCTTCCATCTCATAGTCACAACATCAAACCCAAAAGCCACACATCCTCCACGACATTAGATGTCACCCCACTGATTTATTACATCCTTGCTAAGAAACAAGTGGATGTAGCTAGGGTGATCGCACAGGAGCTTAAGATTGTGGTAGAGAGTGGCATCAAACCACCAGCTAAAAAGATGTGCCATCTGGCATTCTCAGGCCTGATCATGGGTCTCTGCCGGGATGCACGTGTAGTGATACCCCCCCACATTTCTGAAACGATTAAGAATCCTATCACGGATGACTATATTGGGAGGCATTGCACTGGGAAGAGAGCGTCGAGAGCACAGCAACCACGACCTAGAGCCCCACCTGCACCACAGGGCCAACATACCTACACTTTTTCATGGGAGCAGAATGCTTCAAATCATAGGGCCATGGCTATGATGCATGACTCTATGTACAGGCTTCAGTTGCAGATGGGCAGACCAGCGGATCCTGCGTTCCAGATCCCGACATCTGAGATGTTTGCATCTCATGTAGCTTGGCCTGGGGACAGGCCTGATTACTCAGAGGGGGTGGTAGCAGTGCAGCTGCTGGAGGAGATGGAGATGATGATGCTGATGATGATGACGATGATGAGGACACCAAGGATGACGAGGCTCGCACACCTTGAGTTGCTCCTTTTTGATGCTTTTGTTGTTCATTTTGCTATTCATTTTTTTTATTATTATTATTATGTTATCGTTGTACTTTTTAAGACTTCTTTTGTATTTGCTGTTATTTGTATTTTGTACTCTCTTCTTATGTTATTTATGTTAAGTAATGTTAAGTACTCTTTTACTATTTGGCTTTTGAATCATCATTATTAGTGTCTGTTAATTTTTAATTTCTGAATATGCGTTAAATGTCAAAAATTCTGCTTTCGCTATGGATCATTAGTAAAAATGACAAATCTTCTCAACAATTTGGATTGATCCAAAGCTGAATGATTCAGCCACAGATGTATGGTAATGATAAGATTTGATTGATTTGCGCAAAGCTAAGGTACATGTTTCCTATTTTTCTATGATTAAACTTTGAATGAGAATATGTACTTTGTACAAAAGTTATACCATACAGTTTGCTTTGTTAATATGTTTATTCTTTGAACCAATTAGAACTAGCCAAAATGTGAGGAATCCTCAAAGTATATGTATATATGCAGGAGACCGGCAATTTTTGTTTAACTCGATTCTTTTATGTTAAATCTAAATGTTGTTTTAAATTGTATGAAAGCACTGATATGATCACGGCATTTTTTGTATATGAGTAGAAACACTTGACCACAAAAAGCCTACCCTGTGAGAAGTGAGTATTTGTTAACCCCTTTGAGCCTAATGAATCGAAATCGTTAACTATGAACTGCCAATTTTCATAAGCTCAATTGCTTAATGAAATTGCCGGAGTTTGTAAAAAAAATCCAGTTCATAGTTAAATCATTATTGATTCTGATATTTTACATTCATTGTGAACCCTTAACCATCAGGATTATTGTCCTTTGCCAAAAGAAAAAGGAACATTCAATTAGGGTATCATCTTGAACTAAGTTGGGGAGAAAAGGGAGGTTGTGAATGTCAAGTAATGGTGAAATTTTGAAATTGATCTTGACAACAAGAAAAAGAGAAAGAAAAAGAAAAAGAAAAGAAAAGAAAAAAGAAGAAAAACAATCCAAGAAAAAGAAAAGAGAAAAATAGAAAAAGCCAATAAATCAAAAAGTTGTCAAGATCAAAAGAAACCTTTGTAAATCACCAAGAGTTGTGTTTGAATAAGGAGGAAGTGTGTAATTAGAAAGAATGTTCCTCTATGCTTGGCCTTTTGAATTCAATATTTCCCACATATGACATTTCTTTTGTAACCAAGCCAATTTACAACCCTCAAAGACCTTGTGATCTATGCTTTTGTGCTTTTAGAAACGATGATTAGATGGACACATAACTTGATCGGAATGTTAACAAATTTGCCGGATGAGTGTTCATAACCCTCACAACATGAGTCCAATTTGTTTCATTTACTTCTAAAGAAGTGTGTTAGGTGTGGTTCATTGATAAATATGTTATTAACTTGAGCTGTATGATATAAATTTTGTGTTTAGTATTATTTCAAATTTTTAGTGCAATCTTAGATTAATGGGAACATTAGAACTGGCTGTGCAAATCTCATTTGAATCATGCAATCTGAAATGTTGTTTAAACCTCTGCTTTTGCTGTTTTGCGTCTTACTCGTTGTTTAAAGCTTGCATCCTTATTTGTAACATCCTTTGTTTGAGGACAAACAAAGATTCAAGTTGGGGAGTATTTGATAAGTGGCAAGAAATGAGTAAATTCATGTCTTTTATAAGGCTTTTTAGTTACTTGTTTTGCAAGTTATCTTAGGAAAAGCATGGAATTTATGAATAAATGCCAATTATTCTTTGTATACCTTATTTCTCCCCATTTGTGTAGGAAAAAGCAAGCCAGGACTTGAAAATAGCAAGAAATCACCAAGAGAAGGATGAAGAATTTCGCCCAGCGCGCACTTGGCGAGACCAGGCAGGGATTTTCTGAAGAATCTCATCTAGTGATTTCGCAGAGCGAAGTTGTGGTCGCAGAGCGAAGCAGAGCGGTTTGAACTGTTTAAGGCTGAGGTGGCAGAAACCCATTGGTGAAGAAAGGACTTCGCAGAGCGAAGTAGGACTTCGTAGAGCAAAGTCCTGTATTAACAGAACACTTATAAAAGGGTGCAAAAGCTGAATTTTTTGAGAGAGATTCATAGGATCGGTAGATAGCTTTTTAATTTAGTTCAGTATTAATTTAGGATTTAGTTCTTAGATAGTTTTTAGGGCTAGAAGCTATGATCTTCAAGGAGCAAAAGTGATTGGATTGTGGAATCAACCAAAGGCTTTGGGAAATCAAGACTTAGGTTATGATCTTCATCTTTTCTCTACACTTTTATATAGTTGTCATGAAAATGAACAACTAACTTCCCTTTGTTGGGATTGGAGGTATTCTTTCTAGCTTAGATGTAATCCATGATTATGCAAATATATGATTTTAGCAATTTATATGTTTTTGAAGTTATTCTTGATTTTCATTCTCATGCTTGATTCAATTGTTATTGACAAATACTTTTGAATCTAGGTTTAGAATAATCTTCTATCAAAATATGAAAATCTAGAAATGGATTTGGGTTTTGATAATCGCATAAAGTGTCGGAACATAATGCTTTCGGATCGTTTGATCGATTGGGAAATCTTCGATTAAACAATACGATCGATCTCACGACGTTATTTGGACACGAATGACGTTGTCGAGTGATACGTGATATTTTCGCTAAAACGCTAAAATTCATATGCATGATTTTTAGATTATATTCGATGCAAGATTGATGAATTCCTATTCCAACGCTTTTATTCCCTATTACTTTTCGTTTTATTTCTGTTCTTAGGTTACTTTAGTTTTTATGCAACCAAGTTACGAAACCCTTACTCAAAATGATAACGATTGTTGAACGGCTCGAGATAGCGCAACAATCCCTGAGGAGACGATAATTTAAAAAAACTTACTTTTGTTACTCAACTAACAGTACTGTTCACGCAGAAGCTTCTGAAGTCTGATGTGGCAAGAAAAGCAACTGTTTCATTCAGCATTTAATGCCTGCAAATGTCAGAACATCTCTCTACAATTGGTTGCCTCCTTCTCAGAAACATTCCCCAGGTTTTAAGGAAAAGCAATTTGAATCTTGCGTGCTACCCTGTTTTCTGTTCAATTCTAGCACACAATTTTCAGCTGGTATAGCCTCTCTTTTGCAACGGCTCTTTGCTAATTTTATGGGCAATCTTCAACAGCTATTTTCTGCTCTATAAAAGGAAGATAATTTGAAGAGAAAATGCTAAGACTCTGTACAGAAACACAAGCTGCAAAACCTGAACTGCAATACTCTGTTTTAGTTTTCTGTCACAAATTAACTTAAGAATTCTTACAATTGTTTATCTTAGAATTTCTTAAGTGTTATAGTCTTAACTGAGTTGTATTAAGTGAACACCTCTGATATTTGATCAAGTGTTCAATTCAAGCTTCTTTCTTTGTAAACCAGTTTGAACCAAACTCTTAGCCTGCGTGCTAAGCAACCAGAAGTCTCATTACTAAGTGTTCTGAGCAATTAGAGTCTCATTCCTTTGTGGTCTGAGCAAGGAAGTCTCATTCCTTTGTGGTCTGAGCAATTGGAAGTCTCTTGACTGTGTGTCTTGAGCAGGGAAGTCTCTTGACTTAGTGTCTTGAGCATTAGAAGTCTCTTACTAGGTGTTTGAGCATTGATGTCTCTTTCCTTTGTGGTCTGAGCAATAGTAATCAGTTTGATTATAGTTAAATCTCTTGTTAGTAACAAGGGGACTGGACTACTTCCAACTTGTGGAAGGAACCAGTATAAAAACATTGTGTGTCCTCTCTTTCCTTCTCTCTTTGTTTTTAATCCGCTGCATATACTCTTTGAAAAAGGTTCAGAACCAGTTTCTGAACTTGTCTTAAGTTTTGAGAGGAAAAGAAAACCAAGTTTTTGAGTCCACACAATTCAACCCCCCCTTCTTGTGTGTTTTTCTCACCTTCAGTTGGTATCAGAGCTCCGGTTCTGATATTAACACTTAACAGTGTGTCAGTCTTGATCCTGAGAAATACATGTCATCTGGAAATTATGGTGAATCTACATCCAGAAGTGGTGGTGGTGGCTATGGTACTGAAAACAAGAAATCTCACTCACATAATAAACCCCCTTTGTTTAGTGGTGATGCTGAGAAATTCTCTTGGTGGAAAAGCAAAATGTACAGCCACATTATTGGAATTGATGATTCATTATGGGATATAATTGAAGATGGAATCTCCATACCAGTTGATGAAGAAGGAGTGGCTCTGAACAGAAGAGTTCTCACTGATGCTGAAAGAAAGATATACAGAAAGCATCATCATGTGAGAGGTATTATTGTGGATTCTATGCCTCACAGTGAATACCTGAAGCTGGGTGACAAGTCTACAACTAAAGCCATCTTCACCTCTTTATGCTCCAATTATGAGGGGAACAAGAAGGTCAGAGAAGCAAAGGCCAACATTCTGGTTCAGCAGTATGAAATGTTCAGAATGCAGGATAATGAAAATATTGAGGCTATGTTCTCAAGATTTCAGACTCTTGTGTCTGGACTTCAGATCCTGAAAAAGAGCTACACTACTGTTGATCATGTGAACAAGATTCTCAGAAGCTTGCCATCTATATGGAAACCTAAGGTGACTGCTATTGAGGAAGCTAAAGATTTAAATACTCTAAATATTGAAGATCATATAAGCTCCCTCAAGGTGCATGAACTGAGACTCAATAAAGATGAACCAGTTAGAAATTCTGAGTCTGTAGCACTTAAATCCAAAGGGAAGCTTTCAATAGCTCTAAAAGCTTTAGAATCTTATGAAGAATTTTCTGAGGAAAGTTCTGAAGAAGATTCAGAAGCTGAAGAGCTAGAAAAGCTAGAAAAGCTTTCCAAAAGAATTAAGTTCTTGCTGCAAAGACAAAAGAAATCATCTAACAGGAGTAGCAGCTTCAAAGAATCTAGTTCCAAGAAGGATGAACAAAAGAATTGCTCAAATTGCAAGAGAACTGGTCATCACAGATCTGAATGTCCTAAGTTTCAGAAGTACAAATCCAGAAAGAACAGTTCAAGATCAGGCAAAGACAGATTAAGAAAAAGCCTTATGGCTACTTGGATTGATCTTGATCAAGAATCAGATTCTGAAGATGAAAATGAAGATGAAGAAGCTAACCTGGGTTTGGTAGCATTAGTATCATCTGATGAGGAATCTGGATCAGAATCTGACCAAGAAAATGAAGCTGAATCCAATTTGAACCTGGTTGCAAATGTATCTTCTGATACAGAACCTGATTCAGACTCAGAAGCTGAAAATGAGGTATTTTCTGACTCACTAGACCTGATCTTATTGAAACAGTTAAGGAACTTATGAACCACCTCAGAAGCAAGATAAAACAGTTAAAATCTTTGAAAAAGGAAAATAACTTGCTGGCTGATGAGAATCTTCAACTTCAGAATCATATCAATAATATTGATGAAGAAGTTGAAGAGCTCAAAGAAATGGTTCATAAGAAACCTGATGTTATTCCCAGTGAACATGAAAATGCTCTTCCAAATTTTATTTTGGCTGGAATCAACAGAAGCAAAGTTGCTTCTATGATTTATAATATCAGCAGAAACAAAGGAGAAGGAATTGGTTTCAAAAATGATTCAGTTAATTTTTCAAATGAAACAAACATTCCATCTTATTCTGAAGATATTATGAAAGGCTCAAAAGTATGTTTCGTGCCTGCTTCTGAAAGTTCTGAGATAAAGAAGTTAACAGAAACTGAGACTGCTAAGTCTGAGGTTCTGAACTGCTCAGAGTCTGAAGCTTCTGAATCTAAGGGAAAGATGAGAGCAGAAGTTAAAACTTTGCCAAAGTCTAAACCCAAAGGTCCTAAGTATAAGACTATGAGAAAATCAGACTCTAAACCTAAAAATGTTCAGAGTCTGAAGAGTTCAGAACCTGAAACTAGTTAGTCTCAGGGTCTAAAAAAGCCAAACTCAAATTTTACTAAGACTGTGGTTATAAAACCTTCAAGGAATAATAAACCAGCTTATTCAAAACATTTTCAATCTCAGAATGTCAGGCAAAGCAGACATAAGAAAGCAAATCAGTCATCTGTTTCTGATTATATTAAGAAAGGTCAGAAAGTCTGCCTTGTGTCTGAAGCAAACAAAACTGTAGTTCTTAACAACTCAGAACCTTCTACTTCTGAATCTAAGATTCTGAACAAATCAGAATCAAAGACTCTTAAGTCTAAAGTTATGAAGAAATCAGAACTCAAGTGTTCAACGGTTCAAACTCTGAACAACTCAGAACCAAAGACCTTCAAGTCTCAGGTTCTGAAGAAATCTGAGTCAAGACCATTGAAAACTCAGGTTCTGAAGAACTCAGTTTATACAACCAAGACTTATTCAAGATTAAAGGATTCACATCCAAAGTATCTGAACAAGTCTGAGTTCTATAGCTCAAGACATAAGTTGAAAAATGCTAAACCTTTTAGGACTAACCCTAGAGGACCCATATGGGTACCCAAGTCAGAAATCATTTTTGTTTCAGATATGATCAAATGTCAAAGAAAAGGTGAAGTCCTGGTGCCTAGGCAATGGCTCTTGGCATTGCAGAACAGAAAACAAGTCTATGTTCCAAACCCTGATCATGAAAGAGGGAGGAAATGTGGAATCTGGAGGAAACCACAAAGACTTGATCACTGGTACTGAGATTCAGCTCTCAGAGGACACTTCAGAACCTGAACCAGAACCTGGGTCTGAAGAATGTCCAAATAGCTGAAAAGAGCATCTCAGAAGCTGATACTTCTCCTAAAGCATATCAAGAACATTGCTGGAACAAAAATGGGTGTTGAGCAACAAATGAACAAAGAGAAGTAGATCAGAAGCTCTACTGAGGTATGTTTAGTTCTCAGTTATACTTAATAGATTCTACATGAATTGGGAAACTATCAGATTCATGAAATCAGCATAATCTTCTTTGTGATAACATTGCTGTAATCTGTTTGTCTGAAAATTCCAATTCACATTCAAAATCCAAGCATTTTTGAACTTAAACTTCATTTTATTAAGAGATTTTGTTCAGAAAAATAGATTTAAATTTATTAAAAAGAATCTGAACAATGCATTCATCTCTTTGAAAAATATGCTTGAATCTGAATGAAAACTGAGACCCTGAGTTTATCATAAGCTAAGACTTATCAGACACTCATTTTCTGAGAGTCTGAAGAAAGTTAAGCCTGAAAAACTTCAGAGTCTGAAGGTTCAGAACCTGGATTTTCTGACTTCTGAATCTGATAAGAATCCAATGTTTGGTCAGAATCTGATAAGTATAACCTTAGGCAATGATGATTTAAAGCTTTGAAAGTTATACTTTGTCCCTCCCAAAGTCATCAATATAAAAATGTGTTTTTCTATTTTGGTATCAAATGCTAAAATTGCTTAACACAATTTCAGTTGGTATCAGTCTGTTTTTAAATGTTTAACAAACACAGACACATTTTTCAAATGCTCAATTTGTACCAGACAATGTTCAGGTTTTCAGAACTTATTTTAAAATTGGTATCAGTTCTGTGTCTGAACGAATTCAGCAGCACTTGAACTTTTGAGTCCACACTGAACCAAATGTTATATCTTGGTATCAGCACTGAACCATATTTTGGTATCAGGTTCTGATATGCTAAAACCTTCAAGTAGGTATATGATCTGAACAATTTTGTCTAAAATAGTTCAGTGATACTGAGTAAGATATACTGAACAGCTATGTCTGAACAAAGAATGCTCTGATCAGAAGCTATGAACTATCTTTTTCTACTTCTGAACATCATTCATTTTTCAAAAAATGCAATGTCATATACTTCATGTAAAATCAAGCCTGCTCTGATTTTCATCTTTGCTGCTGGATTACTCATATGATTGCATGATTATCTCACATGTTTTTCAAACTCTCTCAAAATTCTGAAATTTTTTTTCTGAAACTTTTTGTTGATGACAAAAGGGGGAGTAGAGGTAAACAAGTATTAAGGCTCCTGAGCTCAAACATAAGTTAAATTCTGTCAGTAATTAACTTATGAAAGGGGAGTAAAAGGTATTAAAGCCTGAGGCTCTGAACATAAGTTAAAGTCTGATTGAATTTAACTTATGAGAACTATTTTTAACTCTTAGCCTCTGAATTAAATTTTTGTGAGATATACATTACTCTTAGTGAGTAAAATGAATTTAAAATAACTTGGATAAGACTCAGGGAGCTTACAAAACTCATCCTGTGGATTATCAAACTTAGGGGGAGAGCTTACAAACCTCAGAACCTGAAGTCAGCAAGTTATTTATAATTCTGAGTGACAATTTCACTTGATTGTTTTAAGTTGAGTTTAATTAACTTGGATAAGAATCAAGGGGAGCTTACAAACCTAACCTTGAGGATTATCAGACCTAGGGGGAGCTTACAAACCTCTCTTGAAGTCACTTTGTTAATTAAACTTAACAACAATTCTGATTTTTCACATTTGTGATTTAAACTGAACTTAGTTAACATGGATCAAACTCAGGGGGAGCTTACAAACCTCACACCCTACAGTTAACTTGTTAATTAAGTTAACAAAAATTTTCTGATTAATATTTATGTTTGTCATCATCAAAAAGGGGGAGATTGTTGGAACAAAATGTGTTAAACAACTCTCTTCTGAATTAAGGGGGAGATTGTTGGAACAATTTGTATGAACACCTCTCTTTATGGTTTTGATAATAACAAAGTGTTAAATAGAAAATTGGTTATTGCTAATGCTTTGTTCAAGTTGTGCAGAACCACGATCTTAATGATTGGTATTTGGTAATGGTTATGGAAGAACAAGCTTAGAGCAAGAAAGGAAAGCTTAGAAGCTAAGTTACAAAATTGAGGGAAAACTGGGTCTGAAGGGTGAGTCTGAAGACTGAGTCTGAGAGGTGCGTCTGAAGCTTGAGTCTGAAGGCTGAGTCTGAGGGTCAACAAAAGTCAACGTCTGAAGGGAGCGTCTGATGAACAGTGCGTCGGATGAACAGTACTTCTGAATCAATTCCCGCAACTGGGGAATTTTGGTAAACCCTCCCTTGAACCTAAACTACGACATTATTAGGGAGTTCTACGCAAATGCCATTCCTATTGATCCTGAGGGGGAATTCACTTATCAAACTATGGTTTGTGGTCGTATCATTAGATTCGACCGCGAAGCCATAAACAACTACCTTGAAAACCCTATCCAGCTTGACAATGATGAATTATGTGTCTTTCATAGGCACCAAAACCGGGGTAACTGGAATCATAACCTTTTTGCCCAAACCATCTTTCAATCCGGGAAGAGTTATGAGCTTAACTCATCTGGACAGCCCACCAAAGCTTTAAAGAACAACCTCACCACACCAGCACAGGTCATCTTCCATCTCATAGTCACAACATCAAACCCAAAAGCCACACATCCTCCACGACATTAGATGTCACCCCACTGATTTATTACATCCTTGCTAAGAAACAAGTGGATGTAGCTAGGGTGATCGCACAGGAGCTTAAGATTGTGGTAGAGAGTGGCATCAAACCACCAGCTAAAAAGATGTGCCATCTGGCATTCTCAGGCCTGATCATGGGTCTCTGCCGGGATGCACGTGTAGTGATACCCCCCCACATTTCTGAAACGATTAAGAATCCTATCACGGATGACTATATTGGGAGGCATTGCACTGGGAAGAGAGCGTCGAGAGCACAGCAACCACGACCTAGAGCCCCACCTGCACCACAGGGCCAACATACCTACACTTTTTCATGGGAGCAGAATGCTTCAAATCATAGGGCCATGGCTATGATGCATGACTCTATGTACAGGCTTCAGTTGCAGATGGGCAGACCAGCGGATCCTGCGTTCCAGATCCCGACATCTGAGATGTTTGCATCTCATGTAGCTTGGCCTGGGGACAGGCCTGATTACTCAGAGGGGGTGGTAGCAGTGCAGCTGCTGGAGGAGATGGAGATGATGATGCTGATGATGATGACGATGATGAGGACACCAAGGATGACGAGGCTCGCACACCTTGAGTTGCTCCTTTTTGATGCTTTTGTTGTTCATTTTGCTATTCATTTTTTTTATTATTATTATTATGTTATCGTTGTACTTTTTAAGACTTCTTTTGTATTTGCTGTTATTTGTATTTTGTACTCTCTTCTTATGTTATTTATGTTAAGTAATGTTAAGTACTCTTTTACTATTTGGCTTTTGAATCATCATTATTAGTGTCTGTTAATTTTTAATTTCTGAATATGCGTTAAATGTCAAAAATTCTGCTTTCGCTATGGATCATTAGTAAAAATGACAAATCTTCTCAACAATTTGGATTGATCCAAAGCTGAATGATTCAGCCACAGATGTATGGTAATGATAAGATTTGATTGATTTGCGCAAAGCTAAGGTACATGTTTCCTATTTTTCTACGATTAAACTTTGAATGAGAATATGTACTTTGTACAAAAGTTATACCATACAGTTTGCTTTGTTAATATGTTTATTCTTTGAACCAATTAGAACTAGCCAAAATGTGAGGAATCCTCAAAGTATATGTATATATGCAGGAGACCGGCAATTTTTGTTTAACTCGATTCTTTTATGTTAAATCTAAATGTTGTTTTAAATTGTATGAAAGCACTGATATGATCACGGCATTTTTTGTATATGAGTAGAAACACTTGACCACAAAAAGCCTACCCTGTGAGAAGTGAGTATTTGTTAACCCCTTTGAGCCTAATGAATCGAAATCGTTAACTATGAACTGCCAATTTTCATAAGCTCAATTGCTTAATGAAATTGCCGGAGTTTGTAAAAAAAATCCAGTTCATAGTTAAATCATTATTGATTCTGATATTTTACATTCATTGTGAACCCTTAACCATCAGGATTATTGTCCTTTGCCAAAAGAAAAAGGAACATTCAATTAGGGTATCATCTTGAACTAAGTTGGGGAGAAAAGGGAGGTTGTGAATGTCAAGTAATGGTGAAATTTTGAAATTGATCTTGACAACAAGAAAAAGAGAAAGAAAAAGAAAAAGAAAAGAAAAGAAAAAAGAAGAAAAACAATCCAAGAAAAAGAAAAGAGAAAAATAGAAAAAGCCAATAAATCAAAAAGTTGTCAAGATCAAAAGAAACCTTTGTAAATCACCAAGAGTTGTGTTTGAATAAGGAGGAAGTGTGTAATTAGAAAGAATGTTCCTCTATGCTTGGCCTTTTGAATTCAATATTTCCCACATATGACATTTCTTTTGTAACCAAGCCAATTTACAACCCTCAAAGACCTTGTGATCTATGCTTTTGTGCTTTTAGAAACGATGATTAGATGGACACATAACTTGATCGGAATGTTAACAAATTTGCCGGATGAGTGTTCATAACCCTCACAACATGAGTCCAATTTGTTTCATTTACTTCTAAAGAAGTGTGTTAGGTGTGGTTCATTGATAAATATGTTATTAACTTGAGCTGTATGATATAAATTTTGTGTTTAGTATTATTTCAAATTTTTAGTGCAATCTTAGATTAATGGGAACATTAGAACTGGCTGTGCAAATCTCATTTAAATCATGCAATCTGAAATGTTGTTTAAACCTCTGCTTTTGCTGTTTTGCGTCTTACTCGTTGTTTAAAGCTTGCATCCTTATTTGTAACATCCTTTGTTTGAGGACAAACAAAGATTCAAGTTGGGGAGTATTTGATAAGTGGCAAGAAATGAGTAAATTCATGTCTTTTATAAGGCTTTTTAGTTACTTGTTTTGCAAGTTATCTTAGGAAAAGCATGGAATTTATGAATAAATGCCAATTATTCTTTGTATACCTTATTTCTCCCCATTTGTGTAGGAAAAAGCAAGCCAGGACTTGAAAATAGCAAGAAATCACCAAGAGAAGGATGAAGAATTTCGCCCAGCGCGCACTTGGCGAGCACTTGGCGAGACCAGGCAGGGATTTTCTGAAGAATCTCATCTAGTGATTTCGCAGAGCGAAGTTGTGGTCGCAGAGCGAAGCAGAGCGGTTTGAACTGTTTAAGGCTGAGGTGGCAGAAACCCATTGGTGAAGAAAGGACTTCGCAGAGCGAAGTAGGACTTCGTAGAGCAAAGTCCTGTATTAACAGAACACTTATAAAAGGGTGCAAAAGCTGAATTTTTTGAGAGAGATTCATAGGATCGGTAGATAGCTTTTTAATTTAGTTCAGTATTAATTTAGGATTTAGTTCTTAGATAGTTTTTAGGGCTAGAAGCTATGATCTTCAAGGAGCAAAAGTGATTGGATTGTGGAATCAACCAAAGGCTTTGGGAAATCAAGACTTAGGTTATGATCTTCATCTTTTCTCTACACTTTTATATAGTTGTCATGAAAATGAACAACTAACTTCCCTTTGTTGGGATTGGAGGTATTCTTTCTAGCTTAGATGTAATCCATGATTATGCAAATATATGATTTTAGCAATTTATATGTTTTTGAAGTTATTCTTGATTTTCATTCTCATGCTTGATTCAATTGTTATTGACAAATACTTTTGAATCTAGGTTTAGAATAATCTTCTATCAAAATATGAAAATCTAGAAATGGATTTGGGTTTTGATAATCGCATAAAGTGTCGGAACATAATGCTTTCGGATCGTTTGATCGATTGGGAAATCTTCGATTAAACAATACGATCGATCTCACGACGTTATTTGGACACGAATGACGTTGTCGAGTGATACGTGATATTTTCGCTAAAACGCTAAAATTCATATGCATGATTTTTAGATTATATTCGATGCAAGATTGATGAATTCCTATTCCAACGCTTTTATTCCCTATTACTTTTCGTTTTATTTCTGTTCTTAGGTTACTTTAGTTTTTATGCAACCAAGTTACGAAACCCTTACTCAAAATGATAACGATTGTTGAACGGCTCGAGATAGCGCAACAATCCCTGAGGAGACGATAATTTAAAAAAACTTACTTTTGTTACTCAACTAACAGCACTGTTCACGCAGAAGCTTCTGAAGTCTGATGTGGCAAGAAAAGCAACTGTTTCATTCAGCATTTAATGCCTGCAAATGTCAGAACATCTCTCTACAATTGGTTGCCTCCTTCTCAGAAACATTCCCCAGGTTTTAAGGAAAAGCAATTTGAATCTTGCGTGCTACCCTGTTTTCTGTTCAATTCTAGCACACAATTTTCAGCTGGTATAGCCTCTCTTTTGCAACGGCTCTTTGCTAATTTTATGGGCAATCTTCAACAGCTATTTTCTGCTCTATAAAAGGAAGATAATTTGAAGAGAAAATGCTAAGACTCTGTACAGAAACACAAGCTGCAAAACCTGAACTGCAATACTCTGTTTTAGTTTTCTGTCACAAATTAACTTAAGAATTCTTACAATTGTTTATCTTAGAATTTCTTAAGTGTTATAGTCTTAACTGAGTTGTATTAAGTGAACACCTCTGATATTTGATCAAGTGTTCAATTCAAGCTTCTTTCTTTGTAAACCAGTTTGAACCAAACTCTTAGCCTGCGTGCTAAGCAACCAGAAGTCTCATTACTAAGTGTTCTGAGCAATTAGAGTCTCATTCCTTTGTGGTCTGAGCAAGGAAGTCTCATTCCTTTGTGGTCTGAGCAATTGGAAGTCTCTTGACTGTGTGTCTTGAGCAGGGAAGTCTCTTGACTTAGTGTCTTGAGCATTAGAAGTCTCTTACTAGGTGTTTGAGCATTGATGTCTCTTTCCTTTGTGGTCTGAGCAATAGTAATCAGTTTGATTATAGTTAAATCTCTTGTTAGTAACAAGGGGACTGGACTACTTCCAACTTGTGGAAGGAACCAGTATAAAAACATTGTGTGTCCTCTCTTTCCTTCTCTCTTTGTTTTTAATCCGCTGCATATACTCTTTGAAAAAGGTTCAGAACCAGTTTCTGAACTTGTCTTAAGTTTTGAGAGGAAAAGAAAACCAAGTTTTTGAGTCCACACAATTCAACCCCCCCCCCCCTTCTTGTGTGTTTTTCTCACCTTCAGAACTCATTGATACATTTAAATAATTTATGAGTCATTACAACAACAAGTCTAAGCAATTAAAAAGTTTAAAAGAAAAGTGTAACTTGCAGGCTGAAGAAAATCATAGACTTCATCTTCAGATAACAAAACTGAAAGGTGAATACAGTGGTTTCCTTGTAATGACTGATAAGAAATCTGATGAACCTTTAAGTGAGCAAGAAATTGCACTTCAAGAGTTCATGGTATCAACAGAAGAGTGCAAGGTTGCTTCAATGATTTATGGTGTTAGTAGGAACAGAGGAGAAGGCATTGGTTTCATTAAAGATCCTTTTAATCAATCTGAGAAAACCAACCTACCATCCTGTTCTGAAGACATTAAGAAAGGTTTAAAGGTTTGTTTTGTGTCAGAAGCTAACAAAGTTGAAGTTCTGAACAAATCAGAAACTAAGACTTCTTAGTCCAAGACTTTGAACAAATCATAATCAAAGATTCTTAAGTTCAAAGTTCTGAAGAAAACAGAATCAAAGTCTTCAAGAGTTCAAATTCTAAAAAGATCAGAACCAAAGACCTCCAAGTCTCAGGATTTGAAGAGATCAGAGTCAAGAACATTGAAAGCTCAGGTTCTGAAGAACTTAGTATCTGAGACTAAGACTACTTCAATATCAAAGGATTCATATCCAAAGAATCTGAATAAGTCTGAGTCTTATAACTTGAAACATCAGCTACAACAAAATCCTAAGCCTTTCAAAACTAACCAAACAGGACCCACAAAGATATGGGTACCTAAGTCCAAAATTGTTTTTGTTATGAATATGCTTAAGAGGAACAGAAAAGCAAAGTTCCTAGTACCTGGACAGTGGTTGCTCGGGACATATGACAGGAAACAAGTCTATGTTCCAAACCCTGACCATGAAAGAGGGAGGAAATGTGGGTTTTGGGGGAAACCAGAAAGGAAGGATCATTGGTACGGGAACTATTGGTAACTCCTCTATTTCAATTAATAATGTGTGGTTTGTAGATGGATTAAGACATAACCTACTTAGCATAAGTCAATTTTGTGATAGTGGTTATGAAGTGATGTTTGATAAGACCAACTTCACAGTAATCAACAATGATAACAAGTCTGTTGTGTTAAAAGGAAAAAGAAAGAACAATGTTTATAAAATAAATTCTTCAGAACTGGTTGATCAGAAGGTAGTTTGCCTTCTATCAGTGAGTGATGAGAAATGGTTGTGGCACAGAAGGTTGGGACATGCTAACTGGAGATTAATCTCTAAATTTAGCAAGTTACAAGTTGTCAGAGGCCTACCAGACATTAACTATCACTCAGATGCACTTTGTGTTGCATGCCAGAAGGGAAAAATTGTGAAAACTTCCTTTAAACCAAAAGACATTGTTTCTACTTCCAGACACAAATACTTCACATTGATCTGTTTGGACCAGTTGGTACAACATCAATCAATGCGAAGAAATATGGACTGATTATTGTTGATGATTATAGCAGATGGACTTGGGTCAAATTCCTTAGAACTAAGGATGAATCATATGATGTGTTAACAACTTCTGCACACAAGTACAATCTGAAAAGGAAACGAAAATTTTAAAAGTCAGAAGTGATCATGGTGGAGAATTTGAAAATGAGCCATTTGACACTTTTTGTGAAAAACATGGAATTATCCATGAAGGGGGGTTGAATTGTGTTGGCTTAGCTTATGATGTATGATCAGAATCTGAAACTAAGTTCAGAGTTCAGTAGCAGCGGATTGAAAGTTAATGAGAGAGAGAAAGAGAGAGAGAGAGAGAGAGAGAGAGAGAAAGAGAAAGAAAGAAAGACACAAGCAATTATCCTGGTTCCTTCCACAACCCGGAAGTAGTCCAGTCTTCTTGTCACTTACAAGAGATTTTTCACTATAATCCAATGATTACAAAATGCTCAAGCACAAAAGAAAGAGACTTCCAGATGCTCAAACACACAGTAAGAGACTTCTAATTCTAATTGCTCAAGCACACAGCAAGAGACTTCTGATTGCTCAAGCACAAAAGCAAGAGACTTCAAAATAAACAGAGTTACAAAGAAATATGTTTGTATTGAACACTTGATATAATATCAGTGGTGTTCATAAAATTCAACACAGTTTTTCAGACTCTAGACTTACGAAATTCTAAGATAAGAAAGTTTGTAAAAATTTCTAAGTGTTTGATGTGTATATAGTTTAGCAGAGTATTGACACTTTTCAGAGTATTGTATATGCGTAAGTCACAATTCTTCAAGTCTTTAGTCCTTTATATAGAGGAGTAGAGAGACGTTGAGAAGAGGCCAAATCATCAATAGAGTCGTTTGATCTAAAGCTTGATCCAACGTTGATTTGTTCCTTGATTTGGAAAGCGCACCATGAAGAATACCGTTTGAATCCTTTCCTTAAAATGGATTGGATGTCTTGTCCAAGGAGACAAAGTTGCAGAGAATGTTTCTGACTCTGAGAGGTTTATAGAGGTCGTGGTTGTACTATGTCCTTGATGACAGTGACACCAGTTAACTTCTGATACTTCAGAGTCTGAGTATTCAGCTTCTGATCCTTCAGACTTCAGAGTCTGAGTCTTCAGCTTCTGATCCTCCAGAATTAAGAGTCTGAGTCTTCAGCTTCTAGTCCTCCAGCTTCTAAGACTTCAACTTCTGACTTGCAACACAAGCTTCCAACAATATTTCCTTGCTCTTAAACTTGTTCCTTCAGGACCAAACTTGATTGATACTTGAATAATTTTTAGTCTATGATCCTGCACACTTGAAACAAGCATTAGCATATCCAATTTTCTTTTTAATACCTTGTTATCATCAAAACTTAAAAGAGGCATTGTTTACACATTTTGTTCCAACAATCTTCCGCTTTTTGATGATGACAAACACAAGTACTAATAGAAAATTGTTGTTAATTTAATTAACAAGTTGAATATAGGGTATGAGGTTTGTAAGCTCCCCCTGAGTGTGATAGTTCACAAGGTGAGGTTTGTAAGCTCCCCCTGAGTTCTATCCAGGTTAATTAAATTCAGATTTTAATCAATAATTAGTATCACTCAGAATTAACTCACAGTTTGAGGTTCAGAGGCTAAGAGATGAGAAGAAGTTCTCCTAAGTTAATTAATTTTCAAAAATTAACTTATTGGCTCAGAGCCCGAAATTACCGTATTTTACTCCCCCTTTTGTCATCAACAAAAAGTTATATAAGAAAAACATAAGAGAGAGAGAGAGAGAGAGAGAGAGAGAGAGAGAATTTGAGATCAGAGTGAGAAATTTTTCATGCAATCATAAACAGTTATGTATCAGAGACAAGTATCAGAGCAAAATATCAGAGCAGACAGGTATTAAGACATTGCATTCAGAAGCAAGAGAAACATAGACAAACAATAATGTTCAGAAGCAAACAGATTAAACAATATTCAGAAGCAAAGTGAAATAAAAGCTAGGGTGTGCATTCTAACGTTGGGGAGGCTTCTTTAAAAGCTCCAAAATGGCACTGATCCCATACTTCATCTCATCTTGACTTGCCAAAATCCGAGTCTGTTGTTCTGCTATAACTTGTATCTTGCTTTCCAAAGCATCCTGTCTTGCTCTCTATGCAACCAACTCAACTTGCACTTCCTCCATCATGCGCTTCATCAAAGGCTCTCCTAAATCCAACTTCAGAGCTTCAAGATTCAGAGGCTTCTGAGCAACCTTTCCTATGAGTGAGTTCTGAAGTCCATACTTCAGAATCTCAGGAACCTCAGATGCTGTCTCCACTTCTGATGAAGAGCCACCTGAAAGTAGTCTAGAGGAGTCTCTTTTGAGTTCCACTGTCTCCATACTCCTAACTACTTATGATATCCATTTCTGAAGTGCTTCATACTGAGACACTACTGAAACAAACTGCAAAGTGTCCAGGGTGGTGTTGACCAGCTCTCTAAGGTTGTTCCACTTCTCCACATAGTTGACAGTCTGAATAGGATTCTGCCTAGCTTGTACCAACTCTTCCAAGCTGTTGAAAATATTGCTACAAACACTCTGTAAATCAAAACTTGATGATGGGATAGGTGTTTGTTGAATATTTTTAGTAAGTTTAGATGGTGAGGGTATGTCTGATACAATTTGATCAGAAGTATCAATATGAGGTTCTGATACAGTGACCAAATTGTCATCAAAGGCTGTGATGGTTTCAGTTTTAGGGATAACAGACTCTGATGGTCCACATAGAAGAGGAACATCAGTATTGTCTTGGCTTGGTTTTTGACTAGGTTCTAGTTTGGCAAAATGAATGGGTTCAACAACTAATGGTTGATCTTCTGATACTGAGTCAGTATCAAAAGCAGGAATAGAGAAGTTTGTTGTTTCTTATGGCAGGGTGGATGAGCTTTTCTGAGATGTTATTGAAGCTCCTCTAGAGAAGATGAAGAACTTGTGGTAGACACAGGTTTTGTGGTGGTTAGATGAATATCATCAGAATCATTCAAAAGAATTCTTCTTTTGATAATTTTGGTTAAAAGGGCATCAATTTCTGGTCTAACTGTTCTGTCTAGGTTAGGTGTTTCACCAGGCTGACAGGTTTGAATTGGGGGTATGTTTAAGGGTTTTTTAGGAATGAAAGATGGTTGAGGTGTAGGTAATGTTTTTAGTGAAGTTGGTTTGGATGAGGCTGTTTCTGGTTGAGAAATTTAAGGAGGGGGTGAACAATTAGTTGTCTCAACATGATCAGAGGCAGCTTTTTCTCTGTCAGAGAGATCTCTTTCAGATAGAATGCGAGTTAAGTCTTGGATTAACAGAAGATGAGTTTGCAGAAATACCTTTATCAGAAGCATCAGGCTTGGATAAAGAAGATTTTGCACCAGCTTCTGATACTTGCTGGTGAGGGGCTAATGGTTTCAGTAGCTTCTTGGACAGCAGGTAGAGTCCCCTTTTTGATAGCTCCTTGTCTCAGAAGCTCCTTTATTCTTTTTAGTTCTTTTGCTTCTTCCTCAGCAGTCATCTTGACTTCTCCCTCTGGCTCATCAGTTTCTACTATCATCTTCCTCAACTTCTTTTTTTTTCTGTTTGGGAGGTGCAACAGCTTCTGAACTTTTTCTTGCAGCAACCTTTGATCTTGTTCTTATGGGAAACACCTCTACTGGCTCCAGCTCTGCAGCTTCTGATATAGCTTTAGAAGTTGCCTTCTTAACATGTTTCTTCTGAACCTTAGCCTTCTTAAGAGGCTCAGCTTCTATAGTTTCAGAAATTGTTTTCCGCTTCTTCTTGTTAACTGTCCATTTGTCAGCAGCAGTCTCTGGGAGCATGTCCTAAGTTATTTCTATACCATTCCCCTTGTAGTATTCTTGTATGAAATTAGCAAAAACCTCGGGATTGTCTTCTTTGGATATTGGGGGAAAGTCTTCCAAAAATGTTGTCTTCTTCTTCAAGTTAAATTTAATGTCCTGATCAGTAGTGATCACATCCTTCTTCTGAATAATCTTCATACAACCCAAGGTAAGTCCTGAGATCATCTTACCCCTGCTGATCCCAAGCTCCTGATCAGAGTCTATACCAAGAGTTTGAAACCTCTCAATCAATCTCCCTTGGTAGAAGATTTCTGACAGTAGCCTTGCATAGGGCACATTTCTTTTACATGTGAGACCTTTTTTGGTTGACTCACATAGGTAACTGAACATATACTTGGGAAGATTAATGGGGATCTTCTGAAACAAGAACAGCAAGAAGTGTTTGTTGTCCCAGGAATGGTAATCAACTCCTCCTTCCCTGGGTATCAGACAGCTCAGAAGAATCTTGTTCAACATCCTAACCTCTTTCTTCATGTCCACTGTCTTGTTGAACTTTGCATCTTGAAACAAAACTTCAAGTACTTTATCAGCATATTTGTTGTCTTTGTTTGATTTGGATATGAACATTCCTGAGCTTCTGGCACCAATGGCCTTTGCTATTGTATCCTTTGTAATGGTGACCTTGATACCCATTACTGCTGGTCGTATTTCAGGAACTACTTTCTCCTCCTGACCCAACTCCAATTTAGATTTTCCTTTCTCATTACCCATTTGCCTTTTTCTCTCCATATTAGTAGCTTCTTGGTCGTAGACCTCAGCACGTACCCAGAAATCCTTAACCAGCTCCAAGTAGGTTGGCCCATTCAACATATTGAAGTAAGGTACCTAACCTTGAAAATCAAAAAGGTGCTCAACGTTGCAGTCATTGAGTTCTAAGCTTGTGAAATCCACGGTGCTCTCAATGAAGACACAAAGTTCCTCTTTGGTCAGGAACATGGTTTTAGGCTTGATAACAGTTGAAGCTCCTGAGTCGACTTCCATTGCAGAAGAAGATGTACCAGCCATTTTAGGGTTCTAAGGTTTTTTGTAAAAATGGATGATTTTCAGAGAGAAAGTTTGAAAAGATTGAAAGTGTGGGTTGTGAAAAGTGAGAGTGTGATCGTGTGAGGAGTGTTTTTGTTTAAACATTTCAGAATCAAAACAGACAAACAACATTAAACACAAAAGCACATTAATGACAATTGGGAGCGCTAAACACAGTATTCAAAGCATAAACATCATTGCCCAGGAGTTAATACTCAGCAGTTAAAAGACCACACGTCAGACAAATTGTTCAAATCCTCTCTCAGTAGTGGGCCATGTGTCAAGTGTCCACTAACATTGAGATTTATCAGAGGATAAAAATTCAGATTCTGAAACTCAGACTCTGATGACTTCAGAAGCTGAACTTTCTTCAGACTCTCAATAATGAGCTTCAGATAAGTCTTAGCTTCTGATGCTCTTCAGATTCTCAGTTCCCATTCAGAGTCAAGCAGATTTTTCAGAGATAAAATGCATGTTCAGATTCTTTTTAATAAAATCAAATCTATCTTCTGCTAGAGGTTTTATGAATATATCAGCCCACTGATGATCAGTATCAATGAATTGAATATCCAAAACACCCTTCTGAACATAATCTCTTATAAAGTGATGTTTAATTTCACTATGCTTGGCTCTTGAATGCAGAATAGGATTTTTAGACAAACAGATAGCAGCAGTATTATCACAAAAGATAGGAATACTATTTTCATGAATCTGATAGTCTTCTAACTGATGTTTCATCCAGAGTAGTTGTGTGTAACAATTTGCAGCTGAGATGTATTCTACTTCTGCTGTTGATAATGCAATAGTTGATTGTCTTTTACTGGCCCAGGATATCAGATTCTCACCAAGAAATTGACAATTTCCACTGGTTGATTTTCTTTCAATCCTATCACCAGCATAATCAGCATCACAGAATCCAATCAACTTATAATCTAAACATTTTGACAGAAGTCTAAGATTAGTTGTTCCTTTCAGATACCTGAAGATTCTCTTGACAGCAGTCATATGAGATTCTCTAGGATCTGATTGAAATCTTGCACATAAGCATACACTGAATAAAATATATGGTCTAGAAGCTGTTAAATATAACAGAGAACCAATCATACCTCTGTATAGCTTCTGATTTACCTTTGAGCCAGTGTCTTCTTTGCTTAAGTTGCAGGTTAGATGCATTGGTGTAGTCATTAATTTACAATCTTCAAGATTGAAATTCTTCAGAAGCTCCTTTGTATATTTTGATTGATGAACATACACTCCATCTTTGGATTGGTTGATTTAAATTCCAAGAAAGAACTTCAATTCTCCCATCATGCTCATTTCAAATTCATCCTGCATTAACTTAGAAAATTCCTTGCAAAGAGTGGCATTAGTAGAACCAAATATAATATCATCCAAATAGATTTGAACAATTAAGATGTCCATCTTAAGTGTCTTTCTGAACAGTGTAGTGTCAACTTGTCCTCTTACAAAATCATTTTTAAGTAAGAAATTACTTAGCCTTTCATACTAAGCTCTAGGAGCTTGTTTCAGACCATATAGTGATTTCTTAAGTTTTAAAACAAAGTCTGGATGTTTTAAATCTTCGAAACCAGGAGGTTGTTTGACATACACTTCTTCAGAAATGACACCATTTAGAAAAGCACTCTTAACATCTATTTGATATAAAATGATATCATGATTCACTGCATAGGAAAGAAGTAATCTGATTGCTTCCAATCTTGCAACTAGAGCAAATATTTCAGTGTAATCAATTCCTTCCAGCTGACTATAGCCTTGAGCAACAAGTCTAGCTTCATTTCTGACAACCTCTCCCTGTTCATTCAGTTTGTTTCTGAACACCCATTTTGTTCCAATAATGTTCTTGTGATTTGGTTTTGCAACTAAATCCCAAACATCATTTCTTTGAAACTGATTGAGTTCTTCTTGCATAGCCACAATCCATCCATCATCAAAAAGTGCTTCATCAACTGTTGTAGGTTCAATCATTGACAATAATCCAAGCATAGAATCATTTTGTCTGAATGTTGATCTGGTCTTTCTTGGACTATCCTTGTTTCCAATTATTAACTCTTTAGAATGTGAAGACTTGTACTTGAAAGTGTTTTTGGGTGGATTTGCTTCTTGAGATTCATTAAGAACTTGTTCAGAAACAGCTTGATCTTGATTAGCATCTGGAGGAGTGTCAGCTTCTGGAAGGTTTTCAGCTTCTGGAAGATTTTCAGCTTCTGACCTTTTATCAGACTCTGAATTATGATCAGGTTCTGAAGCATCTTCTGAGAGTTGAATATCTAGCTCTGACATATTCTCAGGCTTCTTATCATCAAATTTGATGTGTATTGATTCTTCCACAACGTGTGTTTCAGAATTATACACTCTGTATGCTTTGGATCTCTCAGAGTAACCTAGGAAGATACCCTTTTGAGCCTTAACATCAAATTTATTTAGATAGACTTTATTGTTTAGATTGTAATATGTACATCCAAACTGATGAAAATAGGAAATGCTTGGCTTTCTTCCTTTGAATAACTCATATGCTATTTTATTCAGAATTGGTCGAATGTAGATTATGTTCTGAATATAACAAGTTGTGTTAACAGCTTCTGCCCAGAAGTACTTTGCAATGTTAGATTCATGAATCATGGTTCTGGTCTTGGAAAGATCTGTTCTTTCTTTTTACAACTCCATTTTGCTGAGGAGTTCTAGGAGAAGATAACTCATGGAGGATTCCATGTGTTTCACACAATGCCTCAAAAGGTTCATTTTCAAATTCACCACCATGATCACTTTTAACTTTCAAAATTTTCAAATCTTTTTCAGTTTGTACTTGCTTGCTGAAGTTATTAAACACATCATATGTTTCATTCTTGGTTCTAAGGAATTTAACCCAAGTCCACCTATTGTAATCATCAACAATTACCAATTCATATGTCTTCCCATTGATTGATGTAGTGCTAACAGGACCAAACAGATCAATGTGAAGTAGTTCTAAGGGTCTGGATGTAGATACAAACAGCAATTATTGATGTAGTGTCTTTAGAGGTTTTATCAATTTTTCCTTTCTAGCATGCTCCACAAACAACATCTGAGTGATATTCAATGTTTGGTAAGCCTCTGACGAGTTGTAACTTTCTAAGCTTAGAGATTAATCTCCAGTTAGCATGTACCAACCTTTTGTGCATACCCATTTCTCATCACTCACTAACTACCTTCTGATCAACCAGTTCTGAAAAATCAATCTTATAGACATTGTTCTTTCTCTTTCCCAGGAACATAAAAGATTTATCTTTGTTGTTGATTACTGTACATGTGTTCTTATCAAACAAGACATCATAACCACTATCACAAAATTGACTTATGCTAAGTAGGTTATGTCTTAGTCCATCTACCAACAAAACATCATTAATGGAAATGGAAGAATTACCTATCTTACCAGTACCAATGATCTTGCCTTTCTAGTTTCCTCCAAATCCCACAGTTCCTCCCTCTTTCATGGTCAGGGTTTGGAACATAGACCTTTCTCTTGTCATGTGTCGCGAGAAGCCACTGTCCAGTACCATGATCTTGCCTTTTCTTTTAATCTTAAGCATATCTGCAGCATCAATGATTTCAGGCTTAGGTACCCATATCTTTATGGCTCCTCTTAGGTTAGTTCTGAAAGGATATGATTTATTTTGCACTTTGTGTCTGACATTCTGAGGTTTAAAAGGTTTTGCATAAACTGGTTTAGTATCCTTTGAAGGTTTCCTAAACACTGCTTTTTGAAAATGTGTGTCTGATCTTTTCAGAATCTGAGGCTTGCTAGTCTTAGGTTCTGATCTTTTCAGAGTCTGAACCTTTTCAGGTTTAGAATCTGCTTTCCTCGCAATCTTAGACTTAGAACCTTTTGGTTTTGATTTCAACAGATTCTTAGATTCTGCTTTCATCAACACCTTTGGTTCAAAAGTCTTGGATTCTGAGTTGTTCAGAACTTTAGACTCAACAGTCTTTGATTCTGATGTCTGACTTTGGAACAAAACATACCTTAGTACCTTTCATAATATCTCCAGAATAGGATGGTAGGTTTGTTTCTTTTAAATGATTGAATGGATCATTTGAGAAACCAATACCTTCTCCCCTGTTTCTGTTAATATTATAAATCATATACACAACTTTGCTTCTCTTGATTCCAGTTAGTATGAACTCTTGAAGTGCAATTTCTTGCTCACTTGGGACTTCATCAGGTTTCTTATGAGCCATTTTTCTCAAATCTCTTACCTCTTCATCTATCTCATTGATATGGTTATGAAGTTGGAGATTTTCATCAGACAACAAGTTATATTTCTTTTTCAAAGTTTTTAATTGTTTTATCTTGCTTCTGAGATGGTTCATAAGTTCCTTAACTGTTTCAACAAGTTCTGATTGAGTAAGTTCAGAAAATACCTCATCTTCATCTTCAGAGTCTGATCCTGACTTTGTATCAGAAGATGATGTTGCCACTAGAGCTAGATTAGCTTCTTCTTCATCTTCCTTCTCAGATTTAGATTCATTGTCAAGATCATCCCATGTTGCCATAAGACTTTTCTTGAGTTTGTTTCTGAAGTTGCTTGATTTAGAGTTGGTCTTCTTGGATTTCTCCTTTGATTTTTCCTTCTATAGCTCTGGACAGTCAGCAATGAAATGACCAGTCTTTCTGCAATTGAAGCAACCCTTCTGATCTTCCTTCTTGGAACCAGATCCTTTGAAGCCACTAACTTTTTTAGTACTGAAACCTTTTGGAAAGCATTGCTAGATCCTCAGCTTCTGAATCTTCTTCAGAACTTCCCTCAAGAGATTCTTCATCAGATTCTATGGCTTTTAGAGCTTTTGATGACTTTCCTTTAGATTTAAGTGCTATAGACTTAGATTTTCTAACAGGTTCATCTTCATTGAGTCCTAGTTCGTGCACTTTGAGAGAGCTGATAAGATCTTCAATACTAAGAGTATTTAGATCTTTAGCTTCCTCAATGGCAGTTACTTTAGGTCTCCATTTAGATGGTAGACTTCTGAGGATCTTGTTCATATGGTCAGCAGTTGAGTAACTCTTTTTCATAATCTGAAGTCCAGATACCAGAGTCTGAAACCATGAGAACATAGTCTCAATGTTTTCATCCTCCTTCATCTTGAACAACTCATACTGTTGAACCAGAAGGTTGGCCTTGGCTTCTCTAACTTTCTTGTTTCCTTCATATTTAGAGCACAAGGAAGTGAAGATGGCCTTTGCAGTAGCCTTATCACTTAGCTTCAAATATTCATTGTGAGGCAGAGAATCCACAATAATACCTCTTACTCTATGAAGCTTTCTGTAGATCTTTCTTTCAGCATCAGTAAGACTTTTTCTATCAATAGCTACTCCTTCTTCATCAACTGGTATAGTTATACCATCTTCAATGATATCCCAGAGGCTATCATCTATTCCAATTATATGACTATACATCTTGCTTCTCCACCAAGAAAATTTTTCAGGATCACCAGTAAACAAAGGAGATTTATGGTGTGAGTGAGATTGCTTATCATCTGTACCATAGTCATATGATACAGCAGCTCCAGATCTAGGAGCAGGTTGAGAGGAACCACCAGATTCACTAGAAGACATGTTTTTCTCAGGATCTATCCTGACACACTGTTAAGTGATTAAATATCAGAACCAGAGCTCTGATACCAGTTGAAGGTGAGAAAAACACAAGAAGGGGGGTTGAATTGTGTTGGCTTTTTCTTTCTCAAAAACTAAGAGTTAGTTCAGCTTCTGATGTATGATCAGAATCTGAAACTAAGTTCAGAGTTCAGACGCAGCGAATTGAAAGTAAATGAGAGAGAGAGAGAGAGAGAAAGACACAAGCAATTATCCTGGTTCCTTCCACAGCCCGGAAGTAGTCCAGTTCCCTTGTCACTTACAAGAGATTTTTCACTATAATCCAATGATTGCAAAATGCTCAAGCACAAAAGCAAGAGACTTCCAGATGCTCAAACACACAGTAAGAGACTTCTAATTGCTCAAGCACACAACAAGAGACTTTTGATTGCTAAAGCACAAAAGCAAGATACTTCTAAAAAAACAGAGTTACAAAGAAATATGTTTGGTTTGAACACTTGATATACTATCAGTGCTGTTCACAAAATACAACACAGTTCATCAGACTCTAGACTTAAGAAATTCTAAGATAAGAAAGTTTGTAAGAATTTCTAAGTGTTTGATGCGTATAGAGTTTAGCAGAGTATTGACACTTTTCAGAGTCTTGTATATGCGTAAGTCATGATTCTTCAAGTCTTAAGTCCTTTATATAGAGGAGTAAAGAGACGTTGAGAAGATGCTAAATCATCAATAGAGTTGTTTGATTTGAAGTTTGATCCAAAGTTGATTTGTTCCTTGATTTGGATAACATACCATGAAGAATACCGTTTGAATCTTTTCCTTAAAATGGATTATATGTCTTGTCCAAGGAGATAAAGTTGCAGAGAACGTTTCTGACTCTGAGAGGTTTGCAAAGGTCGTGGTTATACTATGTCCTTGATGACAGTGACACCAATTGACTTCTGATACTTCAGAGTCTGAGTCTTTAGCTTCTGATCCTTCAGACCTCATAGTCTGAGTCTTCAGCTTCCGATCCTCCAGACTTCTGAGTCTGAGTCTTCAGCTTCTGATCCTTCAGCTTCTAAGACTTCAACTTCTGACTTGCAACACAAGCTTCCAACAATATTTCCTTGCTCTTAAACTTGTTCCTTCAGGACCAAACTTGATTGATACTTGAATAATTTTTAGTCTATGGTCCTGCACACTTGAAACAAGTATTAACATATCCAATTTTCTTTTTAATACCTTGTTATCAACAAAACTCAAAAGAGGCATTGTTTACACATTTTGTTCCAACACAATATATATATTAGATTACTTAAATGTTGATTTCATTCATAGAATTATAGTAGAATAACATATGATTACTACTTTTACAAAATACAGAAAGAATGTTGATTTAAAGATAATGAGAGAAAAAGTGATGTTATCCAACAAACCAAGTTGAAATAGTATATATATGGATAGTTATATATAAGAGAAAAGAAATATATATTTGATATTTGAATATCGTTTATATATCGTTTATATAATACGATATGATAATTGGCCTAAGTAAAAATAAAGAAAATTATAATTGCTTGAGTTGTTATAAGTTAAACCTATAAAAGTGAAATAATTGTAGACAAAAAAGAAACAAACAATTGGAGGAAAGTTGAATGTATGAGAATGCCACTTGTAAATTGTTATAATTAAAAAAACCGTAGAATTATAGTAGATAATATATTACTTAAATGTTTTTCATCCATAGAATTATAGTAGAATGACATATGATTACTACTTGAACAACATACAGAAAGAATGGTGATTTACAGATAATGAGAGAAAAAGTGATGTTATCCAACAAACCAAGCTGAAATAGTATATATAAGAGAGAAGAAACATATATATGATATTTTAATTAAACACTTGATCAATATTGATCAAACCTTTGAAATTAACATAATTAGCAGCTAGCTAACACAATTTAGACTACCATCAAGCAACAAATAACACTAATGTAATTCTTCAAGCACAAATTTGAACTTAATAACATTCTTCCAGCGAGGAATGCTAATAACATTCTCTTTTAAACATTCTCTTTAGCACCCGCTATTTAATTGGGTTAAATTAATGTGAGACTTACAATTTGAAAATGAAACTCACATTTCCCCTAATAAAATAATAAATGCTAGAGATAGTGCTCAAAAGAAAGTATTGTTAGCATTCCTCTTCTTCAAGCATATATGTGTATCTCATCGTTTTATATGGTATCACTTTAGAATGTATTTAACCACGCCTGGGAGATGAATGTTCAAGAAATAATCATCCCATTTGATCACTTTGGGATCAAAATAAAACAAATCTGTCTCCACCCCACCTTGTCTTGCTGACATTCTCAACTTCTCTGTATTCATGTCATCAAATCTGCATGCCACAAACAATATGTTTATGCTTACAAATATATGCTTAAATAATAGCACCTCAAGATACATAACCTTTTAATACCTAGACAAATATTAAAAATAGTCAACTACTTACAATTTAAATTAACCTTAATTAATCAACTCCTCAAAACCGGCTTGTAATGATAATACATGAAGCATATTTATATATCACTTAATGTTTGGTGACCCAATGGATATAAGATATACTTTTTTAGAATTCTTGTTGGATTTAACTCAACTCGTACAAAATCACTCAACCCTTAAAAATATCAATTTGTAAGACGAGGGATGTGTCTCATTTATAAAGTTCTGGACTAGACATCTGAAGTATGCCCTGAGTGACCTGACAGCGGGTAGTCTAATGAATCTTGAATGGTATCTGATATCATCTCATAATTTGGGTTGGGTACATGCCACTTGGGTCAAATTCTATCCTTGCTAAATTGGCTTATATGGTGAGGGATGTCTCTTACTTTTTAACATATTTTCAAGTCATATCTCATTAAATATGAGACTCTTAACAAACTTAACCATTGTCTTAGAATTTATGTTGGTCTAACTCAACTCTATGAAATTGACTTGGTAGATGACAAATGCCCACCACTTAAAAGTATTTAATTAGACATATCTATTCAAATATTCGATTCAAAACATAGATGAAGCATATAGTCATTCTAATAATACTTACACGCCCTTGAAGAACAAGTAAGGCTTGTAGAGGTCTACCAACCGCATAACAATCTGGATCTTCCTTTTGAGATCAAGATATGTCCCTTGGAAATACTGGCAAAGTGCAGTATTAGCTAGCTCAAGTCCCTACCAAATGCAAAAAGTACATATGAGACAACATTAACTACTTTTTAATCCTTGTAAAAATTTCAAATAAAGAAAAAATTTAGTGATGGTGAATTAGTGATCATGGCTTTAAATCGCGGTCTGCAATCATTATATGATTTTGTGGTCTCCATAACGGTATCCGACTGCAATTTGAGTGTATCAGGTTGCATTTTTTCCGTATTTTGCCACAATATAATAATAACTCGCACCATGCGACCGCAATTTAAAACCATGTAAATCATTATAAAAAATAAAGATATAGAATTGACTCTAGTTAGAAACCTTTAACATAAGAAGGTAGCGAATGAACATGAATCTTCTGAAGCTGTCCATGTTGTTAAACACTGTAACTTTGCCAACTTTAACAGGCTTTCCATCTTTGTTTATCCATGGTTTTGCTGTGAAATGTCTAAAGCCAAATTCTTGAAGATCACTATAAATAAGAGGTCTTCTAACAGAGGAACCAACATGATATATAGCATTGTTATTAGGATGATTTGCATGAGCTACAATGGCCACTAGTATTGAATTCACCACCATGTCAGCTGGTATCTGATTATTGAATAAGTGGCATTTAAGATGAGAGTGAGACTAGAAAATTAATGGAGAAATTATAATTAGGAATAAATACTATTGGTTTCATGGAGAACCTCACCACATCAACAATTGCATTAAGATCTCCAAGGAAGCATGTTAATTTTCCTTTCCCATAAGCTACGGCTAAACTGTCAATAGTCCTGTAATTAAAAAAGCACAAATATCAATAAAATATAGGTATGTATTTTTTCAATCAAGTCCTACTATTAATATTTAAAGTTGGTCTTCAAATTTTTAAGTAAATGAAAATTAATAGTAGCACTTGATTGAAATAAGGGTTTTGCTAACAAGTGTTTTTGTTAATGATTTAAAAATGGAAACAATTGATAACTTTTAAGTGGGAAAAATTGCTTTTTGATGTTTCAATAGTGTGTTGAATACACAAATTCCAAGATAAAATTTCTACTTTAAACTTCTTCTCAAGTGCCCTAAGGGCACTTGTTAGCAATTCCCTTGAAATAATTTTCAAATTTGGTTCTCTTGATTGAAAAGGAAAAAAAATTAAAGTGAATAATATTGCTCAGAATAAATTCATTTTGGTCGTTTCCTAAAATTTGTACAAAATACATCAATTTTTCCTAACCTATTTTAGTTTATGAAATTTAGAACAAAGGTGCTATTTCTATCAAGTCCTACTGTTAATTCACACTAGATTGATGACCCGTGCGCCGCACGGGTCTTATGAGCTGGAATACAATCGCTAAAAATCAAATACAATGGTTTTTTTAAGTACAACACGGGAAGATAATGTTGTATGAAATACTAAAATGACACAGATAGTAAGTGTGGTTTGATCATCACAGGGGAATTGTAACGGACGTGATTTAATGCAATGAGCCAATCAAGGAGACAAATCTTGAAACTGAAATGGCAGGGTAAACCAAAGGTTAACATTACATGGTTGACTAAATAAATAACAATAAATGTGCAACAAAATTCAAATTTGAAATTAGAGTGGAGGGGAGATTTTTAGGGTTGCAATCTTTAGCATTTAATGCATGACAATTAGAGGGAAAAAAATTAGGTTTAGGTGTTGCTAGACCTAATAACTTTTAAGAATAAGGGATTTACCTAAAACTTTATACCTCATTGAAGGTTCAAAAGTTAAAAACAGTAAAAGTTTGGACAATGTGTAAGTTTAGAATTGTATGAGGATAAAACTTAAACATATGTTGATTTTAAAAGATTTTGTTTCATTCGATAATTTAAGTAAAGAAAGGATTTTACTTGGTTTGGTTTCTTTTTTTAAGTAAGTGGGGAGGCACAGAAGGATATGCAACATCTTAAGTATATTTAAATGAAAAAAAAAATGTACAAAAAATTGAAGGACATAAAACCTGATCTAGTGTTATAAAAAAACAAACAACCCAAATGAGCAATGCATAACAACCCTAATGGATAAATAAGCCACAAATCAATATCTGGAGCAAACAATTATGCACCTCTTGCACAATCCGGCGAGTCCACATATAGACACAAAACCAAATTGTAAAAAAATAAATTAGGTGTGGGGGTTGACGAACATTGGACCTAGATTTTGATAACGACGAATGGACCCGACCGCCAAGACATTAAAGAATTCACCTACCAACAATATATTGTGAATCTATTGTGACAAACATAAATTGTTGAGTTGATTGAAGATATTTTAAGTAAAAACAAGATGATTTAAGTAATTTTTAATTGAGGAAAGTTTTTTTTTTACTAAATTGAGAAAAATTATTGAGTGACCAAAATAAATAAGACAATATAAAATATTAAAGATAAAATTGTGAAAAGAAAAAGTTTATACAAAAATTTATGAAAATAGATTGAGTGACCAAAATTATTCATCCATTACTGTGGAAAGGTTAAGACAGACAATGAGATTAAGTTTTAAAAGTAAATTTAAACTAAAAGAAAATTATACCTTACACCTTCAGACCAACCAGGGAAAGGTTCTTTGAATGTACTAGTGACAATGGCTGGACGAACAATAACAACAGACAAGTTTCCTTTCAATTCTCCCACAAGCATTTCTCCCATTGCCTTTGTGAATACGTATGTGTTTGGCCATCCATATAATTTTGCCCTGATTTGATTGTTCATAAAGTAAACTAAAATTGTTGTCCCAAAAACATAAACCAGTATTAATTGAAATTTAAGGTGGTGTACGTGCCAAATATCTAAACATTGTTTAGTAGAATTTAAGGATTTGTTTGTTTGTTTGGCCCATAAAAACACTTTTTTGGATTCCTAAACTGTTTTCATCTATTTATAATAAATTAATAATATTTTTGGAATAAATAAAATATAGGTCATGCTAACATATACCTTAAGTGTTTTACAAATAAAAAATATTTATTGAAAAAATATTAATTTTTAACTTCTTGAAAAATAAATTGACGTACAATTTCTAAAACATAATTTTCACATTATGTTACTTAACAAATGTCCTTAAGTCAAAGGCAAATGTCCTTAAAATTTTGATTGTCCCTAATAGTACTAGTGTAAGAGTCTCTCCAATTTATAAACACATGCATATTTGTATCTCATCTATTTTAGGACTATAAACATACTCCGCCACACATTTATTTGACAGAAAAATTGCAAAATCTCTTCTCTCGTAAATTTATGTTCAGTTTAATCCATTCTTATAAATCCAACTCATAAATTTATGTTGATTGTCTTCCTGTAATAAATATTTAAAATAAGGTGCCTCTCATATCCAAGATATAATAGGACGACATGGCAACAATGATCTAGTAGGGTCAAATAAATTTAAGTTGTCGTAATCAACCATTTAAACCGGCCAATTTAAAGCGGGTGTGTCTCACTTGTAAACATATTTTTACATCATGTTACAGGTAATCTTTAATTCTGAACATCAAGTATATTCTGAAGAAATATAATTAAAATAAAATTTTCAAAATTGACAGTCGTATTTTTAATTTGCAAAATTGCTGTCCAAAATTGTCCATGTTAGAAGTCATGTTGCCACTGAATATACTTGGACATAAACTTTGAATTTAAGGGTTGGTGTGAGAAATTAGGAGGGTATCGTAGGGTTTTGGGTAAAACGAATGAGAAAAGGAAAATTGAATAAATTATAGTATTTCCCCAATTTGAACCAGAGAGTTTATTTTTTTCATAGTACAAAATCTTTTAAATGGGGGTCGGGATTCAAAAATTATATCGGAGGGTTTTAGAAGATTCAAATAAATTCTTTAAAAACAATCTATATTGGTATAATACCTTCAAAACTAAAAATATATCAACTATAAACATTTATATATCATTCTCTACAAAAAATAATCTTTCAAAAAAGTTGAAATATTTCTCTTTCCCTCTGATCTCCTGGTATGTTGAGACCCATCACCCATGACCATGAGTAAGTTCTAATATCTCTCTTCTTAAATATCCAAGAGAGATAAGTTGGTCATGTTTGGTAAGAAATTATTCAAAATATTTAATGGAGCAAAGGCAAGCCTTGTGTCTCGATTAATTAATTACTTATTGGCACTTCTAAAAAAAAAACTCTAAGTATAAGCACTTGAATTATCCAGAGTCTTTATTTACCTCTAGATCAAACTCTAAATTATTAGTTTCATTTTCTTGAAAATCGGATGATAAACACAAAAAAAATATGTAATGCACTGTGTATATAAAGTAGTTATGGTAAATCAAGCAAATGAGTTCAATTGGTTAATAGATTACACCAAAATACAAATTGTTCATGACAACCTTGATTTCAAAGAGTAATCCAATACTTTCTTGTATGAGGACTTTGAGATATCGATATAATCCTGATGTTGGTTTCATTTATAAGAGTCCACCACTTATTTTTACTTTATTGATACAACAAGAGTCCCACATACTTGTGTGATCCTAAATAAAAATCATAATACGCAACATTCGAATAATAGATTTGCAATTCTTTCAACAACAAAAAATAATAGATTTGCAATAACTTTTTTTTTGTTACATTTGCAATAACGTTTATTCCCTTGTCGCATACAAATTAAGAAAACGATTTCATGCTAATTAAAGTTGAACATCAACTACATGGACCTTAGAAGACTGGATTGTATATATGTTGGAATTAAGAAAACAATTTCATGCTAATTAAAGTTGAACATCAATAACATGGACCATAGAAGACTGGCTTGTATATATGTTGGGTGTCAAGCTAATAAATCGGCCATTAAATTAGTCCTTGTTTTTTTATAAAAAAAAAAAATTAGTACTAGTGTAATAGTTGTTAGGTTAGTACGGTATTTTCTCATTTAGGGTTTGAATTTCGATCTTTGACCAACTTCCGCTATTGTTATCTTTGAACAAAAGTTAAGGGGTTGAGTTTTTGAGTTTCTCACTTATAAATTGCCAACTTCCATTTTTCTAATTAATGTAAGACTTCTAACTTACACTTCTTACACAACATACATGAACAATGTAAAATATATTTACATGTATAATTTACTATTGTGATGTCATAAACTTAGGAGTTTGACTCGTGAAGTTACCAACTTTAGAGATGGGTCAATCTTGTATATTAAAATAAATAAATGTCCCGTTTCGACTTGAGAAATAGTCTCATAGCAGACCCAATGAGCCTAATACATAGCAACGGGCATCTATGTGGGGTGAAATACCAAAATTAGAAGAAAATAAATAAATAAAAAATCTTAATAATATTTCACAAACCTGCTAATACCCAAGTTCTTCATGGTCATTTTAATTTCATCCTCTGTTGCTCCCAGCTGTTGTAACTCATGCAATTTGTCTTGCACCACTTTCTCTTCTACCTCAACATCTAATCCATTGACACCATTTAAGGAGTGACCCAAGTGATATGGTTTCTCTAATATGAGCCCTTCTCCCTCCCCACATACATATGCTGAAATTAATTTGTTAAGGTACAATAATTATTGTGAGGCCCTTCTCAACATAAAAATATTGTGAGCCTAATTAATATTTTTCCTAACTTTTGGGATTGATATTGACATAGATTTATGGGTCATGGTAACTTGTGTCCTAAGGGTACAAATTAAGCAACCTAATAATATAAATATTCCCTTAATACTTGTGCATTGAATCAATTAAAAGTTAAAAAATTAAATTCAATGCACAGATTTAAAAAGAAATCTACATTTGACTTATTAACTTGTGTCTTAAGGGAACAAGTTAGCATTTCTCTAAATTTATTACTTAGTATGTACTGACCTGTTGATACATGCACAAGAACCTTGAGTTTACTGCATTTTTTGGCAAAGTTTATAATATACTTAATCCCAAATGTATTTAGGCCCAAAGATATATCATACCTGCATAGAGGTGAAAATAAAAAGTAAAATTGAATATAAAAAAAAAGTGAAAGAATAAAAAAATCTACTTTGGTAGAGTAATAAAAGCCTGATATTTTCAGTACCTTTCATCAAAGTTTGTATTTGCAGCTAAATTAACAATAACATCTGTTTGATTGTGAATTTCTTCCTTTAGAATAGAATCTTCCAATCCCAAGTCTTCAAGAGAAATGTCCCCGGGTACTAGAGTCACTTTTTCCGAAAGAAATGTAGTAAAATTTGCCCCCAATTTTTCCTTTAGACATTTAAACAAGTCCTTCCCTATTATCTACATAACAAAATACATATTTAGTTAGCTTCAAGCTTCATTAATTGTTATATGTGACATATTATATGGTGACAAAATTGACGTGTTTGGCCACTATCAATGATTGAGAAAAATAGAAAAAATGATACACTACCATAGTTGATATATAAGCTGATTTATTTAGTTTCACGTATATTAAAAAGAATATTTATCTCTGTTGGTATAGCTTCATTGATATACGAAGGTTAAAGTTCGAACTCCGAATTTATTCAGTTTCAAATATACAGATTAAAAGGATCTCATATATTAAAATTTATTTTAAATCTCACTTAATATTTAAAATTATTGGGCCTACTCTGAGTTGATGAGAGATTATGAGGCTAAATAGTACAAGAAGCAAGAAATGAAATTTCACGACAGTGCAATATAGTAACCATGCATGGATAATATGGTAAATAGAAAATGATCTACGGGATAAACAAGTAATTACAAGGATGATGTCGTAAATAGAAAATGATTTGTGGGACAAACAAGTAGTTAACAATTCATTAATAGTTCAATTCTTGGCTTGCAAAATAAGGGTAGATCACTATTCTAACATACCTATTGTTATATCAAACATATGGTACACTTTATATTCCAAAAGATAAGGGCCTAGTCATCGGTTAAAACAGACGCAATCTGAGGGAACGTTCATCTTTTTGTTTTTTACAACAAAATGATATATATAGATGAAAAATAAGTACAAAGGGCTAGCGTACCAACAGTACCCTAGAAACCAACCAAAAAAAATCTTGTTAACCGGAGCCCCTGAAGCACTAGTTAAGAAACTAAAAATAGAAAGAAAAGACATGATTTGCATTGAAAAAATTAATTTTTCAATTTTTAAAAAATAGAATACACAATTTCCAAAGAAATATTTCTTTTTATAATTTCTTAATCAATGCCTCCGGGACATCGGTTAACATTTCCAAAAAAAAAAAAAAAAGCAAACAAAAGAACACAAAAGGCACCCACCACCTACAACAACACCAGCAAAACCACACCCAGAGCTCAATCCCAAATGGAGATGGACGAAGCCTATTATCCCAGAATCTTAGGGAACGTTCTTCCAAATACATGTATGCCTAACTATTGCTAGCCTGGTAATTTGGTAGGATGAATAAAGAAAAGTTGATATCGTATATGACACCGTATAAAACAATACCATATATAAATATGGTGACACCATATATAAATATGGTGTTCCTTTAAAAATAAAATTAAATAAATATGGTGTTGAGCAGAAAACTTATTTCCACCTAACATTTCTCTTTCTCAAATTTAAGTTATACTTTTAGTTCTCAAGATTTTAGACTTAAATTTAAGTTAGACTTTTAGGTCTCAAAATTTTAGACTCAAAAAATCAATTTAGTTATAAATATATAATATAACGTGCTAGTTATAAATGTTTGTCCGATTTAATTACTCCAAGATGAGGATTTCATATCCTCTATGACTTAGGTTTGAACCTTAAACTTAGCAAAACTTGATTATTTTATTTTTATAAGCCATGTGTTATATATATTTTAAAATAAATGAAAAAGGCTTTATTATTAAATTTGATTTAGACCTCTAAACATGTTAGGTCGACTTTGCTTAGTAATAAGAATGTAAACATTGTAACTTCAAGAGATGAAATTTTAATCTCATATGAAACGGTTATAAAGTGGTTATTAGTGTGATTATTATTAATAAAATTTTCTATTTTCCCAATTATTATTATTATTATTATTATTATTATTATTATTATTATTATTATTATTATTATTATTATAATACCTTTTTATTTCAAATTTTAACCTTGAGTTAAACTACGCTATATTTACAATTTTATCCATTTCACTTTATGACTTAAATAATTAATAAAAAAAATCTAAAGTATAAAAAGAACAACACACTATAATAGGAATTTAAATTATTAATTAAAAAATTTAAATCACATTAAACTATGAATAACACCACATCAATAGAAATAATATTTGACACTATTAAAGAGCTTATTTTAATTTGTGTCGCCAAAAGTATTTTATCAGTAGAAAAGCAGATAGACGAACACGTTAATGTCCATCTTTTACCGATAATAACCATAGAAGTAGTAATTACTTAATACTTATGGATACAAAAGGAAGGGTAAATGCCATGACTACATGCAGTCTGCAGACATTTTTTTTTGTTTTAAAAGAGAAAATGAAAGAAAGTACAAAATATAAATTTGGCCTGGCAGAGAGCACTAAGTTATGAATTTTGTACCTCATTGTTAAAGCGATGAGAAGCAGATATTGCATCTGCAGCTCTTAAAAGAAGATAAAGCTTCTTAACATTTGGTTGAACTCTCAATATCTTCTCCAATAAAACTGTCAAACATACAGATCCAAGTACATAAGTGCACATATTATAGTACCATTTTTAAGGTACAGAAAGAAGAAGAAAAGAAAAACATAAAAAGGAATTAGAGGGTACTCATACTTTTAGCAAGGAAGCCAGTGGCACCAGTGACTAAAATGGTCTTATCTTGAAGAAAATGGAGTACACTTCCCAACTCCATTGTAGTAGTATAGTACTTGTAAATAAAAACAAAAACAGAAAAAAGAAGAATAAAGTGTGTCAAATTAATTAATTAATGAGAGGAAAAAGTTGAACAGTGAATTTTTCAGACAAAACCGACACAAGAGAGTGGAGAAGTATAAGCCCATTTGGCCATTTCATATAAAGAGAAATCAGCTGGGAACAGCAATTATGAGATAGAGTGTACGCAAGCTCTTTGAATAGTGTTGATAGTTTAATTAATATCTTAGGTACACTGAAGTAATTACAATCGCAATAATTTCATTTCTATAATCTTTCTTGTGTTTTGTGGTTCAGGAAAATATTTAACCAATAAAAAACCTAATGTAATTTATTTTTTATTAAGTTGAACATAATGCATATCTTAAAAAATTTGATGTTGATGTCAACTGTGTTGTAGAATTGATTCAATTGCTATTATTATTTTCTTATATGGTGTATTTAGCAATGTAAGTATATATGAAGAACCATCATGGTTTGGTTTTGGTATTTGAAAAGAGTGATTTTAAATTTTTGTTTTTGTTACTACTGTACACAGTTTTACCTACAAAATGTAGGTCAACAATATAAGTGAATATACTTTAGGCCTATACTATACTCTCTATCAAGCGATATTATAAGATGCAATTATTAAGAGTCTCATATTTGATGAAACATAGCATGAACATAAGTTTATAATTGGGGCAATCTTCATTTACAATTCGTTTGTGTAAGGTTTCTCCATATCAAATACTATTCGAAATTCATCAGACTATTTGCTATGAGATTATCTTTATTGAACTACTCAGGTCACACTACAAATGTCTAATCCTAAACATGAGAGATGTGTTAAGAGCACCATATTAAAAAATTATAATATTAATTCATCTTACAAGATCTAATTACTGTCAACCAAAATTTCAAGAGTAATGTTATAACATCCCAATATTTGTCGTTAAAATTTTTTTGATATATTATTTATTCAACAACTTATCTTATTTATAAAGAATTTAAGAAAATAGTAACACGGTGTGACTATGATATATTATTTATTCAACAACTTATCTTATTTATTCACCCACTATTTTCAATACATTAATTAGAGCTCTTTTATTTGTTTTAATTATTTAGTTTATTTATTGATCAATTTGGTGTGACTATGATATAATGATCATTCATTGCTTGAAAAATTTTACCCAACACCCGAACAATTATACCCCCAACCCCTACAAATCATCAAAAATATCAATTTTAACCCTTTGGAAAACCACACCCATTCTTTTCCAAAATTAAAAATAAATTATCTGGAAAAAGAAAAAAAAAAATTGTCACAACAAATAGTGAACTTTGAAGGCATGAAACAAGAGATCAATACCAGTTTCAAATAAAATATTACTTCATTTCACTTTGCTCATTGAAATGTAATAATCACTTATCTAAGTTTTCTAGAATTCACCACCATAGCAGAAAAGCTTAAAACCAAAATTCTGGAACCGAAGCAAAAGATAAAAAGAGAAAAGAAAGAAACACATCAAAATTGACCTACTCAGGGGGCGATTGATCTCTCCAATTCACTATCAATGAGTTCTTTACAAAGAGATATAAAAGGGTTACAAGAAATTAGCTTCAACAAACTCACAAAGAACAAACCTTAATTTCTACAATTTTCCCAATCTCTCCAATGAACAAGACATTCAATGATTTTCACTCACCCAAGGTGTTTACAAATGTTTCCAACCCCAAGAGAACCTTCGCCAAAGACCCTCAACCCTCAAGTTACCTCCTTTGATTTCCGAAGTTTATCTCTCTTGAAGCTCTCCTCAAAAGATGAACAATGAATGCTTAAATAGTGCCCATATACTGTCAAAATCGTGCCGCGATTGTCAGAATTGTGTCACGATAAGTTCCGTTCACAGTACATTATTACAACCTTTTCCAAAACTCGTGTCACGCCTGCCAAAATCGTGTCACGATTTTCCTTCCATATGATACCTTGGACACTGCCTCAAAAATCGTGTCACGGCTTAAGAATTCTGTCACGATTCTTCTTTTTTCACAAATTTCATTTTTGAGTCAAATTACAACAGAGAGAGTGCTAAAAAAAAAAGTGTTCCTATCATTTCTCAATTATTGGAAAACTGGTTTATTTTTAAATTGGATCTATCTTTTACTAATCACGCAATTTTAATGGAGCAAGAACAAGAAAGTTGCTACTAGAATTTTAATGGATCTATCTTCTACTTAAATTTTAAATATTTAAGTTCATTGTTTCCTAAACTTTTTGTTGAACAAGACATTTCTTCACTTCAATGTGAAGTGTGTGAATTTGCTAAACATCATCGAAATTCTTTTCCAATTCAATCTTATAAACCTTCAAAACCTTTTTCAATGATTCATAGTGATGTATGGGGGCCTAATCGAACAAGTACTTTATCCAACAAAAAATGGTTTATCACATTCACAGATGATTATACTAGACTTTGTTGGGTATACTTGTTAAAAGAAAAATCAGAGGTAGGTCAAATAATTAAAAAAAATTGTAAATTGGTGCAGACCCAGTTTAACACCCAAATACAAGTGTTTAGAACTGACAATGGTACTGAATTTTTTAATAAGATTGTGTAAAAAAAATTTCTTGAAAATGGAATTGTGCATCAAAGTTCATGTGTTAACTCACCCCAACTAAATGGGATTACAGAGAGAAAAAATCGGCACCTTCTTGAGGTGGCACGAGCACTCCTCTTCTCTACCAATGTCCCTAAATATTTATGGGGTGAGGTTGTCTTGACAGCTGCATATTTAATAAACCGTATGTCATCCCGTGTTTTGAAATTTAAAACTCCTTTGCAAAGTTTCTTGAAATATTTTCCAATTGCTTCAGTTCTAACTGATTTACCACTTAAAATATTTGGATGCACGGCTTTTGTCCACAAACATAAGCATCTTGGTAAACTTGAACCCCGTGCAATCAAATGTGTTTTTATTGGGTATTCACCTTCTCAAAAAGGTTATAAATGTTTTCATCCTAATACAAAGAAAATGTTTGTAACAATGGATGTTACTTTTTTTGAAAACAAACCTTTTTTTGGTAATGATCATCTTCAGGGGGGAAAACAAATGAAGATTCTCCTGAATTGTTTGAAAACTTAATTATCTCAGAAGATGTGTATACATCACATAATTCTGTTCCATGTACATCTATGCCTAAAGAAAATGCCTTGGAAAAATTAGATGAACCTACTCCTTCCATGAGTAAGGATCAATCAGAATCTGAGGCAACAAATCAAATCAAAGATCAAACAAATGTTTTTCTGAAATTAATCAAAATGCACCAGATAAAGATCCTTGTAATGAAACAGAAAAATGATTTGAAGAAGGAAATCCAATTTGGAAAGGCAAAATTTATGCCAAAAGGAACAATGATCAAGTAGTAGAAGACCCTATTCCTCAGCTCAGCCAAGAATCTGAACCGAGTGAAAGTCAACCGACTCATGCAGGTAAATCCCTCCTTGATCCTAATTCTCTATATACCGACCTTGATGTCCCCATAGAACTTAGGAAACAATATACTGATCTTAATGTTCTCATAGCCTTTAGGAAGCCAGGTAGGTCATGTACTAGGCACCCGTTGTCTAACTTTGTATCATATTCAAACTTGTCTCCCTCTTTTGCTGCCTTTACGTCTAAATTATCTAGTGTCAAAATTCCTAAGAATGTACAGGAGGCTCTAGAAACTCCAAAGTAGAAGGAAGTTGTTTTTGAGGAGATGAAAGCTCTTAAAAAGAATAAATCTCGGAGTGCCACAACTCTGCCGGCAGGTAAAAGAACTGTGGGGTGTAAGTGGGTGTTCACAATAAAGTACAATTCTGATGGATCAATCGGAAGGTACAAAGCTCGATTGGTTGCAAAGGGATTTACTCATACCTATGTCATAGATTACTCAGAGACCTTTGCTCCTGTCGCAAAGCTTAACACAATCAGATACTCTTATCCCTTGCTGTTAACTTAGACTGGCCTCTCCACCAGCTAGATGTCAAAAATGCCTTCCTCAATGGTGATTTAGAAGAAGAAGTGTATATGGATTGTCCTCTAGGTTTTGAAAAAACTTTTGGGTCACAGGTGTGTAAACTAAAGAAGTTTTTATATGGGTTGAAATAATCTCCGAGAGCTTGTTTAGAAGTTTACTCAGTCTGTGAAGAAACAGTAATATACTCAAGGACAAGCTGGTCACACTTTATTCACAAAGTCAGGCCAAAATGGGATGATAACTATTTTGATAGTCTATGTTGATGATATTATTCTTACAGGTAATGATGAGATAGAAATGAAGAGATTAAAAAGAAACTTAGCAGCAGATTTTGAAATCAAAGACTTAGGTCCCCCTCAAGTATTTCCTTGGCATGGAAGTAACAAGGTCACAGAAAGGAATTGTTGTTTCTCAAAGAAAATATGTTCTCAATCTCCTACAAGAGACAGGTATAAGTGGTTGTAAGCCTGCTTACACTCCTATGGACCAAAGTGCCAAACTTTGGGAGAAAGGGGACACACCAGTTGACACTGGAAGATATCAAAGGTTGGTTGGAAAATTAATATATCTGGCTCATACTCGTCCTGACATTGTTTTCTCTGTTGATGTTGTTAGTCAATTCATGCATGCTCCATATGAAGAACACCTTGAAGCTGTGCACATAATCTTGAGATACTTGAAAGCAACTCCTGGAAAAGGTTTATTCTTCAAGAAGACCAATGATAAAAATGTGGCAATATTCACTGATGCAGATTGGGCAGGGTCCATTATAGATAGAAAATCAACTTCAGGTTATTGCACATATGTGTGGGGGAACCTAGTGACTTGGAGAAGTAAAATACAAGGAGTAGTTGCAAGAAGTAGTGTTGATGCTGAGTTTAGAGCAATGGCTCAAGGAATTTGTGAAGGTATGTGGATTCTTAGAGTCTTGAAGGAACTGAAGATAAGAGGTAGAACTCCCATTGAAATTGTATTGTGACAACAAGGCCGCTATAATCATAGCTCACAATCCTGTTCAACATGATCTTACAAAACATATTGAGATCGATCGTCATTTCATCAAAGAAAAGATAGACTCTAGTACTCTCTGCGTGCTGTTTGTCCCTTCCAATCAACAGACCGCTGATATATTAACCAAAAGCTTGGGAAGAACAACATTTGAATACATGATCAGCAAGTTGGGCATGATTGATATCTATGCACCAACTTCAGGGGGGGTGTTGAAATATTTCGTATTTACTATTATTTATTTCTTAGTTATGAGTCATTATATTACTCCTAAAATAAAGGAGTTGACTTTGTATTTTTCTCCTATAAAAGGAGCCTCTTTTCTTCATAATAAATCAGAACATTATCACCCATATATTTTTCAACAAGGCCTTAATTTGATATTCATCATAATCATTTTTAAGACTAACAAATCCATCCAATTTTTGAAAATGAAGCAACTCATGAAACCCAAAACCCATTTTCACAATATCACTCATTTCACAGAAAAATTGAGAGGTTATCTTCCTATAATTAATTTTTCGAGATACCTGTCACAATTCGTTTCTGGTAGCAAGTCATGGACAAGAATACCCACTTCTTCTTCAACCTGAGGTTCTGAAGTTTGTCCCCTCCTCTTGCTTGTGCCTTTCTTTCCACCGCCCCTTGTGTTCAATTTTGGACCCATTTGTGTAATTTAATGGTTAATGATGAATTGAAGTAGGAATGGAAAGGGTTAAGTGAATTTGTTGAAATGGAGAAGAAAAAGGGTTAAAAATGGGTTGATGGAGGCTATGGAATGGTTGGGTGAGGAAGAGCGAAAGTTAATTTTGAATGAATGGCCAAGATGATGAGCAATAATCTGCTTTTCACGTATTTGATACGATTCACAACTTAGTGAATCAATTCAAAGTGAATCAATTCAATGGTTACACTGAATCATTTTGAATCGATTCAAAATGCTAAATTTTGAAAGAATTTGTATTTTTCAAAAAGAAGAGTGTTATGAATTGCAGTCAAATGATCATGCACATATTTGTTGACAAATGCATTTGTTTTGATTTGTAAAAACCAACATATAAGATGTAATATCCCGCTCTTAAGTATCAGTTATTAGTGTTAGAGACTTGAGAAGCAAGCATGGCAAATAAGTAATTAAGTGGAGATGGCAATTTTGTAAATAATGGTAAAGGGGAGATTATTTAAAAATGGAACATGATATTTCCATTGTCATTTTTCTTCTTCTCATCCTCTACCAACAAAATCAGCTCTCCTCCCTCATTCTTTCACTCTCACGCCCACTCACTCTCACCCAAACCATCAAGCTTTCACCCAAAACCCTTGTGAAGTTTGCTAGCAAGTGGGTTTTGTGAAAAGATAGAACAAATAAAGAGGAAACAAGGAAGAATCAAGGAAAGGAACAAGCTAGGGTTTCAGAAATCAAGCATAACCAACACCAATTAAGGTTTAGGTGAGCTCATCTTGGGTTTTAGAACCCTCCTAGAGAGAATTTCATGTGTTTTATAACTTAAGTAAATTTATAGAATTTTACCCTAAATCCTTGCTTGCTAAATCCTTGCTCATATATGTTTAAAATTGTTATTTTATGAAGGAAAATCATTCCTAGCATGATTAGGAAGCTTGGTTATCTTTGAATGGGCAAAAATGGTGGAAAAATGCATTTTTATACATGACTGGTGCTGTCATGGTCGCTGTAGCGACCAGCCGTCGCTTGTAGCGACCAGGCAGGATTTCTCCCTGCCTACTGGCGCTTGTAGCGACCAGCTTGGCGCTTGTAGCGACCAAGCCAGAACAGCACAACATAGTTGAGCTGTTCTGGGGGTTCTGGTGCGCGCGGGCATGGCTTTTGCAAATATTTTTCTCCTAATACATTTTAGAAACTTAAACCACCATTTTAGTTCATTCTAAAGGCTTCCATTGGTTGAGAAATCATATGAGCAAGATTATGCAAGGCTTGGAAATTCATGAATTAAAGTTAAATGCTTAAGTAAGTCCTAGGAATGGCTCATGAGAACGATGAGTCAAGAACCTTGATAGGTTAATGAGATTATAGAAGATACTCTCCCGTATTAAGCACAAGAATGTTACCATATTCAAGTTTAGAACCTTTTATAGGTTAAGCATCCAAGAATTATTAAGATAATAAGCCGTGGCCTTCGTCGTTCACGCTAGTGGGACACAAATGGTTCATGCAAGTAAAGACTATGATTAATATTATTAAGTCGTGACCTTCATCGTTCACGCTAGTGGGACATGAAAGGCTCATGCATAAGTTTTAAGATTATTAATTCGCGTCTTCCGTCGTTCACGCTAGTGGGACACGGGAGGTATACGCGTAAGTTAAGATTATTAAGTCGTGTCTTCTGTTGTTCACGCTAGTGGGACACAGGAGGTTCACGCTAGTGGGACGTGTTATTCCGCAAGGATGACCGCACGATGACAAGAGGAGTCCGGTGTTAGCCTGATATGATAGGAATTTTCACCGGTTAGAAGGGAGATGTACTTCGGGGTTACTCCACCCGGATGCACTCCGTAAAATGAACTCAGATAATTATTGATTGGTCAACGCTAACCTCTAACTTAAAGATATGAGAAGATGAATACGTTTATTTGTATAAGTATTGAGAAATAGAACAATTAGTTCCTAGTAACAAGAAGTGATCATAGATATTTCCCCTTGATCACTAAGTATAAGATAAGTTAAGTTAGCATATGATGAGATATGATTAAGATATGCAGCGATCCTAGATTTTTCCCCTTGATCGCGAAATAAGCAAAGTTAAGACTCGGCGATCGTAGATATCCCCAAGATCGCCAAGGTAGGCACGACGACCCTAGGTTCCCTGTGGTTGCCAACAGTAGGTAGGGTAGGAGCTCACTGAGACGTTATGTCTCATCCCTTTCCTTCTGGTGCAGGTTCTTCGCAGGTAGCACGACGTAAAGGTAAAGAGAAAGCTATGGATTGATCGTGCTGCTTATGTTTTATTTGGATATTGTATATGATGATGTATCATGATGTATATTACAAAGGATGTTTTGTATCGGATATTGAGTTTTATTAAAGACTTATGTATTATCTAATGATTAAACAACTTTCTGTATTGTATTTAATGTATCCGGTACGAAATTTTAATACTCGTAAGAGATCCTAGGCAATCTCTATATGGGTGTTACATAAGATCCTAAAGGACACCCTAACAAACAACTTGCAAACAATCGCAATTGAAACATAAGCAAGCATGCAGAGCAAGCACAATAAAAAATAGCATGCTAAGAGGGATACACAAATAGAAACACATAAGAATACATACTCATGTAAAGCAACACAAAAATGCCATAGTAATTACAAACATTATAACAAGCATAAAGGTAAGAGAGATAGTTATCAAAGAAAAGTCAAACGCATTTGACTCCCTAGAGAAAACACTTTACCTAACAACAACTTACTCCCTTGAAGAGTGCTTCAAGAATGATGATGTAGGAGAGGTCACTCGTGATAAACTAACGTGATAAGGCCAATGAAAAGGTTACTTGTTTGACATCCTCGTATACGCCTTCAACACACACTCATATGTCCTTGCAAGGCAATAAGCTTATTGTGGAGTATCATCCTTGACTTGACTCTTAATCAAAAAACTTATAACACACTCAAAACAAACAAAGTTTTTCCCAACTAGTGGGAGTAAGTGAAAAACAAGGGTTCTCCAATTTGAAAGAAGCATTGAGATGTGTTCCCCCTTTTTCACCGAAATGAATATAGGGGATACACCTACAATAGAGTGTCTTGAACAATCCTAGAAGATACTTGTCATACCCCATTTTTGACCCACTTTCCATTTGTTTCTCTCGTCTTTCTTAAGCTAGAAATTCTCGTCGTTTCAGACGAAATTTCGGCAGAGGTATTTTAAAATACCTCATTTTTTGTTCCGAAGGCGACCGCTTTATTTTTTATTGATTTTCCTTTTATTTTTTTTTACTTTTATTATTTTGTTTTTATTTTATTTTCAAATTTTTATTTTTAGTTTTTCTTTTTCATTTTAATTATTTTCGTTTTTTTTATTTTCTTTTTTATGTGTTATTTTTTTTTATTTCAGTCTTTTTTTGTCCATATCTGTCCAGACCCCCAAGGGGTATTTTTGTCCTTTTCATCATAACCCTATTTGGTCCTATAAATAGTACCATTAATGGTACTGTTCACGGATCCCAATCAGCCAAGTACACCCTAAGTCAGAAAACAGTCAGTGAGTCAGTACCAACAACCACCACCTCAACCACCATGAACCACCAACACAGTCCAAAAATCCCAATTTCTTTTTTTCACAGAAAATCGAAAATCAACACAGAATCATAATCTCACAAACTAAAACCACAATCACCAAAACCCAAACCAAATCACAAGTCATAATCAAATCACCACCGAACCATAATCTCACAAACCAAAATCGCAAACAACCACCTCAAAACCGAACTCAAATCGAATCCAAATTCAAGCCAACACCAAAAACCGAAAATCCGAAAATCAAACAAAGGCCAAGACTGAATCGAACTAAAACACCCAAAACCGAAAACAAAAAGAGTAATCAAGGTAGTTCATCACTTTTATTTTTCCCTCTTAAAAAATTTTAGATCTAGGCTTTTCGTTTAAGATTTTGAAGAAAATAAGTTTGGATTTGAAGAGAAGGAGGAAAACGATTTTAAAAAAAAAAGTTTTGAAAAAGGTGGAGTTTTACTCCGGCGCGGTGGCGCCGCCCCCCTGGGCCGGCCAACCACCGCGCCGGAAATCACTTCCGGCCAAGAATATGGAAGAGAGAAGTCAGAGAGGAGAGAAGAGGAGAAGAGGAGAAGAGAGAGAAAGAGCTTTGCAAAAATGAAATAAAAACCGGTGTTAGCCTTTTATAGACACTGAACCGGTTCTGTTCTCTCAGACCGAACCGGTCCGGTTTTCTCCTCCTCAGCCCACTGGACTCTTTACAGCCTACCTTCTTCCTCCTTCTTCTTCTGCATTTTCTACTCTCCCTCCCTTTCTCTTTTATTTTATTTCCTTTGCATTTTTATTTTCTCTACTTTATTTTCTTTGCATTTTTATTTTCTTTATTTATTTTATGCAACATATTTATTTTATTGCCTTGCATATCATGCACTTTTATTTTCTTTATTTATTTTATGCAACATATTTATTTTATTGTCTTGCATCTCATACATTTTTATTTTCCTTATTTATTTTATGCAACATATTTATTTTATTGCCTTGCATATCATGCATTTTTATTTTCTTTATTTATTTTATGCAACATATTTATTTTATTGCCTTGCATTTCATGCACTTTTATTTTCTTTATTTATTTTATGCAACATATTTATTTTGTTGTCTTGCATCTCATACATTTTTATTTTCCTTATTTATTTTATGCAACATATTTATTTTATTGCCTTGCATATCATGCATTTTTATTTTCTTTATTTATTTTATGCAACATATTTATTTTATTTCCTTGCCTCTCATGCATTTTTATTTTCTTTATTTATTTTATGCAACATATTTATTTTATTTCCTTGCATTTCATGCATTTTTTTATTTTCTTTATTTATTTCACACAACATATTTATTTTATGTCTTGCATTTCATGCATTTTTTATTTTCTTTATTTATTTTATGCAACATATTTATTTTTGTCTTGCATTTCATGCATTTTTATTTTCTTTATTTATTCTTTAGCATATTTATTTTAGTGCATCTGCAATTTTTTTTTATTTATTGTTTTGTCATTTTTTTTATCTTATAAGAATGTATTTAGGAACAATCTAAGTATAAATGAGAATATCGCACCGACACTCACATTTATTTATTCCGCTTTACGCCTAAAACGATAAAAATGTAATAAAGACCGTATCCGAGGAAAAGGACCCTCCCTTGATCCAACGTCATTTTGAGGGATCCGGCGCGCTTTAATATCTCAGTATACTCTAGTCTTGGACCCTAGGAATTAGTCAAAACTTTCTCAAAAAAAGTCAAATAGTCAAAAATAAAAAACATTTCATATAATCAAAAATTTCAAAAAAAATCAACCTTGGATTTCAAACCAAGCGCATTTTCTTTCTTAATCAAATTTTAATCAATCTTTAATCAATCAAACTTTTTCTCCAATTAAAATCAATCAAACCCACATTTTATTTCTTCTATGCCTTTTCGGCCTCTTATCTTTCTCAAAATATTTTCAAACTTTAAAATCAATCAAAACAAATCACTCGGCTTTTTACCCCGAACTACGTGATTTTGATCTCGCTCGGGTACGTAGGCAAAAGACTTTGTCTTTCCAAATCAACAAAATAACAAAAACATTTTTTTCTCTTTTCATTCATCACTTTAGTCTTTTTACACTTAAGCCTTTATTTACAAAACAAATAATCAATTTTAGCATAAAGATAAAAATAAAACGAGAGGTTCCTATAGAGTACTATAGACGTTTAGGGTGCTAATACCTTCCCTTTGCGTAACCAACCCCCGGACCATGATCTCTAAAAAATAGGGTTTTTCGAACTTTCTCCCCTTTCCTCGGAAAAATAAAAGCTCGGTGGTGAACTTGAAATTGCGAGTCAACGCTAACTAATAGCTTGATATCCAAAAACCACCACGACAATACTCATAAGATATGTAAGGCACTTTATCATGCTTGATCAATTTGGAGCTCTTAGGTTCTCAACCAAAGTTGAGACCTTGGGGTTATTGAGACAATCAACAATCTTGGGCACCCACATCTTTGCCCATTTAGGAACTTCTACCTTCCTAATGTGACAATGAGGTGTGGCGTGGCCAAGTCTTCCACAAAAGTGACACCTAACATTGTGAGTATAAGGTTTGTCATTGTCATGCTTGTTAACAAAGGAGTATTTTTTGTAATGTCTTTTAAAAGGTTTTCTTTTATCCTTTGATTTCATGACAAACTTCATATCACCCTTAGAAACATGTTCTAGCTTTCGAGTTAAAGATTCAATTTCTCTATGGAGGCTAGGACATGTCTCACAATCGGGAAAGTTCATCCAATTAGGGTCATATTTGGATGAATTTTGTTTAGGTGACTCAAAACTAGGAATTATAAGCTTTTCATTGACAAGAGATGCATGCTATTGCTTTAGAATTTCAAAAGTGTTTTTAAGTTGTGAGAGCTCACTTTCTAACTTTAAAATATTTTTCTTTTGAGCTATAATTTTATCAAAAGCATTTAAGGCCTCACAATGCATCTCTTCAATGGCTTCTTGTAATTCCTTATAGGAAGGTTTAAACTCGGAGTCGGAGTAATTTACCTTGTTTTTTTCTTTGCATTGTGTGGCCCATGAAACATAAATTGGCGATCTCATCAATATCGATATCACTTGTCAAGGAGGTGGTATCATCTTCTTCCCACGCTTTTCTTCCTCTTCACCTTCTATTTGAATTTGATCTTCTTTTGCCCTTTGTTAATTCCGGACATTCATTCTTGTAGTGACCGATCTTCCCACCTCCAAAGCAACTTACATTTTTCTCCTCATTTTCTGATACTTTTCCTTAAGTGAAGACTTCCTAAAGTTGACTATGTTCTTGTCACTATGCTTTAGACCATTTCTTTTGATGTAGCGATTATAACGTCTCATGAGCATCCCAATTTCTTCTTCATTAAGTGGATCATCATCAGATTCGCTTTCACTTTGAACCGAAGAAGTAGCCACGGACAAGGTGGAATTTAGTGCAATTGACTTCCTCTCCTTATTTTTGAGATCTTCCTCACAATATTTCAATCGTACAATCTCTTATGTTCATGCTCCTTGAGTTTTCCAAAGAGAGTAGTGATGACAAGAGTGTTAAGATTTTGTGATTCCTTGATAGCTGTGACCTTGGGCTGCCAATCTCTAGTCATTCATCTCAACACTTTGTTAGTGCAATCTTGGTTTGAGATGTCTTTTCCTAAGTTTTGCAATTTGTTAACAATATGAGTGAATCTCATTTGCATGGAGGAGATGGATTCACCATCCTCCATGTGAAAGAGTTCATATTGTTGAACGAGATTATTAATCTTAGATCGCTTGACATCGTTGGTTCCCTCATGAAGAGTTTCCAACGCGTCCCACAAAGCCTTAGAGGTTTTACAATGAGAGACAGAATGATGCTCATTCACTCCAAGAGAGGAACCCTTCAAATCGTATTGAACCTTCTTTTTGTCATCATCACCCCAATCGACTTTTGGTTTGTCTAAGACAACTCCGTCTTCGCCATCGGCGTTAATTTACGGTTGAAACCACCCATTAAGAACGGCTTCCCTACATCCATGTCCACTGGCTGGATATGTACGCTCATGCATTCTTTCCAATAGTCATAGTTTTCGCCGTAAAAAATTGGTGCTCTATTATACGCCCCCTTTGGCTCCTTACTTGCCATATTGACTATTTCGGTGATTAAACCATAAATGAAGAGACCAAGCTACTGATACCACTTGCTGGTTTATATGGCAATGTAATATGTGCTAGAGGGGGGGGGGGGTGAATAGCGATTTTAAAAAGATTTTAGAAAACTTGGCAAAAGCGTTTGAAAAACGATTAACTATTGGATTCTTGCTTGAAGCGTGAAACAACAACAAAAAGATTAAGACAATGCACACAAAGATTTACAACTGAATTGAGAGATTCAATTATGATAAATCTTAATACAATCTAATATTAATATACAAATTACAAATTGCAAAGCTGGACAAACCTCAAACCAAACCTAGCAACAATTAAACAAGCTACTACTAATGAAAAACACAAGAATATAAATTTGATAATTGAGACTTGATTGAAAATCAAATGTGATCAAATAGATTTTGAAAAAGGGTTGATTCAATGAATCAAGCCAAAACTTACAAGAACAAGTTCAATCATATTCATATCAATTAAACTCAATTATCACAATTTATATATGAAATCAAACAAAGTAAAAGATTAAGGGTGAGAGAAGACACCACAATTTTTATAGTAGTTCCCCATTTCGTCCTCGCTTCGGCGTAAGTCTACTTTTCTTGGTGAAAAACGCCTCCACTATATTATGAGTGTTGAATACAACGTGATTACAAGAATTCCTTCAAACTACCCTAGCTCTTCAATCCTTATGCGACCACTAGCTCAATCTTCAAATACCCTTTTAAATTGGTGCTTCTTGTTGTCTTCGAATCCTCAAACACCCGTGCAATCCCTGAAGCTCTTCCCTCAAACTCTTCTTTGCTCCGTCCAGTGAATGGATCCCCTTAAACACAAGAACCTTAGAAAGAACCCCCAATACCCTTGGAGGTGGAATAAGATTATTCAATTCACTTTTAATCCTTGATTCCCAACCAATATCCTTGAAAGAAATCAACTTATAATCCTTATAGAACTCTAGCAATCTATGACTCAATGAAATATAATGATTCTTAGAAAAATTGTTTAATCTCATGAACACATGAACAATGAGGTTTGGAGACTCTAGAGAGAATAGATGCAAATGATTCAGTGAATCAGAGGTTAGGAGGATATGAGTATATATAGAAAAGGGTGGCAAGTGCAATATTTTGGCCAAAAATAACCTGTTGAATCGATTGACGTAATGTGTGATTCGAATCAGACAGCAAAAAGACAGCAAGAACATGTATGAAGATTGATACGATTCAGACTATATTTAATTGAATCATATTGCCCAGAATGAAGGTTGATGGATTCACACATCATGTGAATTGAATCACTAAGCCTAAATCCAAGGTCAAAGAGAAGGAGTGATACGATTCAAGGGTTCATGAATCGAATCAAGTCAGAGAGGCATGTTTTAACCAAAAACAAAGGAGGCTGAGTGATACGATTCAAGGAACACTGAATCGAATCAAGTCAGTGAGAAACATGTTTTGACCAAAAATAAAGAGGTTTTCTTCGGACACAGGTTATGCTAGGCTACCAGGAATAATAGGGACACGGAGACATTGATTGCTAGGTGCTTTAACAAGATACTATGCAAGAACTATGGAAAACAAAACAACATCAAATGGAACTACCTAATAGACATCATCAAAACACAAATCTATAAACCTATAACTACACCATATTCAATTTTATGGAAGGGTTTACAATATGTTCATTTACAAGAAATACATGCTCATTTTTCAAGATTTCACTTTTTTTTTGTTTTGAAATTTTGGTATCCAATTTGAGAATTACTCTCTTTTGGACACCTATCTTGTTAAAGGCATTCATAGCATCAGCATGCATCTCTATAAGAACATTTTGTAACTCTTTATATCAAGGATTAAAATTAGATTCGAAGGGTGCAAGACCAAAGAATTAAATTATGACTTCAAAGTCAAGTTATTGGTTCTAAAACATCAAGCTCTAGATGCGAATGAAGGGATTTTGATACTCAAGAGAAGCCATGAAGACTTAAAAGATGATCTGAAGAAAGGTTAATTAAAATTCAAAGCTTTGCTTAGAAGTTGCGTCAAGCCATGAAGACTCTGATAAGATCAAGTTCTGATGGAACCAAATTCTGATGAAAGCAAGTTATGATGGACATCTCAGCAGTTTGGGAGACTATGACCAGTTTTGTCTTCTTCTGAAGGAATGTCGCTTCCAAGATCTGATCTTATTGTTTGTCTTTTTCTGACCACGTGTAGAAACAAACAAAGAACTTCAAAGACAAAGAGAATGTAACAGATTATTCTTAAATAAGAAAAGGGTCCCTCTATTACTATTCAATTGAATTATCCATTAGAGGCAAAGTATTCAAATATGATCAAAGCATCTCAAGGACGTTTTTGATGCGCTAACACTCTTCAGACAACGGCTCTCTTATTCTCTCCTATGTAAGGACCTGAACAATTTGAAGAACAAAAAGAGAATTCATGAAATTTTACAAGTGGCAAAACTCTGTCAAATTATATAGCGCACAAACGCTTAGAGAAATTCTTATAAAATTTCATATCTTAGAATTTCTTAAGTGTCAGAAGTCATCTGAACTTTAAGTTAGTTTACCACTATTTGAGTACAAAGTGTAAACAATCAAACTTTATTTGTAAACTCTGATTGTAGAAGTCAATTGTGTGAGACAAAGAAATCTTAGACTTTTGTGTCTAAGTAATTGTAATCTTGTGTGATTATAGTAAAAAAATCCCTTGGAAGTGCAAAAGGACTAAACTAACCTTGGATTATGGAGTGAACTAGGATAGCTGATTGTGTTGTATCTCTCTCTGATTATCTTGTTTTCTAGGTTTTTGTTTAAACTCTTTGAAAAAGATTTTCAGAAAAAGCCAACACAATTCAACCCCTTGTGTTTTTCTCACATTCATAGATGACATTCCTCCCATGCAATGTATTATATCCTTCCACTTGGATTTCCATTGAAGTTATACTTGCATCTTGCTTTGATTAATTACGGGTTTTCACTCCTCAAGTGACCCAGTCTTCCATATCCATAACAATTCAGGACTTTTTCTTCATGTACAAGTTCATTTCCTTTGAGTGTAGTCTTCCTAAAGTTTATTAGGTTCTTGTCATTGTGCTTTAGACCATTCTTTTTCATATAACATTTGTACTACTTTACAAACACCATCTCCTCATTACTTGGGGTAACTTCATCGGAATCCTTATCCTCTTGCTCAAAATTAATTGCCTTGGAAGATAAAGCAATTGATGTACTCTCCTTCTTTTTAACATTTTACTCACTTGAATTTAACTTTGTGATCTCATGTTCATGCTATTTGAGCTTTCCAAATAGGGTAGTAATGTCTAGTACACAGAGGTTTTGTGACTTTGTAATATATGTCACCTTAGGCTTCCATTCCCTAATCATACACCTTAAGATATTGTTAGCACAATCTTAATTTGAGATTGTCATATCAAGGTTCTCAATTTGTTAACAATATGGTGAATCTCATTTGCATGGAAGAGCTGTTTTCACCTTATTCCTTGTGAATGAGTTCATATTGTTGGGTAAGTGTATTAATCTTTGATTGATTGACGCCTTTGGTACCCTCACGGAGGGTTTCCAAAGCGTCCCACACTGTTTTAGCCATTTTACAATGTGAAACCGAGTAGTACTCATTTACACCTAAGGTGGATATGAGTATATTCCTCACCTTCAAACCATATTGAAATTTCTTAGCATCGTCGGCTATCTAATCGGCTTGTGGTTTATTTTGAGAAAATCCATCAACATCTATTTATGATACAAACTGCCCTTTGATAACGACATTCCAAACATCAATTTCCACCGATTGAATGTGTACGTTCATGCACTCTTTCCAATAGTCGTTGTCTTCACCGAAGACGAGAGCTCTATTGTACGCATGCTTTGGATCCTTGCTCGTCATATTCACTCTTTTGGCGGTTAAATCGTGAACAAAGAGATCGAGTTCTCGATACCTCTTGTTGGCCGATATGACGATTGCAATATGAATCTAGAGGGGGTGAATAGATTCCCTCAAAAAAAAAACTAAGCACGCTAAAACAATGTATACAACAATTTGAATATTGAAATGAGAATGAGAATACTATGATAATCAAGCTAAAACAATGTATACAACAAATCAATTTTGAACATGATGTTCACAGATGATATAATGTTTCACAATCAAATTCTAATCACTTAATTACAATACCTTGATATTCTCAAATCAAACCTAAAATGTAAACAAGAAATTACTACAAATTGAAATCTAACTACAAGACAATTGATGAATTGATTGATACAAGGATTCCTAATATGCCAAGTGATTGATTGAATATTGAAAATTAAAGTTGTTTTCAACATAATCAAGTTATGAAAGCAATTAATCACCTAACACATATTCAATCTTAATATATCATAATTCATCAATTTGCAAAGAAAATATATGCGGAAAATAAAATATAAGTAAAGAGAAAACAATGATGTATAGTGGTTCCCCCAATCATTCTCGTTATGGGGTAAGTCCATTCTTCGTAGAAGAACTCTACAATCTTCCATTATGATTGAATGTTTGCACGCAAGTGCTACAAGGTTTGATTACAAGTAATTAACCCTAAATATCACCAAGACCCTAAACCAATTGTAGCAATATCACATTCAACTTGATCTAAGCCTGAAATCCAAGAATTCAACACATCAATCCTTCAAATTTTCAATCCTATGAGATCCTCGTCAAGATTCCTTCTTCTGCATAGATTCCTTCAGTTTCCCTCGAGATTGAAGAACTAGAAAAATCCCCTAGCTTGAAGAGGAGAAAAGAAAGCCTCTCGTGTCCTTTGGAACTTTGAGCACCTTAAATTCCTTGAAAAATTCAAACCATTACATAACCTACAATTGTCCTTCTAGATCTAGATCCAAATTTTCACAAAGAACTATGAACAAAGTGTTTTCTTATGTTTTTTGAGAGAATGAGAGTAGAGAGAATAGTAATGAATGAATTCAGATAAATGGGTCAAATGAGTTTATGTTATATTTATGAGTGAGAGTGCATATTGTAAAATTTTGCTGCATTTTTAGAAAATGCACTGTCTGGATCAATTCAAATATTGGTTGAACGATTCAGATAAGTAGATCTAAATTTGGACAGTGTATGAAGATTGAATCAATTCAGATGAAGATCGAATCGATTTGAATGAACTCCATGAAAATTGAATTGATTCGATGATCCTTTTGTGTGAGGGTAAATCAATTCAAAATGAATCCAAAACTCTCGTTTTGTGTGAATCGATTCAAACAATCAGTTATGATTTTGAATTGTTTCAAAAGCACAAAAAATATTTTAAAAGAATTGAAAAAGCACATAACACTCAAAAACCAACTACGGAGTATTTTTAACATGACACAAGATTTTATGCATGCAAAGAGTTTTATTGGAAGGTGAGAAGACGTTCTAATCTTAGAGGGACAAATCACACATAATCTAAAACTATCCTAGAACATGAGACATCACTCAAAACCTAAGATAAAGAATATGATACTACAATAGTCGCATTTTCTAAGAGATTTATATTTTTAAAATAATGCTTTGGATTCAAAGATGGGTTTTACAAATGTTTATTTTTTCTACACGAGGTACACGATACAGTAGCAGAAACTAATCTTTTTTAAGAGATTTTACTTTGCTCTCAGACAAGACGAATCAAAGTTTTGATCTCTGTGTAATATCCCGCTTCAAACTCAAGTATTTATCAGAGATAAGACGATGTATCAGAGATATTTAAGGAAGGACAATTTGGTAATTGCCACGCCAGGATTTTTTATAAAAGGGGAAAAACCCCGAAATTCTTCATTTTACCATTTACACTTCTCTCTCTAAAACCAAACCCTCTCCCTTCTCTCTTCCACTCTCGCGCCCCTCCCTCCAATCCTTCAATATTCATCAAACTTCATCTAATCATCCTACCTTCTTGATCTAGCCACTTGTAAGCACAACTTTGTGACTAATGGGTCATTTTGGAAACTAAAAGAGAAAGCAAGGAAAGAAAAGTTTGAAGCTAGGGTTTGAGTAAAGATTGGCAAGGAATCAAAGCAATGAATTCAGGTGAGCTCCATAGGGTTTTAGAACCCACTTTGAGTAAGTTAAGTGTGTAATTTTATCTTATGTTAAGTTAATGTTTTATACCCTAATCCCTTTAGCTTGCCAATTCCTTGCTTGCTCATGTTTTAATCAGTCAATTTGCAATAGAAAATTATTCCTAACATCATTGGGATGCTTGGGTAAGTTGGATTGAGCTAAAATGGTGAAAAATGCAATTTTGAGCAATTTCTGAACTATCAAGCTCGCTACAGCGAGCTGGAGCTTGCTGCAGCGAGCAGGTCTTTTCTGCTACGACACAGGGTCACTATAGCGACCATCCCATAGCTATAGCGAACTCACTAGAAACAGGTTGGTCAGCTGAGCTGTTTCGGGTGTTCTAACGCGCTTATTCGGGGTTTTTCGCAACCGTTTTCTCTAAAAACCTTTAAGAATCAAGGAACACCATTTTAACTCATCCATAAGGCTTATAATGGATGAAATGATAAGGAGAAAGGAATAGGCAAAGCATTGGGAGTGTAAGGGTAAAGGTTCTAAGAACAGGAAAGTTAATACAAGTGAGGTAGTAACCTCTTAAGAATGACATATGACAATGATATGTCAAGAACCTATGATAGGTAAGCAAGAATAGAGGTGTATTCAGTTTAGAATACGAGGATAATAGGAATGTGTTATTACATTTAAGGTTCAAGTAAGAATAGTATCAGGTATGTTAAGGGTTAGTTTATCAGGATACCCTTAACCAGGCAGGTTATAGCGTACCTTAGACTATGGTACCAGAGATTTTTCCCCAGTTTCAGGTACATTTTATATGTACATCAGGACGTGCCTCAGTTGTTCACGTCAGAATGACACTGAGGGTACAGTATCAGTTCAGGATAGCATGTACCCTAGTTAGTGGTACGAGGTTATTATCAGGAGTTATACAAATTATGTATAACTATATATATATGTTGACAAGTCATGGCACAGGTACGCTTCAGATTTATTCTGGATAGGCCAGCACGTTAGGGAGCCTACATGATGACTCTTATATATATATATATATATATATATATATATATATATACCAAGAATAATTAATTATCAGGATAAACTTTGTGTCTTCTATGTTCTCGCTAGTTAGAGCACAGGGGGTTTCAGTCATTGCTGAAACGGGCAGGAACTTTCCGCGAGGATAACCACACATAGTTTATAGTGTGTCTTCTGTGTTCTCGCTAGTTAGAGCACAGGGGGTTCCAGTGCAGCTGGAACGGACAGGAACTTTCCGTGAGGATAACCACACACACAGGCAAGAGGAGACTGGTGATTAGCCTCAGATAGGAATTTTCACCGGTTATCAGGGGAATGTGCTCCGGGGTTACTCCACTCGAGGGCATTCCGTAAAATGAACTCAGATAATATTGTTTGTTCAACGCTAACATCTAACAGTTAATTTATCATGAAAACATTTTATTTATTATCAGGCAGATGTTAGTTATCAGGCAGGTATCAGGTGGTGATCTTAGGAGTCCCCTTGATCACCAAGTTATCAGGTTATAGTCTAGATTTCATGACTATTCAGTTATCAGGCTCAGGCAGTGATCCTAGGTTTCCCCTTGATCACTAGTTTAGCAGGATGTAGTTTAGTTATTATGACTACATAGGATAGCAGGAACATGCAGGTATACCCTATATGGGAAAGGTTAAAGCTTGGCGATCATAGGAATCCCCAAGATTGCCAAAGTAGGCATGACGACCCTAGGTTCCCAGAGGTTGCCAACAGTAGGTTGGGTGGAGCTCACTGAGATATCATGTCTCATCCCAATCCTTCTAGTGCAGGTTTGCAGGTTAGTACAAGGATCTTGTTGAGGATCATCATGGAGATGCTGGATGGAGTGCAGTTGCTCGTCATGTACCAGCTCAGGAGCTTAACGAACTTTTGCTTAAGTATTTTTATGGAACTTGATTGGTTGTATAACGAGTAAAATTTTATTCATTCAGTTGTGTTGTATTATTATTATTGAAAACCTTGATGTATCCAGTATCAATTTAATGCACATGCTAATATTCTAGATAAAATTAGTATGGGTGTTACAATTGGTATCAGAGCAGGTCGATTCAGATCGTGCCTTGGGTCATTAAAAGTTCAATGATTGTAGTGGGACCATTGGGTTCCAGATATTGTTCTAAAGGTCACATCTAGTTGAGCCTGATCAACTCAATCTAGTATGTGGCAGTTAGGACAAATGTCTGAGAGCTGAATGTGACCGAGGATAAATGAAGTGTATGAAGAGTGAAGGTTAAGGTGACAGATTTTAAGACAGGAACTGGCAAAGAAGTATTCAATGCCAAAGGATGGTCATCTAGCAGTAAAGTAACTAAGCATGTTGATGGCAAAGTTTTAGGAACATAAGAGATATTTAAGGATATTTAAGAACAAGGTAGAGTACCTTAACCCAATTGGAGGCGTCGTTGGGCGATGTCTTCTCCAAGGTGACGTAAAGAGTAAGGAATTAAAGTAATGATTCCGGGTGCAGAGTTAAAGAATTTTAGTACCAGACCCAGAAGCTCGGAATTAGGAATTGTCAGTCGATTACTAGAAGCTCTAGACTCCCAACCAGGATAGAGTGTGTAAGAATCAAAGGACTTGCACACTTGAACCGGATGATATTTTAATATCTAGACAGTTAAGAGAATCAATTATGGATTAGGAAAATTATTTGGACAAAATAAGTTTACCCCTCAAATGTGGTCATCGAGCATGAAGCGCAAGTAAGTTTAACCCCATCAGATCAGCCGCATCTCCCGAACCTTAAGTGTCAGAATTGTGAATTGAGAAGAGAAGATGGTATGCAACCTAAGAAGCAAGATGGATGAGTAAGTAGTAGTTATAAGACCTGTTGCGTATCGAGCGTGATTCTGATGTGTCCTATTTGGTAAGAAGATTGGAAAATAAGCTAAGCTCAACGAGAATTTTACACAAAGAAAAGTGGATCAGACTACTTTCCTTTAGCATGAGTTGTTAAGATGTTTTTGTATGAGAAATTCAAGCTTAGCGATAAGTGAAGGAAACCCGGGCATGAAGTAAAGATTGAATCGTATGTTGTCGGATTATAGTAGACCGGTTCTGAGGAATAATTAGGAATTAACCAAGAACTATTGTGAGGCTTTAACATCAGGAAGATCGTCGCTAACGTACAAAGTTAAAGTTAAGGTTGTGGTTATTATTAAGGAGTTCTATGTTTTCATTTGATGGGTTCCTTACACAAGTATTCAGGACGACCGACAGAAATCACCTATGTTGGTATGTTTTCAAAGAGGGTAAAGTTATGTGGACCTAAGTTGTCTTGGAGAAGGTTATGGATATGAAATCCTTACGGATAATTATAGAACGAGACTCGATCAATCAGTGGATTCGGTATATGAAAGATGTGGATCTCCAGAAGCCATAATTTGTTTTTAGAAGTTGCCACAAGTGATTAATGTATGAACTTAAGTTGCTTCAGGTATGCATTCAGTGGGATTTCTGCAATGTTTTAAATGATTATACATGTTAAGCTGACCATGAGATGGTTACACAATTCAGAATATGGAGAGTAAGGTTAGAACCAAAGTATAAGTTGTTTTGACAGAAGCCTAGTTGGGCTCGTAACAGTTGCGGGAAACTGCTTACAGGTTTTGGTGTATTTTCGTGAAAGTAAGTATATGGTTTATGTCCGAAAGGAAACATAAAGTCAGGTGACGATCAATCAGTAAGTTAAACAGGTGGTTTAAGCCACAAGAGAATCAACAAACGTAAGATGGTTTCGCTATGATAGCTGCGAGTCATTAAGGAACGATGTTAGCCAGGAAATTTAATAGTGGTGTATTACCCCTATTCAAAGGTATATTGTTTTAAATCAGAGTCGCGCAGCGGAGAAGTAATCCAAGGATAGGTTAACGAACAATTCTAAGCTGAAGCTTAGGGAATAAGGATGCTTGTGAAGTCCTTATCAGATGTACCGCAGGAAAGGCAATAAGTGCCCAATTGTTGAACTACAGAATAGCAGTAAGCAGTGACGACTCGAACTTATTATAAGTTCTAACAGGAAGTTCTTAAAAGTTAAGTTGAGGAATACTATGAACTTTGAAACTCCTGAGGAATGGAAATCGAAGCAGTTTAATATTATGTGATGAGGATTGAGAAGGATGTGTTTCTAGCACCATAATTCTAGAGTAAGGGAAGTCACCGCTAATACAGTAATTTAGTTATTTTAGCTCAGTAACTTCAAGTGGACTTGAAGAGTAAGTTTAGTCAAAAGGATTAAGCATAAGGCAACATTATTAAAGGTTGCACTTGCAAGATGATATTTTTTGAATTTGAAGCATTGAACAGAAACGAGAATGCAGTGGCATGTGAGATTAATCGACATTGTACCCATGTTATGATAACATGTTGCATGTATCAGGTTATGTTTAGTATTGTGTATACTTATCAGGGAGAGTTTATACTACTCAGATAGTAGTGTAACATATTTTCAGTTATGTGACATGTATTGTTAACAGTGGTACGCAGTCAGGAATGTTAAGTAAGAAGGTTTTAACCAAAACGGGTTTTTTGATATCAAACATATCTTAGCTGAAGAGTTCGGAAAGTCTTGAACTTAATGTTCACCAGTAAAGGAAGAAGAACTTTCTATGCAGATTAAAAGTCACTCGTAGTCTACAGTAATGGGCTACGTAAGTTCAGGTTATGATTAAAGGATTAAAGATTAAGTGTGCTATTTTTGGTAGCAATCAGAGTAGAGCTTTCTTTTGAAAACAAGGATCTTGAACTTGATGTTCAGAAATGAGAAATGAGTTCACAATATCGACAAGTGTAACCATGATCTATGTTATGTGATAATGTATGCTCAAGGAATAAACTTAAGTTAAGAATAAAAGAGGGTCTCCAGTTGACGTGGTATTGTCTCAAGGATATTTTGATTAAGGACGATGTCCCGTTATTTGGACAAGGATGATGCGATGTACTGTGTACCCGTTAGTAGTGTACACGTACTCGATCATGTATGTAATTTATGCGCTATGAATTGTATCGTATGATGATAAGGGAGACAATGTATACCACTTATCATTTGGACTAAATCCTATAAGCTTTGAATGTTTCGGTAAAGATGATTCTATATGAAGAATGGTATAATTATAACTGTGAGTTGCCGTCTTACGAGGCGAAAGTCAAAGATAATGATTCAGTGGAATCAATTGAGGAGAAGAAAATTGACCCTATGTCGTCAGGGTAAGACCAAGTGGTTAATGAAGGAAACTTATGAATTCAGTACGAGTATCCAATGCTTAATAACCTTAAGTTGGATTCGCACTAAGTGTGTGAGCAAGAGTTATAGTCAAGTGAGTAGGGTATTGGTTCAGTCAACCATACATCCTACTATGTAAGAATTGTGTATGTACCTCAAGTCCTTCAGTTGAGGAAGAGATTGTCAAATATTTTGACTTACAAAAATGGGAACCATGGCTAGGGAACAGTTTTAATCAGTCAGGTTTAATCGAGGTGCATGGATAATCTTCATGTCAGACCCTAGAGTAGCCATGGAATCCAGATAAGCAAATTGTTTTGGAGCTTTGGCTAGTAGCGAAAGAGGTAGAAAGGATCTATTTATTCATGATCTCAGGAGAATTCTAAATTTCGAGGACGAAATTTCTTTAAGGGCATAGAGTGTAATATTCCGCTTCAGACTCAAGTATTTATCAGAGATGAGACGATGTATCAGAGATATTTAAGGAAGGGCAATTTGGTAATTGCCACGCCAAGATTTTTTATAACTCAGAAAAATATTTAGTCAAAAAATGGCGTACTCTATATCTAAGTCTCTTCGGCCCGTCCATTTCAAATTTCACTTTCAACCTCCGGGACGAAGAAACTTAAATAGGGGCATCTGTCATACCCCATTTTTTGACTTATATTTTTTGTGTGTGTTTTATTTGTTATTATCCCATTATTTATTTTTTACCTTTTATTATTTTATTATTGCTATAATATTTTATTTGCATTTTATCATTTTCATTATTAAGCATTACTATTATCATCATCATTATCCTTAATATTATTAATGTTATTGTTATTCTATTTTTCTTTAATAATATCATTATTATTTTATTACTATTAGTTTTATCTTTTAATATTATTAAGTTTTATTTATTATCATCATTTTTATTATTATTATTGTCATTTACTATTTATTTATTTTCATTATCAATTGCATTTTTGCATTTATCATTATCATTATTATTTATTTTTACTCATTTTTCACCTTTTTATATTTAATTACAAAAAATCAAAAAAAGGGAAATTCGCAGTGCGAAATCACCTTCGCACTGCGACCTCTGCGAAATTTTATGCAGAATTATATATATAGGTTTATCCTTTTTGCTTTCAACTACAATTGTTGTTATTAGCATTATTACTTTTATTCTTGCTATTTTGTGACTGATTTGGTGCAGCAAGGCAAGAATTAATGTGTGACATTAAAGGTAAAAGGAAAGAAGGATTTTCTTCCAACCTCTCATGTGATCAAACAAATTGGCTATCCTTGGTCAGCTTTTGTCCCTCCAAATTGACCCCTCACCCAACCTAAACTTGCCAGCCAGCTGTTTGATCCCTTTCCTTCCCTTTTTCCCTGCCAAAACCAGTCAATCACAAGTGGTTTTTGTTGCAAAAAGGCTGTTTGATGTGCCCTGTTTTGACTTGGATTTCTCCTCCCACACATAAGCCCACATGCTCATTTTGCTTCCCCCAATCTCCCTGTACATGGCAGTACACGTTTTGATTGCTTGACCTTCCAAGATTGCAAGGATTGATCCCAAGAATCATCCCTTTTGCAGCTGCCCTGTTTTACAGTTTTTTACCATCATTACCTTCTAGAATTAATGGCATTTGTGGCTGAGATCAGTCAAGACCTTGCCCCTTGGCACAAGGCAAAGCAAGTTCTATCCTTTAGCATTAAATGCAAAGTGTTCTAGCCTGAATTTAGCCCAAATCAGCTAGTGTTTTAGGATTTTGTTCATCATTGTTCATCATTACAAAGATTTGCATTTTGGCCTATAAAAGGAATGCCAAGGCTCAAGGATTAAGCACCAGTTGAAATCACAAAAAACAGACCAATTCAGAGAGCCAATACACACGAAATTCATACCAAATCTCCCACATTGCAACAACAAAATCAGTTCATACACAAAGCCAAAATCAACTAGAACCTTGTTCTTAACCATCAATCAAGCAAGCAAGCCACTCCAAAACTACTGCTGAAGCATTGCTAGGAGTTCTGTAAGTCTCCTTTAATCTTTATTTTGCATTGTGTTTGCTGCTTTCATCCTTTGTTTTGTCCAATTTTGCTTTGTGAACAAAAACCCCTTTTAAACCTCAAAAAGGACCTCAAAGGGGCCAAGCTTTAAAACTGTGATTTTCCACCCCTTTTTCTTCCATTTTGTCAAGTTTTTTAACCTCCTTTAGGTTCTGAATCTTGCTTAGAAGCAGTTTCTGAACTTCTGTTCAGAAACAGCTTCTGAGTTTGAAAATTCGCATACTTCACAGAGCAAAGTATTGCTCGCACTACGAACACACCAGAACCTGACTTCGCAGAGCCAAGTTCTGGTTGCTCTGCGAAGTATATGAAACTCAGAACATGAATCAGGCATTCAAATGTCAAATTTTGGGATTCTAGCCCTTGATTCAGAACCTAAAGAGGGTTAAAACCATGTTGGTCCAAATCCAATTCATAATCATGCACAACTTTGAAGATTTCACAAGTTCGTGCGACAAATTTTGAGTAACTTGTGAAACAAGTTATGTTCTTTAATATTTTCAAAACCAAGTTTGAGCAACAAGCTAAGTTCGTCTATTTCAAAACAAACTTGAACAACCATGTTGTTCATGATTTTCAATCCAACCGCGAACTTAAGCCGAGCTTGCTCATTCTTTTTAAAACCAAGCTCGAATCGAGTCCAAACTTGTGAACTTTCCTAATTTTGTGCTGTTTTTATGATTGTGTTTGTCATTCAAACTTGAACTAAACTCGTTCTTGAGTTTCAATAACTTAAGCAACAAGTAACGTTCATGATTTTTAATAAGATCGAACAACAAATTTGTTCGTGTTTTCTTTTCTTTTACAATTTTCCTTTTAAAGCTTTGGTTCCCTTTGAGGTTTCTCCGAGTGACAAAACCAAACTTGAATGAACCGGGAATGGCTTGACGTATGTCTCCCCAAACCTCGGTTGCACGAATGCGTGATGTATGTCTCGTCGCTCGGGCAATCGTCATTCCACCCTTGACGCGTCTAGCACGCTAAACCTTCCCTTGGCCCCCTTGTGGCCATTTTTATCCTTTTTCTTGGCCCTCGTGGTCAATCCGAACCTTTCGCGCCTTGCGCGTTTATATTTTTAACCTTTTTACGCCTTGCGCGAATTTTTCGCCTCAGTGCATTTTGTCTTTTTTATTCCTTTTAAAACATTCACGCCTTGCGCGATCTTATCGCCTAGCGTCCATCTTTCACCATTTTAAAACTTTGTACGTCTTCGTACGTTTTTAAAACCTTTGTTCAAGTCCGAGTGGAAAACTTTTTTCATCAAATCATTTACTTTTATGCATTGTCGTAGTGGCCAGTTCGGCAACAACCCGAACAGCTGACGTTTACTTTTATTTTCTTGTCGTCAATGGCCAGTTCGGCAGCAACCCGAACAGTTGACATTTACTTTCATTACTTTTTTCCTTTTTTAAAAACTTTTTCGCTCGGACGCGATCAAATCTTTTTTAACTAAAACGAACCAACATACAAACATTTTCTACCAAAGAACTACGTACACTTTGAATTCTCCGACTACCGGGAGATACGTAGGAGCAAGATCGACATCTTGTCAAGCCCATTAATAAAAAACCTGTTTTTCCCTTTCGTTTGCTTTTATCTCTTTCTTCATCTCGCATTATGTTTTTATATATTTCCTTTTATACATGTATAAACACGTAAGTAAAACATCGAAGCATTTTAAGCCTAAGCCGACTAAGAGGTTCCCGTTGAGTACAACGGATGTGAGGGGTGCTAATACCTTCCCCTCGCATAATCGACTTTCGAACCTAAAATCTTTTCTCAAGGTAATTTAGAACTTTTTTCCTTTTTTCCCCGAAAAATTAAAAGTTCAGTCGTAATTTAGAATTAGTGATTCAATGCTTCCCCATAGCTTGACATCCGAAATTCGACGCGACAACTGGGTTGTGATTACGTGATTAGGAAGTAAGAGGGGTTTCTTATATCTAGGGGTTTCTAGATAGAAGTCTATACGAGTGGAGATTAAGTGATAAGGCTGGGAACAGGGGTTGTGTCTTGAGTCTTTGAATTAATTCCTCTTAGTGGATTTCCTTCCTGGATTGGTATCCCCCAGAGTAGGTGAAGTTTGCACCGAACTGGGTTAACAAATTGTTGTGTCCTTTACTTTCTGTTTGTTTAATTTTCTGCTTCTGAACTATTGTTTTTTAGACTCTGTTTTTTAGTTCAGAACTAGTACCTGCCAAAATTTCAAGGTTGATGAAGAAGGCATGATGGCTGACAGAAGGAGTCTGACAGCCACTCAGAAGAAAATGTATAAGAAGCATCACATGGTTCGAGGAATACTGGTGGATACTCTGCCTCATGCTGAGTACTTGAAGATAGTAGACAGATCTACAACAAAATCCATCTTTGAATCACTTTGCTCAATGTATGAAGGAAACCAACAGGTCAAGGAAGCTAAGGCAAACCAATTGGTTCACCAATATGAACTCTTCAGAATGAAGGAGGACAAAGATATTGAAACCATGTATTCAAGGTTTCAGACTCTTGTGTCTGGTCTTCATGTTCTGAAGAAAAGTTATGGTGTTCCTGATCATGTAAAGAAGATTCTCAGGAGTCTCCCTGCCAAGTTCAGACCAAAGGTCACTTCTATATAGGAGGCAAAGGATCCGAACAAGCTAAGTCTGTAGAATCTAACCAATTCTCTCAAGAGCCATGAGATTGAACTTGATGTAGAAGAACCAGATCGCAAATCCAAATCCATTGCCTTGACCTCTAAGGACAACTCTGCCAAATCCCTAAAATCTGCTAAACCAGAAGAAGAAAATCCAGATGATGAATCTGGTGATGATGCAGACCTAAAGGAAATGGCGTACTTGACCAAGAGGTTCCAATACTTGACCAGGAAAAGAAGGTTGTTGGAACAAAATGTATGAACAAGTCCCTTTTGAGTTTTGATGATAACAAAGTGTTAAAAAGAAAATTGGATATGCTAATACTTGTTCTAAGTGTGCAGGACCATATATTTAATTGTTGTATCTAATGGTGGTTCTGAAAGATCAAGTTAAGAGCAGAAGGAAAATATTGAAGCTTGTGTTGAAGTCTGCTTTTGAAGACAGCGTCTGATGACCAGCTTCTGAAGACAGCGTATGATGAACAGTGCGTCTGAAGATAGCGTCTGATGACCAGCTTCTGAAGACAGCGTCTGCTGAACAGTGCATCTGATGACCAGCTTCTGAAGACAGCGTCTGATGAACAGTGGGTCTGAAGACCATCTTCTGAAGAGGTGCGTCTGATGAACAGTGTCTAAAAAACCAGCTTCTGAAGAACTGCGTCTGAAGACTGGGAGTCTGAGTCTGAGTCTAAAGGAAAAGCAGAAGTCAACAGCTGTCACTATCAACAGTAAAATACTGTACAGTCAGAACCGCTCTCTGCAACCTTTTCCTCCTTGGATGAAACACGCAGCCAGTTTTTAAGGAAACAATTCAAATCGTATTGCTCTGTTTTCTGAGTTCGCACACCATGTCAGGAATGAATTAAATGCTGGATGTAGCTTCAATTGCAACAACTCTATTTGATGACCTGGAAATCTTCTCAACAGCTCTTTCTTCCTCTATAAAGATCTGAAGATTTGAAGAAAAACTTGTTCAAGACTCTGAAAAACGATACTCTATTTTCTGGAAACACAAAACTGCCAAATTTGAAAGTCATCAAATAACTTAGAAATTCTTACAAACTTTAGTATCTTAGAATTTCTTAAGTATAGAGTCTGAATCTGTGTTGTATTTTGTGAACACCACTAATAATATATCAAGTGTTCAACTCAAACATATTCTTTTGTAAATCTGTTTGATTCAAAGTCTCTCGCCTGTGTGCTTGAGCAATCAGAAGTCTCTTACTTTGTTTTTGAGCATAGAAAGTCTCTTACTTTGTGTTTGAGCAAGGAAGTCTCTTACTTAGAGTTTGAGCAAGGAAGTCTCTTACTTAGTGTTTGAGCAAGGAAGTCTCTTACTTTGTGTTTGAGCATAGGAAATCTCTTACTTTGTGTTTGAGCATTGGAAGTCTCTTGCTTTGTGCTTGAACAATTGTAATCTTTGTGATTATAGTGAAAAATCTCTTGTTAGTAACAAGGGGACTGGACTACTTCCGGGTTGTGGAAGGAACCAGGATAATTGATTGTGTCCCTCTCTCTCTCTCTCTCTCATTTACTTCCATCCGTTGCATTATAACTCTGAAACAGAGCATCAGAATCTGACCTCCAATCAGATTCTAAACTATCATTAAGTTTTTGAGAAAGAAAAGAAAAATCCAACACAATTCAACCCCCCATTCTTCTGTTTTTCTCACCTTCAAAGGTTTCCTAAGAAGAGCAGAAATTCTAAGAGCTCAGGAGTTTCCAACAGAAGAGAAGACCAAGATGGTTGTTACAATTGCAAGAAGACTGGACACTTCATTGTTGAATGTCCAGAACTACAGAAGAATGTGTTAGGGAAAAGAAAACGCAAACAAGATGCTTCAAGGAAGGAGGGCTACAGAAGCAGATTGAAGGAGAGCCTTATGGCAACCAGGGACGAGTTTGATGAGTAGGCTGAAGCTAACAAGGATGCAGAAGAAGATAACATGGGCTTAGTTGTTACAACACCATCAGATACTGAATCTAATTCAGACCCTGATGATGTCTTCAAAGATTTCTTTGAATTAACCAAAAGAGAGTTAATTGGATCAATCAAAGATCTCTGCACCAAGCTCAGAAGAATTTCAAGAGACTACTTAAGGCTAAATAGCAACTTCAATCAGTTGAAAGCTAGCTATGACGATATGGAAGAAAAGCATGGAAAACTTTTGGTGGTAAATGATATTCTGGAAGAAGAAATCAACGTGCTGAAAGGAAGGTTTAAGAATCATGGTTGCAGATATGTAAGCACAGATGAGCTAATTTCTCAAGAGCTTCTGATCAAATTTGTAAATGAGATCAGATTAAGTCAGTCAATCTACACAAAGAGCAAGGATGATGAAGAAGGAATAGGAACGTCAGAAAAAACAAAGACAGAAGAACACTAAGTCAAATGACTCTGAGTCACAGACTTAAATTAGGTTAGAATCTGAAGAAAAAGGAAAATGTACTCTGGTGAATGAGCAACGAAAGATTCAGAGGCCATAAAGTTCCAGAACAAAAGGGCAAGGGAGATCAAAGGAGGATGATTACTAGTAAACTATTTATGTCTTAATTAATTGTATATATTTCTACCGGATAGAAGTTAGCATAAGAAGCTTAACATTATCTGATTATGTGAAAGCAATTATGA